>CM060403.1:188234119-188834119 GCA_030545235.1 Helianthus tuberosus | reverse complement strand
GGTTTGTATGGGAAAACATAGTATGCAGATACGGGATGCCACTTTGTATAATAAGCGACAATGGGAAGCAGTTCGCGGAAAAACCGTTCAAGACATGGTGCCAAAGAATGCACATTGAGCAAAGCTTTGCTTCGGTTGCCCATCCCCAGGCCAATGGGCAGGTTGAAAGAGCCAACCGCAGCATTGTGGAAGGCATTAAAAAGCGCCTGGGGAAGGAAGGCGTTTCATGGGCAGATGAACTCCCGCATGTCCTGTGGGCTCATCGGACGATGCCGAAGACAAGCAATAGGGAAACTCCCTTCAGCTTGACATACGGTACCGAAGCGGTCATTCCCGCTGAAGTAGGGATACCCACCCCTCGAATGCAACAGAATCAAGAAGAGAATGAACAAGAACTCCGTCTGAACCTCGATTTGGTCGAGGAAAGAAGAGAACTTGCGGCCATCCGAGAAGCGAAATACAAAAAAGAATTGGAAAAACACTACAACTCTAAAGTAAAGGAGGTCAGGTTTAAGATCGGAGACTATGTCATGCGGAGAAATGAAGCAAGTTTGGTTGAAGGTACCGGAAAGATGGCTCCGAAATGGGAAGGTCCCTACCTAATCAACACCGCAGGAAAGGACGGTGCATATACGCTCAAGAAGATGGACGGGACCCTCGTCCCGCGTACATGGAATGGAGCGCACCTAAAGAAATGTTTTCTTTGAAGTCTTTCCTATTTTAAAAATAAGATTGTAATACGGAAGCTACGGCCTCCGTCACCTTTCTTTTTTCCTTGTAAAGCGGATGGTTTTACCCGCATCAAACAAGTTTATTAATTCCAAGAACTACGGAGGGTTTTTGCCCGTAGATTACTTTATATGTTTTTACTATGTGCTAACCGGAGAAATATAACTCCGGATAAGAAAAATAGAATGATAAACTCTTCTATCATTATCAAAGTTGCAACACAAGTATATCTTCGGCCGAACTAGGGATGCTAACCCTAAAAGGTGAGTATGAACTGGTTCCGTTCGTATTCTTCCTTTCATCTAGAAGTTATCCTAAAAAAGTGAAACAAATCGGATCCGTACTTTAAAATGAACGTTCTAAAAAACAAAAAATGTAAGACACAAAAACATGGACGCATGCATAAACAAGTGATTACATCAAAAATAAACCGGACTTATATACCCGGAAATTACAAAACCATTTATAAAGGATAACTGTCAAACACAGGTAAGAACATCATTACATTCGTTCTAAGTCAAAAAAAAAACAGGGTGCATATCCCAAAAAACCGGACATGTCCACCCTCTGAAAAGTTAAACAAACTGAAAACTCCCAAGGTGCATACCCCAAGGAGCCAGGCATGTCCACCTCATTCCTTCGAAGACTCCCCACTGGCGAAAAGAAGAGCGTCTTTAATTTTGGAAAGTGGTTCGTGGATGAGTTTCGGAAGGTCTTCCACCACCGGAAACTTGAGAGTATCAAAACAAGCAACCGCGGCATTTAGTTCCTCCGCTGCATTACGGTTTAACATCGGCACATCGGCATAAGGTGTCTTCTTCTTCAAGGCATGAAGGTAACCATTGTGAAGACCGGAATTGACACCAACAGAGCTCATAGCGTTATTAACAGCGGCCACAGCAGCGGTCATCTCCGGCCCTTTGTGAATGTTTTTAGCAAGGAGCCTTGCACCCTCCGAAAGCATCCACGTTTTGGTCGCCTGAAGCTCCTCCACCCTAGCCTTCAAAGAAGCATTCTCCGCTTCAATCTCCTCTTCGTGCCCCTTCATCTCCTCAATTTGAGCCTTCAAATCAGCTTCTTCTGATTTAAGCACGTCCCGCTCTGCCAAAAGTGTTAGAAAAAACAGCAAAAATAAAGGCATGAGCCGAAAAAAAAGGGAAGAAGGAACGCACCAGCCACCATGTTCGCATAGGCTATGCGAGCATTCTCGAAGGACGCTTCCATCTTTGCCATAACTTCTTTATGCTGATCATCCTTCTGCTTCATGGATTCGGAAAAGTTCTTCAGCTCGGCCGCTATTCTATCACGGTCCTCCGCAGCTGAAGCAGCAGCCGCCTGAGACGATTGATTTTGAGCGATTAAGGACTTAACCTTCTCTTGCTGAGCCTGAAGATCCTGAGTCAGTTGAGTGACTTTCTTCTCCATGTCCGGAGCTTTTAGAGCCTTCCGCTTCAGAGAGCGGTTTTCTTTTTCCAAATTTTCTCTCACTGATTCCGCCTCTATCCACCTCCGATAAACCTCCGTTACAAAAACATTTGATTGAGCCTGATTAATCAGAACAGCTGTAGCCAGGTCTTGGCTCTTCATCTTCCAGCTCCTGGCATGATCCAATGAAGTATTAATATTAAAAAGCATGGTTCTTGCAACAAGCTCGTCCATCACCGTGTCTTTATTCCGGATATCCCAATCCGGAATGAACTTCTCGTCGGCCGTCGCCGGATCAATTTCCATTTCGTCCGAAAAAGTATCTGCATAACGAAAAAAGGACATCAACTCAGGCCTGAACCAAGATGAAGGAAGTGAAGACACTTGATCTTCCTCATCATCTAAAAAACAGTCCGGACCCAAGGATGAGTCCAAGAAAGTACCTGAAAAGGTCACCACCTTCGGACCATCACGAGCTTTTCCCTTCTCCGTACCCTCCGAATTCTCTACCTCCATACTCTCTACTTCACTGTCCGGAGCAAAACCACTTGAATACACAGGAGTTGGTTTCGATCGAGCCAAAGCAGCTTCCTCCCTCGAAAACCTACCTCCGGTAAGATGCTCGTCCAGTTCGTCCATCACATTACCCTCGGAGTGAGAGTCTTTCTTTGTTTTCTTTGACTTCGGCAATGGAAGGGGATCGGTAGAACGAATCTGGATCGGCTCATTCCTCCTCTTACGGGAGCGAACCTTTAAATTTACATCCGATACAATATTCTTGTTTTTCAAAGAAGTAGAAGAAGGTCGGTATTGAAGGGCCTCATCTAAGCTACGAACCTCCGGATCACTATCCACGTCTTCAAGAACAGGTTTCTTACCAGCTTGTGATCCGGACGAACCGCCAGCATCCTTTAAAGATATCGGAATAGAAGAAGTAACCTCCACAGTAGCTTGATCATGGGTACCCAAAGGGATGGAAGAAGTGGCCTCCGCGACAGGCTGTTCAGAAACATTCTGAGGAATCACCGGACGAACCTCCTGAGCCGAAGAAGCCACTTGCTTCATAAGAGGAACTTCGTCCTCGCCTTGATCCGCAAAGTCAAAATAAAAAACATCCATGCTTGGAACCTTCAGAGCATCCAGGAGAGACATTATGGCACCTACATTTTCGAAATTAAGAAGAAGTTAGTAAAGTATTAAAGTAATGGCGCCGAAGGGGATGCAAAAGGCCGGAACTTACGATCACGCTTTCTGCGAATAATCGGCCAATCCCTGTCCCCTTGGCTCCACCGGAAACAGACTCGACCTAATAAAAGAAAATGTTCATGTAGAGGACGGATGGGAGACTTGTGCTCAATCAGGGCACGGACCAGAGCTTCGTCAAAGACGAATTCATCACCGAGATCGAAAGACATCGTCTGATCTTTGAAACGCCACCTCATGTCCTCCGGAAGGCAGCGATCGTCCAGCCAGAAAAAATTATCTTTCCAATTTTTTAAGCTAGACCGTTCGCTAGAGGACGGGGAGGGTATACCCTTCCGGTGCGCGAAGGTATACCAGTCTCCGGCCGTGATAAACTCATAAAAATATCGAAAAACATTAAGGTCCGGTCTCTGATCTAGGGCTCGACAAGAGATTTCAAAATGACTTATACGGCTAAGGCCAAACGGATTAACCTGACTGATATGAACCCTAAAAAACTGGAGAACCCTAATCAAAAAGCGAGAAAACGGGACCCTATAATTCGCGAAATTACAGACGCGAGTATAAAAGGGAAATTTCCCTTGACGAAAAGGATAAATGGTTTCGTTCTGTGAAGGAAGAGCCGGATTTAAATCCAACGGAATATTATAATCCCGGATAAACTTATCCAACTGACGTTGGGTAAGCACACTCACACTCTCCGCAAGATTCTCCTTACCAGGGGCCATACTTTAAAAATAAAAGGAAAGGGACGCACCTTTCTCTGAAGAAGAAGAAGAGATTAAGGAGGATGACAGTAGAGAAGATGAAAAAGATGAAAGGAAAAACGAGTAAAAAGTGAAATGGTAAAAATCGGTTTTATAGGGATATAAGTCGGTCAAGAACGGTCATATCAAACCGTCGCTTCCCACGAATTCCAACGCAAGGAGTTACTACCGTCACAGGTAGGTGACCGACAGTCAAGTCACAAAAGACACCCACGCCACATCACCACCATTCAAAACACGCCACGTCATTTACTCGGACCACTCCAACAGCAACACGTCATCCGAATAAGACAAAAACTTGAAGCAACAGTTTGCTAAGTCTCTACCGAGACTTAACAAACTGGGGGACTTGAAGATACATATCCGAGGCCGGACATGTCCCTTGGGACGAACCGGACTCCGCTTACCAAGCACCTCCGAAGACGAACCTCCATTTAAGTGCGTCTGGACGAATGACGTCATCTCAGTTGACTACTATAAATACCTCATCAAGTACAAAGCCAAGTACGATTTTCTGAACCTTCGTCCCTATTTTCTCTCTCTACTTTCTCTCTCTACCAATACTTATCCTCACACCGGAGGGTGGTCGCAGAGGGGCCCTCCCATCTCTGCGGCGAGCCTAACGGTTTTCTGTTTTGCAGGACTGTTCTCCAATCTCACTTACAAGATCCAAACCCTCGTTTATAGGCTCCGGCCCAAACACGATTCTTTGGTTCTTCAATATTCATAAAATCATAGCAGGAGACACACCACTCTCAAAATCCAATATTTTATTTTATGTAATAAAAACAAATTTTTAAATACGTTCGTTAAATTAACACTACTAATCGAAGATATGGGACGGGGTAAGCTCCGCCACTAATGTTAGAGATAGTAATTTGGAAATATGTGTTAGAGTATATAACCCCTTTTTTTTAAACACTAATCACTAACAAATTAAGAATCAATGCAATCACACATTTACACCTATAGCTGTAAATGAGCCGAGTCGAGCCAGAGCCATACCCAGCTCGTGCTCGTGATCGGCTTGAACTCAATTCGAGTTGACTTGGCTCGAGCTCAAATTTTAAATCGAGCTAAAATTTGACCGAGCTCGACTCGGTTAAAATTCGAGCTAGCTCGGCTTGGCTTGGACTAGCTTGAAATAACAAAGAAACACAAAATTTACTAATTAACAAGCCCTTAAGATAAAACTTTCGTAGACTAATTAAGGTCAACTAACAGACAATATCAGTAGTTATTAATTTATGTCTTAATTATTAAAATTTAAAACATAATTCACCTTAACAGAAAAAATAAACTGAGTTAATGGTTTGGATAAAAATTTATAAAAATTATGTGACAAAATTATTATTTTTTTTTATAAAAAGTGCATGTATATTATGTTTGATATATTATCTGACAAAATTAATTAATTAAATAAAAGAAATTAAAAAGAGTTTGAGTAAGTTGCCAAAATCGTCCCTGAGGTTTTATATTTGCCAGTTTCATCCAAATATCTTTCAACATAACATAAAAAGAAGACTAAGTTAGTAGTTTAGATGAAAATGGCAAAAAATGACAAAGGTGAAGGGCTGTTTGGCACAAAATAAAGTAATTTTGGATAAAACTGGCAAACAGGCATAAACCTCGGGGACGATTTTGGCAATTTACTCAAAATATTATTTTAATAAGTGGTGGATAGTGAAAACTTGTGAAACCATTACACACTGAAGTTGAAAAATAAATGAGTGAAAGCCCATATCTACATGACAATGATGTGACACTCGTGGCAGTAAGACCATGTGTAGTGGAAGTAGAGGTGTACAAATCGGTTTTTTTCAAAAAAAAAAAAACCGGTTTTGGTTTTTTCACCCAAAATAAAAACCGGTTTTTTTTATAACCGGTTCCGGTTACTAACCGGTTTTTGAGGTCCAAAACAATAACCGGTATAACCGGTTGGTACCGGTTTTTCCCAAAAAACCGGTTTTTTACCGGTTTTTTAATAACCGGTTTTTGAAGTCAAGAATAGTAACCGGTATAAAAACCGGCGGTTAAAAAAAACCGGTTATAAAAAAACAGGTTAAAAAAAAACCGGTTTCGGTTTTTTTTCCGGTTTCGATTCTAAAACCAGTTTTTTTGTACACCTCTAAGTGGAAGGGGAAGATAATGCCCCCACCCTAGGGCATTTTACGCCATGTGGCGGTCCAGTCAGCAAAGGGGCATTATTGGACGTTTTCTAAAATGGGTGTAGTGGGGATGGGACATTATTGGGGCATTAAATAAAATAAAGAAAAAACACCTAAAAATCTTATTGGATAACAAAAAGGGACATGAAAGATGATTGGACAAGGAGAAGGGGGCAAGGCGTGCTTCAAACCACGCCAAGAGGGCTTTTTTTGAATTTAAAAAAAAAACGCCGGGTGTAATGGTTATTGGGCGTTTTTAGGCGTTTTTTTTTTTTATTTAAAAAAAAACGCCCCACTACGGGGTCTAAATATGGATGAAACCATCATGCATGCCTATTGATATCAGTATTAATACGTTAACATCAACCAAATATGATTGTGTGGGTTTTACTCTTTCTTGGCTGAAAATACTTGAAATGGAAAACAAACAAACAAACCTTAAAAAAAGTGAGGATTAATTGTTTGACAATAACTAAAAAACCAAAAATATCACCAGTTAGATCAATTCTACATCACTTGTTTTATATGGGAATTGGGTGAATATCATGCTTTGAAGAAAATATTGTTGATAGCTAATATATGAAAATTTGAGAATTAATCACATGGATGGTACTTATGATATGGTCACTTTAGTTGTAACTTTGAAACATTACAGCTTTAGATCAACAGTTTGTCAAAATATAACAATAATCGTCTCTGGAGTGGATGAGCGTTAAGTATAATACCACACTACTGGCATTCGTTTTATAAATTTTGATCCATATAAAACACATGTTAATATTTTCTTTGACATATCTCTTTTGAATGCACCGAGTGATGATATCGTACCAATATTGTAACAAACCAAACCAATACTAACTGAATGTTAGTCACGCAACACAAAAGGTTCCACAAGTTTTATTTAGAGCTGTATTATTTAGACATCCTTCCCCCTTGTTTGCAAACCTTTGATACGCCACATATAGGTCTTTTTAATTTCCAAGAAAAAATGGTGTCTCGGAGCTTGTATAGCGAGTTGGACCTATAAGCCTCGTATAAGTCTATACCTGGTGTATAGGCCCACTTCATATAAGCCTTGTATAGGTCTATATACTCCCGTATAGGTCTATTCTAGGTGCATTGAAATGTTTTTTTTTCAAATATTTTTATACAATAATTTATAGTTTTAACAAAGTTTTTATAAAAGTTTAATTATTTTTTAATTTAAAACATTCTTAAAAATTTATCGTGTGGTATAGGTCTCGTATACGCCTCTTATATGGCTATAGGTTTAGTATAGGTTTGGTACAATATAGTGCAATACAGTACAAGATAGTATATGCCACGGCCCCCGGCCCGGTGTTACCCGGTCCAGAAGCCGCGGGACAGAAACCCGTGGTATTTATTTAATTTGGCAGCGGAAATGTTGACATGATCTTTTAAATTGAAAATGCCCAATTATTTTATTTGACAATTTGGGGATAACACCCATAATTTACAAATAAAGGTGATTTCACTGGGAAATCCCTGTTTTATGAAAACATGTTTATTTGTTTTATTGAGCCACTTCTCCAAGCTTGTATTGCTACACAGCACTTTTCCTGGATTCACAGGAGGTCACCTGAAACATGTTTAAAAAGGTTTTATCAGCGGGGAAATACTGGCGAGCCATTCAAGTTGCACAAAACGACACATTGTTATAATATACAGTATTAAGGGTGATTACAATGTTTTTATCAACCAATTACCCCAAATCGGTATTTGTCACTTGACAGTATCTGTGACTATGGTCAGATCACCCATTGGCTAACCCGTTGTCCAATGGTGACGGGTATCAAGTAATGTATACAAAACCCCACATACCGGCAATAATTGAAGATTACAAAGACTTAATCCCTGTAATTATAACTTTGAAAAATAAATAGGGTTTTGGAACAATTTGGTAAAAAGAGAATGACTCACATTGCAAATTTAGACGGGCAGAGTTTAGCCTACTGATTTAGCCTTGTAACCTAATTTAATGCACACGAAACTAGGTCAGTAACTTAATACAACTTTTACGACAACTCACGAAATCAAAACCCTCACGACGAATGACAAAGTATAGCCCAAGTACGGGCAACACTTAAACATCCATCGGATCGGTTTCAATCGATCGGACATTGTATCGTAGCAATGATCGAGTTAATACCCTGTACTCGTAGCAGCGTTTCCGTATGAGGAATTACGTTTTTGAGCAGCTTTCTTCGTGTTTTAGAAAGTTTTACGTTCACAGATGCAAAGCCCATGAACTGATCAATTTATAGCTGGTTTTTGGGTTTTACGCGGCCCGCGTAAACCCACACTTGAACCTTACGCGGCCCGCGAGGACCCCTAGTCTACGTGTAGGGCTAGCGTGTCACGTATAGGGTCGCCACGTGTGCGACACGTGCCCTGGAACACTCATCCGGTGATTTGTTGTCCTGACGCGGCCCGCGTAAGCCTAAGCTTACGTTTACGCGGCCCGCCTGAAATCAAAAATCCTTGTTTTCTTGGTTTTTCATGAGCATTAGGGTTTCAGGGGTCCGGGTTTTCACTTACGAGTCGGTTAGGTACATTTTTGCAGGTCCTGACATCCTCCCCACCTTATTTAAAATCTCGTCCTCGAGATTTATTGAAATAAGTGAGGATACTTTCGCTTCATTTCCGATTCCAGCTCCCATGTATATTCGGGTCCTCTTTTTGAATCCCATTTGACCTTGACCAGTAGTAGTCTTTTATGTTTGAGGAACTTGATCTTTCTGTCTTCTATTTGGAGTGGTTTCTCAACAAATTTTAGCTTTTCATTTACCTCTATATCTTGAAGAGGTACTACCAGTGATTCGTTAGATAGACATTTCTTGAGGTTGGATACATGAAATACGTCATGTACTCCAGCTAGTTCTTTTGGTAGTTGTAAGCGATATGCAACTGGTCCTATGCGTTGGATTACTGGGAAGGGTCCTATGTACCTTGGACTCAGCTTTCCTTTCTTACCGAACCGAACTACTCCTTTCCAAGGAGAAACTTTCAAGAGTACCTTGTCTCCAACTTGAAATTCCAGTGGCTTGCGTCGATTGTCTGCATAACTCTTCTGGTGATCTCGATCCGTTTTCAGTCTTACCTTGATTTGAGTGATCTTGTCGGTGGTTTCTTGCACAATCTCGGGACCTGATAATTGACTTTCTCCTATTTCTGCCCAACAAACTGGAGTTCTGCACTTTCGTCCATACAGTGCTTCGAATGGGGCAGCTTCAATGCTTGCATGATAACTATTATTATAGGAGAATTCGATTAAGGGTAGGTGGTCATCCCAGTTTCCACCAAAATCTATCACACATGCCCTAAGCATGTCCTTCAGGGTTTGGATCGTTCTTTCACTTTATCCATCTGTTTGGGGATGGTAGGCTGTACTTAAATTTAGCCGCGTCCCCAAGGCTTCTTGAAAACTTGTCCAGAAATGTGAAGTTAAGCGACTATCCCTATCCGATACAATGGAGAGTGGAACTCCATGTAAGGATACTACTTCATCTACATACAACTTTGCCAATTTTTTCATGCTAAAGGTTTCTTTCATGGGTAGAAAATGAGCTGATTTGGTTAATCGATCCATAATTACCCAAATCGCGTCATTACCTTTTCTGGTTTTGGGCAACTTAGTAACAAAGTCCATGGTTATGAGTTCCCATTTCCATACAAGCATTTCTAATTGTTGTAATAGACCTGAGGGTTTCTGGTATTCTGCCTTAACTTGTGAACAAGTAAGACACTTAGATACATATCTAGCTATGTCCTTTTTCATTCCTATCCACCAGAAATTATTTCTTAAATCTTGGTACATCTTATTATTACCAGGATGCATGGTATACCTAGATTTATGGGCTTCCTCTAAAATCTTATCCCTTAAACTTCCTTGCTTAGGTACCCAAATTCTTTTCTTGTGGAATCTCCAAATTCCATCAACTCCTTGCTCTAGTTCTTTTATCTGTCCCTTCATTCCTTCAGCATTATCCTTGATTGCTGCTTCTTGAACATTCTTTAGTTGTTCAATTAAGTCTAACTGTAAACTTAATCTAAGAGCACGAATTCGTCTTTGTTTCTCATGATACTTACGACTTAGGGCATCTGCCACTACATTTGCCTTTCCTTTGTGATATTGAATATCACAGTCGTAGTCACTTAGAATTTCCATCCATCTTCTTTGCCTCATGTTTAATTCTTTTTGCCCAAATATGTACCTTAAACTCTTGTGATCCGTATAGACTGTAAACTTACTTCCATATAGATAGTGCCTCCAAATCTTAAGGGCAAAAATTCTTGCTCCTAACTCTAATTCGTGAGTCGTATAATTCTCTTCGTGCTTCTTTAATTGTCTTGATGCATACGCAATTACCTTTTTGCGTTGCATTAACACACATCCTAATCCTAGCTTTGAAGCATCGCAGTATACTTCAAAATTTTATGTTCCTTCCGGTAAGGCTAGAATAGGTGTATTTGTTAACTTTTCTTTAAAATCTTAAAAGCCTCTTCTTGCCTAGGTCCCCATTAAAACTTAACTGTTTTACAGGTTAGCTTAGTTAATGGCACAACTATCTTAGAAAAATCCTTAATGAAGCGCCTATAGTACCCAGCTAATCCTAGAAAACTTCTAACTTCCGTAGCTGATTGCGGGACCTTCCATTTGGTGATCGCTTCTATCTTGGAGGGATCTACGTGGATACCTTCGTGATTCACCATGTGACCTAAGAATTCACTTCCTGTAGCCAAAATTCACACTTCGAGAATTTGGCGTAAAGCTTTTCCTTTCTTAACAAAGTTAAGAGTGCATGCAGGTGTTCACAATGTTCTTCCTGATTTTTGGAGTAAATAAGTATATCGTCAATGAAAACAACTACAAATTTATCCAAGTACGGTTTACAGATCCTATTCATCATTTCCATAAATGCTGCAGGAGCATTTGTTAATCCAAATGGCATGACTGTAAACTCGTAGTGACCATACCTAGTTCTGAAAGCAGTTTTAGGTATGTCTTCTTCTTGTACCTTTAACTGATGGTATCCAGAGCGCAAGTCGATCTTAGAAAAATATCTAGCTCCTTGAAACTGATCAAAAAGATCGTCAATCCTAGGTAATGGGTATCGATTCTTAATTGTAACCTTATTCAATTCTCTATAATTGATACACATTCGCATGGAACCATCCTTCTTTTTCACAAACAACACTGGTGCTCCCCAAGGAGATGAACTAGGTTGGATGAATCCTTTACTTAGCAATTCGTCTAATTGTTTCTTTAGTTCTAACATTTCGGTGGGTGCTAACCGATAAGGTGCCTTAGCTATCGGTGTAATTCCAGGAATTAAATGAATTCTAAATTCTACTTCCCTATCTGGTGGTAATCCTGGTAACTCTTCTGGGAATACATCTGGGTATTCTGAAACTACAGGAATTTTCTTAAGGTCTTTATCTTTGGTATTAAGAACTACCGAAACCATATACACTATTCCTTGTTTTCTTGAATAACTGGCCACTTTCATTACTGAAATGAATTTCGTTGGTTTTCGTGGCTTATCTCCTGTAATCATAATTACCTCTCCTGTGGGTGTATGAATTTCTACGGAATTCTTATCACAAAGGATTCGAGCATGGTTGGCTACTAACCAATCCATTCCTAACACGACATCGAATCCGGCTAAATTCATAGGTAAGAGGTTTGCAGAGAATTTATGGCCTAAGAGTTATATCTTTCCTTCTTGCAAAACCTTATCTATGCTAACAGAATTCCCATCTGCCGTCTCTACCGTAAAAACTTGTCTAAGTTTTGTTAAAGGTTGCTTAAGAGCTTGACAGAATGAAGTATTTATAAAACTTTGGTTTGCACCAGATTCAAATAATACTTTCGCATAAACGTCGTGAACTAGGAACGTACCAGTTATTACGTCTGGAATCAGGTCTGCTTCTTGGGTTATCAACTGAAAGGCTCTTGCGTTTTTCTTCGTAGTCCCTTCGGCAGGTTTGGCCTTGTTGTTAGCTAGTTTACCCAGCTTTGACATTCTGGTCTAAAATGGCCAGCTTCGCCGCAGTTGTAGCAGATCCTTGTTTTCTTTCTGCACTCTTCTTCACGGTGTCCTAGAGCTTTGCAGAAGTTGCAGGTTTCATTACATTTCCCAAAATGTTTCTTTTTACAGTTCCTGCAGAACGGCGGGGTGGAAGATTGCCCAGTTCCTCTTTTCTTGAAATTGCTACTAGTATTACAGGAATCCTTGGGAAATTTTCTGAGCCAATTCCTTCTTCCTGTTTTCTTCTCGCGTACGCACCAGTCCGTCAGTCAAGGTGTTGGCTAATTCCACGGCATCATCGATTGTGCGGGGTCTCGCAGCTTTGACAATATCACGGATCTCGCTAATTAAACCCCAAATGTAGCGAGAAATAAGTACCGGTTCTGGCGAAGCCAGGGTTGGTACAATTCTGGCATATTCGAAGAATTTCGAAGTATACCCTCGGCAGTCAACATCCACCATTCGGTGGTTCAGGAATTTATTGGCCTTTTGTTCTTTTTCATATTCAGGGCAGAATTTCCTTTCCACCAATTGCTTAAACTCTTCCCAATTCATGGCATATGCCATGTCACTTCCATTGGCTTGTAACACCGTATTCCACCATTCTAATGCTTCTTCCTTAAAAAGGTGAGAAGCATACTTGATCTTATCCTCCTTGGCACATTTACTTATTTTAATTACTGCTTCGATTTTCTCCAACCAACGCAGTGCGGCAGTTGCCCCTTCATTGCCTGCAAATTCTATAGGTTTACAGGCGAGAAATTCTTTATAGGTGCAACCAAGTGTTGCAACTTTCATTTTCTTAAGTATTGGGGCTTGAATCACGTCATTGTTATTGTTGCCGCCTCCGTTAACACTGTTACTAAAATTATCGTCGCGCGTGCGTTTACTAGGGTTGGCTTGTGAAGGCTCAACAGGACTTTTAACAGCAGCGACGATTGCTGGGATAGCATTTTCTATTCCCTGGGCAACGATATTCTCTATGTCTTGCCTATTAAGAAAGTGATCTTCATTGTTTTGCTCGGATTGGTTAACTTTGTTAACTGGTTCATTATCAGCGTGTTCCATCTGATAATTAATAATATATATAAGTTATTGGCACAAAATAAATAACAATCAAGCACAATAAAGCAATCACACATAATCACGTCAACACGTATAGCCAAAATTGTCGACTTTGCGATTTCCATATTTTTATATATTTTAGTATGCATCCGTACACACCAAATATATTACAAAAATTTATTTTAAGTTATTTATTATTATTATTTTATTATTATTAAACACACATTCCCACAACCACATAACTATAGTCAGCTGGCATCTCAGAAACGACGCTCCCTCTCGTCGTATTTCCATGAGATTCTTTCTCCCACATCCCTAATTCTATTTCCTGCATCCACCAATTCCTCGCCGTAGTGACGGAGTTCAGCCAAGTTTTCTGCGCTCATAGGTGGGTTTAGTGCAGGTTCAGGGTCAAACTGGGGGGGAAAAGGTGTTAGGGTTATTCAAGAGATTCTGAAATTGCCAGTCGTTGGTCCACCATTCTTCCAGTTCTCCTAGAGGTCGGGGGTTCACAATGGGATCTGGGATAGCCAGTTCCAAATTAACTGAGAGTTAGGATTCAATGGGATAATTGAAGAGGTTTTCATTAGCAGGTCTAATGAGGTCACAATTTGCCAGTTTACGATCCAGCTCCTCCCATAGTGGCATTTCCTGGGCTTGCCCGGAACTTTCTCCGATCTCTTTTCCTTTTCCTTTATCCTTCGGATCCTCAGTTTTGATAACTTTTTGTGCCGCTGGTTTCTTCCTACGCATACGCCTCCAGCCTACGAGTCTTCTTCTCTTTTTCGGCTTTGGTTTCTCCTGGTTCTGGGCCTGGAAGGTCAGTGGTTTCTCCGTATCCGCCAGATAGCCAGATGGGTTTTCTGTGGTATCCATATCTGTGGTATGGATAGTAAAGTTTTGAAGTGCTTCTGATAGTTCATTTATGTTGTTAGCATACATGAAGAAACACACAAAATTCTAGGTTAAAATTTTGTAAATTAAATTTTCATAGAATCACAGAATGGCAATCAGAAAAATTAAGTATTTCTAAATACTTAATTGGCTTAAATCAGTGGCTCTGATACCACCTTTTTATGTCACGGCCCCCGGCCCGGTGTTACCCGGTCCAGAAGCCGCGGGACAGAAACCCGTGGTATTTATTTAATTTGGCAGCGGAAATGTTGACAGGATCTTTTAAATTGAAAATGCCCAATTATTTTATTTCACAATTTGGGGATAACACCCATAATTTACAAATAAAGGTGATTTCACTGGGAAATCCCTGTTTTACGAAAACATGTTTATTTGTTTTATTGAGCCACTTCTCCAAGCTTGTATTGCTACACAGCACTTTTCCTGGATTCACAGGAGGTCACCTGAAACATGTTTAAAAAGGTTTTATCAGCAGGGAAATACTGGCGAGCCATTCAAGTTGCACAAAACGACACATCAAGTTACACAAAACGACACATTGTTATAATATACAGTATTAAGGGTGATTACAATGTTTTTATCAACCAATTACCCCAAATCGGTATTTGTCACTTGACAGTATCTGTGACTATGGTCAGATCACCCATTGGCTAACCCGTTGTCCAATGGTGATGGGTATCAAGTAATGTATAGAAAACCCCATATACCGGCAGTAATTGAAGATTACAAAGACTTAATCCCTGTAATTATAACTTTGAAAAATAAATAGGGGTTTGGAACAATTTGGTAAAAAGAGAATGACTCACATTGCAAATTTAGACGGGCAGAGTTTAGCCTACTGATTTAGCCTTGTAACCAAATTTAATGCACACGAAACTAGGTCAGTAACTTAATACAACTTTTACGACAACTCACGAAATCAAAACCCTCACGATGAATGGCAAAGTATAGCCCAAGTACGGGCAGCACTTAAACATCCATCGGATCGGTTTCAATCGATCGGACATTGTATCATAGCAGTGATCGAGTTAATACCCTGTACTCGTAGCAGCGTTTCCCTATGAGGAATTACGTTTTTGAGCAGCTTTCTTCGTGTTTTAGAAAGTTTTACGTTCACAGATGCAAAGCCCATGAACTGATCAATTTATAGCTGGTTTTTGGGTTTTACGCGGCCCGCGTAAAACCACACTTGAACCTTACGCGGCCCGCGAGGACCCCTAGTCTACGTGTAGGGCTAGCGTGTCACGTATAGGGTCGCCACGTGTGCGACACGTGGCCTGGAACGCTCATCCGGTGATTTGTTGTCCTGACCCGGCCCGCGTAAGCCTAAGCTTACGTTTACGCGGCCCGCCTGAAATCAAAAATCCTTGTTTTCTTGGTTTTTCATGAGCATTAGGGTTTCAGGGGTCCGGGTTTTCACTTACGAGTCGGTTAGGGACATTTTTGCAGGTCCTGACAGTATATGTATATGTATATGTATATGTGTAGTATTATTGTATAGTATCGTATCATATAATATTATATTGTATTATGTTGTATCATATAATATCATTTAGTCCATAATAGTATAGTATACTATAATATAGGTGTAGTATAGGTACCGTATAGTAGAGGTGCACAAAAGAACCGGTTCCATACCGGACCCAATGGAACTGAACCGGAACCGGGTCCGAAAACTGCCCGATAGTAGGAGGAACCGGTCCATGCCCATATGTACCCGAAAGTTCCCACCCGGTTCCACCCTTTTTTTCAAATCGGTTCTTACCCGGTCACTCACGGAAGATGCGGCGACTCGTTTAACTAGAGTAATGAAATAAATAATTTTTATTTATTTTTTCAATCTTTTGAATCAATAAATAAAGAATTCTATTTACTTTCATTGACGTTATATTTGTTTAATTTATATAATATCATTTACAAATTTAAATAATTTGGGTTAAACCGCTAAAAAAGCCGTTTTTATGCAAAAACTGGTTATACCCTGTTTTTGGGTAGGAATCGGTCCCTACCCTAGCCTAACCGGCGCGTGTGTGTTGGGTGTGAGTATTAAATCCCAGAACCGAAACCGGGTCCGGTTCTTACCTGGTTCTAGTTCGTTCCGGGTTGGACCAAATACCCGTTTTGTTCACCTCTACCGTATAGGCCTCATATAGACCTACTAGGTGTAGTATAGGTCCTATATAGGTCCCGTATTGTAAGGTCCTAAACTAATTTAATAGAAAACACACAGCAGTAATACAAACCGTAAATTTTTTCGGTTACAAAATGTTACTTGGAGACCAATTAAACGACTCATTTAGATGACCTGTGTAACCTGCACTCACCATACCTCCATATCATTAGATAAGTGGTGACATCATATGCAAATTAAACATATATAACTTAAACAACCACATCGCATTCTTGCTACATATACTGATCCATCCGGTTATATTCCTGTATCTGATCTTCGGATCCCAGTGTCGAGCCTTCGAGAATCCCATATTAATATACATGCACTTCCATTCCCATTCTTATTGACAACATGGTTATCATCGTTATCTTGCATTTGTATAGTTATATCCAACGTATGCACGTATACATGTTCCATTCATCCACACATATATATTCAATCCCAATACGTGCATACATACCATTCTATCCACACACACGCGTAAATTTCCATCCATACGCATACATATATAAAAGTTTCATCTTTCCACGTGTATTTTGCATCCTAACGTATTCATAGGTACAGGACCTAACCACGTACATACAAATTTTATACATACACAATACACACCTACATACATATAAATGACTCGTTTGAATATCCCTAACGAGTAAGCTAGCTCTTTAGGTCAAAACGCTAACTCATTTGAATATCCCAACTGAGTCAGTTGGCTCTTTAGGTCAAAACCCTGACTCATTTGAATATCCCTAGCGAGTCAGCTCGCTCTTTAAGTCAAAACCTTGACTCATTTATCCATCATAAGAATTACCACAATGCTGGTCGACGCCGTTTGGCCCTCGACTTCCCGTTTTTCCCACTATTTGAATTCAAGTACAGTTATACTATACTTGATTTGTTACTACATTCCATATCTTGATTCCACTATTATGTATTCATCCTTCCATGATTTCCATACATCTTGCATATCTGTATATATACATCCATTAATATACATGGAGTTAAAGTCGGGAATCACTTACCTCGATCTCGCCATGTCCATGCTAGCTTCCTTGCCTCCTTTTGACACCTTAGCTTTCCATGCTTTCATCCATCTTGACATGATCCCTATTCTTTCATGTCATCATGGTTACTACATTATTAGCATACACGCATATTCATAACAACATTCGTTTCTAACTCATATCTTACATTGACTTTCATTAGTCAAATTCTAACAAGACCCATTTTAATGTTGTTAACAACCTGTTTACAATACAAGTTGAACAAAAAAAAAATTAATGAAAATGTTGTGCTCTTTTAGAAGGTCTGGTTGCTCAAGAGTGGTTAAACTTTTTTGTTTCGATAACAATTCATTGGGTAATACTCAAGTGTTAGATTCAAATCAAGATCTTTAGATTATTATGGGATTAATTTTAGAGCTAAGTTTTTTAAATTGTGGGTGAATGCCCATCGTTTTTTTTAAATGTGAAGGGGTTCGGTATGACAGAGACTGGGGGAGGGGTGTCAGGAATGAGCAACCCAGATGAGTGTAAACACTATGGATCTGCCGGCCGGTTATTGTGTAATGTGGAGGCCAAGATAGTTGATCCTGAAACTGGTGAGGCTTTGTCTCCTATGCAACAAGGAGAACTATGGCTAAGAGGGCCCATGATCATGAAAGGTGATAATCTTCTGCTTGTATTATTCAAGGGGGTGTTTGGATTGCGTATTGAAACTGCTTTTTCCCTTTTGATAAAGCAGTTTCGAATAAGCAACCTCAAACCAATTACTGAGAATAGCTTATTTCACTCGTAAATAATCAAAGTCAGTTTAGATAGCCAATCCTAAACACCCTTAATGCAGCTTATCGTTGTATTAAAACTTAAAAGACAATATGCAGTTTGATAAGCTACACCAAAAGACCCCCTTAAAAGTTAGGATATTTAGTTTTTCTTAACAATAGTTCTTCTAAAGTTTCAACAAAGTTTACTAGATTTCACCAAAAATAAGCTATCTTAGACAAAGTACAAAAAATAAAAGTGCATACAAAAAGTCGTGTGCACACTTTTTGCCCCTAATTAACTGAACCACTTGTGCAAAATATAGTTGTTCTGTTTTTTATACTAATTTTTATTGTGGAAATTATATTTTTAATAAAAGCTAGTGGTTAAAGAAGGTTGCGTTATGTCTGTTTTAGCTGGCCCTTTATCTACAGTGGTATCTCGGTTAGTAGTTAAAAAAGCATGATTTGTGTATGATACACCTAAAAATTTCAACCGCTGGACCATACGAATTTGAAATAAAAGAAAGATGCTTTAAATGAAAAGGTGAACATTATGTAAATGAATAGACATAAATGAAAATAATGATAGTGGATAGTGTTATAATGCACTTGTTTGATGGTTTGAGGATATGATATTTTTATATTTTTTTATCTTAAAGTTTGAATAACAGGTTATGCTGGAGATAAGGAAGCAACTGCTGTAACTATGGACACTAAGGGGTGGTTAAAGACTGACTTGTAACACCCTAGTTTCTATTTAACAGTTTTACATGTAAATACTAACAATTAGATGTGTAGTTAAGACTACACATACTATAAAAATATGGATTTATTAAAAGATTTTCGGGTTTGAAACAATACAATACAATATGTATAAATTCGTCGTTTTTAAAATGACGACGAAACCATGTGCGGAAGCTTGTATCTAGGTCGTGTTCGGTTCTTCAATGAGCTTGATCTTCATCCGGGACATTCTCAACATTACCTAAAGTCAAAACCACTTAAAATGTTAGTTTTGACATTGATATATCACGTATAAACAAGTTCTAGCATCGAATCTTGAAAAATAAAATAAAATTCCAAAACCGGTCCTGTCGCGTGTCGCGCCAGGGTCCATTATCTTTGTCGCGTGGCGCGGGTGCCCCCGCATGTCGCGCCAACTTTGTGTGTCTCCCCCGCGTGGCGCGGGGGGGTATGTTTTCCAGCAGGTTCAGAGCTGGGTCCTGCAATTTTTCAGCAACAGCGGTTTCTACGGAAACGGCCATAACTTCTTCGTTATTGATCTGTTTTACCCGATTCTTTTTCCTACGTGACCGTAATTTAATTCTCCATCTCATGGAGTTAAAATCTAACATCCGACATAATAAAATTTCAGACTTTTCACTCTTCGGCTTATTACCCTTTCTACCAAATTTTGACCCGTTCATGATTTCATCAACAAACATGTTTACTTGATCTTTAAACTTATGAAATTCATAGTTTCAATGTGTCCTATCTTGTTAATCTCAAATCACGGGTTTCTTACATATTGAAAACCCGTTTACGCTTAAATGCTTGTTTTGACCCGTTAAGGGTATTTATATACTTTTAAGCTTAATTTACGCTCGTCCCTTGTATGCAACATAAGTCCACCCATTTATATTGAATAGTCTTCCGCCACAATTATAATTGTGGTGGAGTTATCGTACTTAAATACTTATTCCAAATTTTATCCCTCGGATATGTCATTTTACGGCAAGACGCATTTTAAGGCGTTTGACCCTAGAAAATTTATTCATACAACTTTGTGCGCATCCAAGGGTTGAATGGTCATAATATAAGTTTATAAACAACCTCTAAGGGTCGTTTTCCCGGTTGACCCATCAAGGGCTTTTTGGTCGATTTTAGTCCTTCTTTTTGTAACGAAGGACTTTCACTAATAGTTTACCAAAATGTCACTTCTAACTACATCCTTATATTTGCGTACCTGACTCGGGTCAACAATAGACCCGATTTATACCTCGCTTTTATTATCACATATTCTATGGCGACACAATTTTCCGAATCGATAATCGCTCCTGTTAACACAAAGCTTGACAACCACATTAGTCGATATTGTCAAATGGTGTTATTACACCATTTGACCCGTTTGGCCTATAAGACCAAGCATTTTCATAAGTAGCAAACATGGTTAATAATTACCAATTTGTTCATCCGACCCATTTCGGATTTTTGCCACTAGACCCCTTTTTCTCTTAAACTCTTTTCTTATACTTTTACCCATTCGGCTTACGCCACGGGTGCCCCTTTTTAACTACAATTTGCTTTAGTCGATACTTGACTAAATTTCTATTTTACTCATTATCCCGTTATTAGTTGCATTTTAAAATGATCTTAACGCAAACTCCTTAGTTATAGTCATTACATGACTAAATTACCGTTTCGCCTCTTTTCACCATGACCCATGGTTTTTATCATTTATGTTTGTTCCGACACATGTTAATAGCGTCGGAACCCTTATTTCGGATATTACACTAATCGCATTTGTAGTTTACAATTTAATGCATATTCTACAAAAAGGATGTAAGCGTCGCTTACCTTGCATCCGGTTATGCTCTTTTTCCCGTACACGAACCGTTTGACCCGTTCCTTGCCCAAGTCTCCTTCTAGCTTGTCAAGAGTCAAACTATCATCATGATTCGTAAGACGGTTAGATTAGTCATCATTATTATGACTATTTCGTCCTACGGATTGTATGTCGAAACTACTTTTCGACTTCAATGTTGGTTTATTTGACTTTCGATAGCCAACTAACTTCAATCATATTATACACACAATAAGTTCAATCAACATTACGTTTAGAACCCATATTATTCCGTATTACACGTAGTTAGTCGAGTTAGCCAATTACGCGTTTCTTTCATAATTTCATTATGTCAACATTCATTCGGGCATTTTAACAAACACCTAATGTGCATAATATTACTTGTTTACTAACTAGTTCATAACTAGTTATCTTTACCAAGATTTGCATCAACACATTCAAACCTCTAAGTCTAGTGTTCATGAACTACATCAAGAACTTATATCATAACCTCAATATTCATCAATCTTACATTCTAATATGAGTGTTCATCATATTAACATAAAATCCACTTAACTTTTCAATGGATCATTATGAATTTCATAGATTATCCAACAATCTAACATGTTATTGACTAGGGTTTACTCCTAGACATCATATTACTTCAAGTTTCACTCATGCATGACACAATCAAGCTCAATTTCAGTTTCTTACAAATAACCTAGAATTTAAGATGGATCAAAACATCACAATTTTACATACCTTGTGATCCTTTCAACTAGGTGTTCACGAATTTGTGCTTGAAATTCGATTTGGAGCTGATTTGAACCCTTAATTTGATCAAGTTTGGCATGCACTAGGGCTTGGTGGGGAGCATGTGTCTCCCCTGTGTTCTTCTTCGACCAGACACCCCTAAAGTGGGTGTTTGGTTTGTTTTAATTCTTGTTTTTAATAAAACAAGTTCCAAGTTTAACAAGTTTAGCTCCTCCATTTTCCTTAGTTCATAATTTAAGTGTTTTAACCCACTCATAAGTCACTTTCTAACTAGGTTAGAATTATTCCTAGTTAGCTTAGCAGGTTCGGGAAGCCGTAACCCGTTTTACTTTAAGTCCCGTTAAATCGGGCCTTTTATCATCCTATTTTCTTGAAAGCTCTTATTTACTTTAAATAAATATTAGGATTATTCAATTAATTCCTAATACTTGCCGGTTTACTTTTACCACTAACGGTACTTTCCCGTCTTTAGTATTAACGGGGTTTAATTACCAAACCCGTTTTCGGGGTGTTACAACTCTACCCCCCTTAAAGAGGTTTCGTCCTCGAAACCTTTTCTTACATAATTCATCAAGTTTAAACTCAATGTATTCAATCCAGAAATATTTTAAGCATTACTTATACTTTTTTTTTTTAACCAATCGTTAGTATTACCCTAAAAGTACGGTAACATCTTTTTGGTTACTAATTGTCTACATATCTCATACGACATAGTGTAACTTCGAAATAACGTAATCTCGTTATTTCCACTAGTTTAGTTAACTTAACGATATCCATCGCTTTCATATTCTATCGAATTTCCTTATGAATCCGTTACTTTGACCCGTTTAAAGGTTTTTAGTGAAATATTTCACTTTTAGCAACAATTCTTTTGTTTTCAAATTTATTTATTCAGTTCAGTTATACCGAATCTACCGCTTACAAGCAAACCAAATTTCTTGATTTGAATTGCTGACCTTAACCTGTCTCACTAACTAGACTTATTAGTCCAGTTACTGTCACCGCTCGCTTGGTTATAATGTGATTCTACCTCACATTGCATTTCTTGACCGTGATCATGTCACGTCATTCCAAATTTCATATCAACTTTTTATTTTCGAAAATATTACTTTTCGAATATATCGCCTTGCGCCAATCAGTGTCAAGACTTATATCTTTCATGTTTACCGTTTATACGTCTATCATAATTCATTTCCGTAGAAACGTTATTTCTTACCAAAACCGAAGTTTTAGTTTAGCGTCTTCTCTTAACTTTTGTCAATTATCCATACCGGGATATTGACAGTCCATAATTAATTCCTTTATAGTCTTAGTTTTATGCGAGGATTCTTAGCTGATTCCCTCGCTTTATCTAATTTAACCCGTAGGTTTTATCACTTAGCCTTACGGGCTATTTTGATTAGACTTCCACCTCTTTAGGGCTAAGTCCTTATAATTTCTTTCTAATCATGACCCGTGGGTCGTTTTAGTCTCATAGACCTTTCATAATCTCTTCGCTTTAACCCATTCAATTAACTTAGCGAAACCCATCACTTAAATACTAACCTTACCTCCCGTTATCATTTTACGCGGGGAGTTATAACCAGTTTTCTTGTTTTACATTATTAACCCGTAGGTTATAATGATCCCGTAGATCATACTTTATTCGAGTTTCTATTCAAATGAATATATGTTTATATATGTACATGGCGTCGAAGCACCCCTTTTTATGTTTAGAATTATTTACTTTCGCATTTTTGGATTTCATTTGACCGTAGTCTAAGGCTACATTTGTTTTCTTTCGAATTATCTTTCCGACTTTATGATTTCTAACGTCGTTTACACGTCGGTTTGTCTTACGCTTACCGTTACCCGGTTCTTACCTACATTTCTTTACGACCCATTGCCCGGATCCTTCCATCTTATTGTTTTTAGCCTTCCGGTTCCACCGGTTTGCGCTTTCCTATATATATTCCTTTATGACCCACCACGTAGGTTTATTAATGTTTCGCGCTTCCATTGTTCAGTTTGCGCTTACTTGCACTACCAAGTTTTTTTTTATACCTTATTTATCTCGTTTGACTTGTTCGTGTGAAGTTTCATCACTTGTGAACATCAAACTCCATTCTTTATTCGACCCGTTCAACTTTAAAATAGTTGAGCGTAGTTACTAACATTTCGGTTTGCAAATTCTCATTGTCTTTTAGTCATGACTCATATTCCGAGTCTTTTGACTTTCTATTTCGCGTTCCCGTCTCTCGGTTTACGCGTTCTTTCCAAATCCTACCCATTCATCGGGTATCTTTACCGTAATCATTTTCAAGTAACCATTCTTATATGGTTTTAGACGTTATTTTCATTTATTTGGTCGTCTTAGCGAGATCCATCGTTTTTATTCTAGTTAATCCTTTATTCTTTATTCAATTCGTTTGACTTGTCCATGTGAATTTCATCACTTGTGACAGTCAAAGTTTTATCCCTATGCCTTAACATTCATATTGGTCGGTCTGTATTTTTCTTTTTTACCTGATTCTTGTCCCTTCTCTCGGGCTCGTTATCCTTACGTAATACGCTTCCGTCATCCGACTTACGTTTACGTTTATTATCAATTATCTTACTTATTTGATTCATTTGGGTACCATTTCAGTTAGTCCCATTCACCCCACCCTTACTACATCGAACATAAATGTGTCCGCTATAAGAAGTTCATGGTATCATATGCCACTACTTACTTGGCCAGAGTAAGCGATTAACACATGACACGCATGACCTTTTTATAGTTTTCACATCACGCCCTATGTCGGTAATGCCTCTATTTGTTTCTCTTGGAAACAGTATCCCGAACACATTTTCTATTCGGGTTTTTCCAAGTTTTTAATCTATATATGCAACTTTCAATTTCTACATATTTGTTGCATATTACTGTTTGTGCAATTAAATTTAAAATGTGCACCTGGTAATGCTTGCCCCAACGGGCTTTCCTTGCCTTTACTTTTATTCGCGATTGTTACGCAATTTGGTCCTTGGTGAGCATGGTCCTCTTTTCATACTTTGGACCATTCTTCTATTATGTCAGTAATTCGTTCAACTCTCGTCATCTTCAGACGCGAGTGTCCTTCAATTAAACATTCACAAGAGTTAGTAATATCAACTTCAATAATCGCCCGTATTATAATACAAGGCTTTTTTTTCTACTATACGCATCAACACGTGTACTTTTGTCAACTATATCAATCATTTTAATTGGGGTAACGTGTATCACACGATAGCCCTATGTGTTGTTTACAACACTTTAGCATAATAAACTATTAACATACTTGTACTTACCGGAATTGCGATCAAGCCTCGAACCGAACACCAATCTTTATTAAGAGCATAAGGTTTAACTCCAAGCATAGTTTTCCCACCATACTTGAATCTCTTAAACCAAGGCTCTGATACCAACTTGTAACACCCTAGTTTCTATTTAACAGTTTTACATGTAAATACCAACAATTAGATGTGTAGTTAAGACTACACATACTATAAAAATATGGATTTATTAAAAGATTTTCGGGTTTGAAACAATACAATACAATATGTATAAATTCGTCGTTTTTAAAATGACGACGAAACCATGTGCGGAAGCTTGTATCTAGGTCGTGTTCGGTTCTTCAATGAGCTTGATCTTCATCCGGGACATTCTCAACATTACCTAAAGTCAAAACCACTTAAAATGTTAGTTTTAACATTGATATATCACGTATAAACAAATTCTAGCATCGAATCTTGAAAAATAAAATAAAATTCCAAAACCGGTCATGTCGCGTGTCGCGCCAGGGTCCATTATCTTTGTCGCGTGGCGCGGGTGCCCCCGCGTGTCGCGCCAACTTCGTGTGTCTCCCCCGCGTGGCGCGGGGGAGTATGTTTTCCAGCAGGTTCAGAGCTGGGTCCTGCAATTTTTCAGCAACACCGGTTTCTACGGAAACGGCCATAACTTCTTCGTTATTGATCCGTTTTACCCGATTCTTTTTCCTACGTGACCGTAATTTAATTCTCCATCTCATGGAGTTAAAATCTAACATCCGACATAATAAAATTTCAGACTTTTCACTCTTCGGCTTATTACCCTTTCTACCAAATTTTGACCCGTTCATGATTTCATCAACAAACATGTTTACTTGATCTTTAAACTTATGAAATTCATAGTTTCAATGTGTCCTATCTTGTTAATCTCAAATCACGGGTTTCTTACATATTGAAAACCCGTTTACGCTTAAATGCTTGTTTTGACCCGTTAAGGGTATTTATATACTTTTAAGCTTAATTTACGCTCGTCCCTTGTATGCAACATAAGTTCACCCATTTATATTGAATAGTCTTCCGCCACAATTATAATTGTGGTGGAGTTATCGTACTTAAATACTTATTCCAAATTTTATCCCTCGGATATGTCATTTTACGGCAAGACGCATTTTAAGGCGTTTGACCCTAGAAAATTTATTCATATAACTTTGTGCGCATCCAAGGGTTGAATGGTCATAATATAAGTTTCTAAACAACCTCTAAGGGTCGTTTGCCCGGTTGACCCATCAAGGGCTTTTTGGTCGATTTTAGTCCTTCTTTTTGTAACGAAGGACTTTCACTAATAGTTGACCAAAATGTCACTTCTAACTACATCCTTATATTTGCGTACCTGACTCGGGTCAACAATAGACCCGATTTATACCTCGCTTTTATTATCACATATTCTATGGCGACACAATTGTCCGAATCGATAATCGCTCCTGTTAACACAAAGCTTGACAACCACATTAGTCGATATTGTCAAATGGTGTTATTACACCATTTGACCCATTTGGCCTATAAGACCAAGCATTTTCATAAGTAGCAAACATGGTTAATAATTACCAATTTGTTCATCCGACCCATTTCGGATTTTTGCCACTAGACCGCTTTTTCTCTTAAACTCTTTTCTTATACTTTTACCCATTCGGCTTACGCCACGGGTGCCCCTTTTTAACTACAATTTTCTTTAGTCGATACTTGACTAAATTTCTATTTTACTCATTATCCCGTTATTAGTTGCATTTTAAAATGATCTTAACGCAAACTCCTTAGTTATTAGTCATTACATGACTAAATTACCGTTTCGCCTCTTTTCACCATGACCCATGGTTTTTATCATTTATGTTTGTTCCGACTCATGTTAATAGCATCGGAACCCTTATGTAACACCTCGAAAATTCACGTCCTATAATGTGTTGACACGTGTCATAAAGTTTGAACGTGTGAAAGAATGTTATAAAAGGACTAAAGTTGACAAACATGGAAAGTATGTGATTATACGGGTTCTAAATGTCAACAGTGAATAAATATACTTCATAATAACCCTACATGATGATTATAACATCAAACGAATAAATCATGGATCATGCGAAGCTAAAAGTGAGAGATTACAAACTACAGGGGTTAAATGTGTCAACATGTTTAAAGATATACCTATGAGTGACCTTTTGACAAACCCAAAGCTTTGTAACTGTTAATTATGTTCACTAGAATGCGCGATATAAATTTCATAAAGTTTCGTTATCGTATGAGAAAGTTATGATCAAATTCGTGTGCGAGGGGTTAAAGCGTAAACGTTGAAAGTTAAGACTTTTCGGGTTAACCGGAAGTGTTCGGGGACTTGGCAAAGTGGGTATAAGTCCTAAAGCCCTTGTGGGTAAATATAAGGGGGTCAAAATGCAAGAAATAACCTTGGTTGCCCTTTCGTGAAGCCAAGGGACAAATTGCAACAAAAAGAAAATGAAAAATCTGATTTCTCAGGCCCAGGCGGCCCGCTTGGGATATGTTAAAACGGGAGGCGGGCCGCGTCAGGCGCCCAGAAGCAGAAAAGCGTGACAGCCTCCTGCAAACGCGGAAAACCGATCCTTTTTCGACATTAATGCAATGTGGGCGACCCCTAAACTGTTCTAGAGCACTAGGGACAAGTGTACATCAGTTGTGGTGTGTGCTAGACCTTGTTGTCAACCAATTGTGGTGGAATTTTCACTATAAAAGGGCCTTCAAGTTCACAAACATTCCTCACACCTTCAAGTGCATACCTGATCAATTCTGGAGCTCCCAAGCAGCCTCAACTGATCATATCTCGTGCATAGGACTCTTGTAAGTCTGCTAGTCCTTCTTTAATTGAGTTTAGCTTAGTTATTTAGCTAAAAGTCAAACCGTCGTAATTACGGTTTGACTTCGAAATTAGTCAACAATGGCTCAGTCATATCTCGAATTAATAGTAGTTATAAGTTGGTATTTATGTGGGTAATAAAACCTAAAAAGGGTTTCCCCTGATCACCACTCTAACCAGGTCAAAAGTCGGGTCAAACTTATATTTAAAAAGTCAACAGGAAGCCTAAAATGCTATTTATGCATAATTAACATTATAGATCATATACAACCTGTTTGATCATTATTATAACTTAGTAATAGGTGTAAGAACATGTCTAAACATGTTCAACCCGACAATTTCCTGTTTAGACTCGGTTCGGAACCGAAAGTCACATAGTTTGACTTTCACCTTGACTTTCAGTTCTGACCCGTTTAGGCATGTTTTAGAAATGCCTCAGAGCTTTAATTGGACTAGGTTACATGTTAGTACAACCCTCTGTGATTATACACCTTGGTTCATTAGTTATCCAATTAATATGCGTGTTTCCGTTAATTGCTCATATGTTGACCATTATGCCCTTATTACCTTAAAACGTGATTTTTGGAAATGTAAAAGAGTAGAAACTTTAATTACTGATATATAAACTTGTATGCAAAGTTTTACATCAGTTTGACTTGTAGATTAAGAGTTATGCTCATTGTCGCAAATTTAAAGCTTTATGTTAATTAAACGGCATAATTAGCGTATAGCCTAGTTAAACATACTTTTTGATATCAAATATTTTACCCACTGATGTAATATATTATTTTGGGAATTTTAAAGATTTTTAATAAATTTTAGGCTGAGCATAACTAGTAATCGTAGGCTTAATCCGGTAATTGTCGGTTTTGCCCTTACGGGCCATAAAATGAGATTTACTTATCTAAACGACTCCAAACCTTTTGCTACTGATCACATATGATAAATAAATTATTTTAAGCCTTCTGGAAATATAAAAATATCAGATTTAAGTATCGAACCCGGAAATGGCCTTTAATCGCCTTATTTAGCGTTTTTAACGCATAGTATGTTTTAAAATCATATTGAACATACCCGGGTTGATACCTACTGATATATGAGGCAAATTATAATATTTTAACAGTAAGCAAAGGTTGATAAACTCAGACTTCAGTTTTGAGCTTTTCGGCTTATGTGAAATTACCAAAATACCCCTACGGGGCATAGTTTGGTTAGAAATGATAAATTTCACATATATGCTTTAACCTACTGATATAACTTAGAAAATTGAGTATATTTGCTGATTACATCAGACCTGTAACTCAGGTGGTTACTTAAACTCTTTTATAAACTTTTAAATGACCAAACTACCCCTACGGGGCCTAGTTTGTGTTTAAACACGTTTCGGGCATAATGAAAGACATCTTACTGATGTCACAACATATTTGAGGCATAATTAACTTAGGAAACCTGTATACAGCTCTCATGAATACCCGTCACGCTTATTACGCGTACGGTTCGGTTGATGTAACAAGTTTACATAAATTAGCCGAAACGGGTCAAACCTTAACGGTTTTATCTCAAAATCCAGAATGTGAATAATAAACCCATATTAAACAAGTCTTCAAACTTGTCGGGTCTAAATCACATTCTATCCGGTCTTCGCTTAATCGTGCGTACGAACCGTATCTTTGAAACTAGCCGGTCTAAGCTTAAGCTTAATTAAAGACCCGTTAGGATTCTAATAGGTTATTATAAAACCTTCGTTCCAGATTAGGAGGACCAGTAAAAGCTACGTGCATTTTGCTAATTGTGAATTATACTTGCTCAGGTAAATACTTTTAACTTATTTTCCCTATACGGGCTTGGGTTACGGTATATAGCATACCGCTTGATCGGGCATCAAATCTCCACCGTTAGGTGGGTAGTTGAATAATTTGATCGGCTCGTTTAAACAGTCTTGTTACTTAAAGCCTTTGGGGAGTTAATGACCATGTCCCGGATATCCTTGGCATCATTTTACGAAATGGCCACGACTTAAGCGCGGGGTGTAGGCGTACACCCGTCAGTGCACAAAAGAACATTGTGGTGTGTCTATTGATCTTTAACCCGGACAAGATCCGGGCTACTGAACGCACAAGGAACATGTAATTCGTTCACAAGATTATAATATTAAATAATTCTCCCAAGTTAAATAAAAATGTTTATGACATGTGCATCCAAACCAATTTTCAATCATTTTCCAAAATGAGTCAGTTGAATGTATTTACCAGTGTAAACTGACGTATTTTCCCAAAAAGATTAAATGCAGGTACTAAGCGAAATTGGCTGGGATTTCTCCTTAGCATCATTAGAAGTCTCGCAAGCTTAAGATGCCTGAAGTCTGTTGAACCATAAACATTATTTTTATTTCGATCCATCTGTGGATAAACTTCCGGATATTGTGACTTTGATATTACAATATTAAATTCGGTTGTATCATATTTTAAATTTGCTTCCGCTGTGCATAATGATTATTGTGTTGTTTGACTATTATGTTGCCAACCACGTCACGATACTCCCCCACCGGGCCCACCGGTGACACGTGGAAATCGGGGTGTGACAGGTTGGTATCAGAGCCAACACTTAGTGAATTAAACACTAGCCTTTTGTGTTTAATCTCAGTTACACAATTGCACATTTCTAAACCTTCGAGTCTAGACATATAACATAGGACAAATTCCACCTTATTCGGCTTTTGTTTTGTCCTTTAAATTTTATATTTGTTTGTTATCTCACATTATTATGACAGGATTTGAAAATGCCGCCAAGATTCTTCCGAAGGAGAGGACGAGGCAAGGGGCCAGTCACCGCCCCCAACGATAATGAAGCTGGACCTTCGAATGCTCGAGCTCCATCTACGACAGAAAGCGACGATCCCCGGCAGAACCGGAGAAACCTTTTTGAGCCGGCTAGACGGTCGGTCTCACACAGCTCAACACCTCCTAACCCGTATGGACCACAACCGGACTACGAGCCGAACAACCCTCAGCCTTCCTTCATACCATTACAGAGATCCCTGTCTCATCATTCTTTCGGGGATCCAACACCAGTTTTCAGGGGCCGGTTTAACCCGGCCAATTACATTCAAGAACCCGTGGGTTTTAACCCACTGGGGCCAGATGATCACTTCTCTGGATATAATGCGGACGACATGGACGAGGATACTGATCCCGTCGAACCGGCAAGTGGCACTCCAAATCACCCAATAGAGATCTCTGACGGATCTTCATTCCATGGATCACCCTATGTTGGTCCAGATAGCTTCCAAGCCATGTTCACCAGGCATGAATGGTACTATACACCTCCTCGCCATTCACCGCCTCATCAGCAGCAGCAGCAGCAGCATCATCAAGATTCCTCTGGGGATCCCCGATTTGTGGCAGTTACGCCACCACCTCCACCGCCACCAGTTCAGCCGGCACCTCCTCAACCGCCAAGGCGTAGGAGAACCGGTGCCCGCATATCGGCACGAACAGGGGATTTCCATTTCAGTTCCCCACGTCAATCCAGTGGCAGCCACTACCCGCCACATCAGGAGGACCCACAAATGGGTGGGCCTTCCAACCCAGCGTATACGGGTTCCATGGCATACAACCCGTTCGAGCCGCTGGTCCACAACAACTACGGGTATGCAGAGGCCGACCCTTATATGGTGGCAGCCAACTACAATGCCCTGCACCCGGAAGGACCATACGGAGCTCCATGGGGAGTTGGGTACCCAACACATGGGTACCAGATACCACCTAGGCCTATCATACGGACTCAATCGCAGCCGCCTAGGTTCTCCCCACCTGAACATGAAGAACTCCTTCAGAGGCTGGATCAGGTTGAACGGGAAGTGCACAGGGACCGTAGGGAGAGACAGACTTTCTTTCAAGGATTAGCAAGTTTGATCAAAGGGAAGAGTAAGAAGGATCATTGAATCTTTCCACTGTTGTTTTTCCCTGTATTTGCTTTATTTGCCCCTGAGAGGGTATGCTTGTTTGTATTGACCCCTGCGTGGGTCTATCTTTCTGTAAACCCCTGCGTGGGTGTACTATTTGTGTAAGTCCCTGCGTGGACAATTATGTTATTAAGCCCCTGCGTGGGCATGTGTGTTATTAAGCTCCTGTGTGGGTAAGTACTTGTTTAAACCCCTGCGAGGGTAAGTTTGTTATTTGAAAAGACCCGTTTAGGGCAATGTGTAATATTATAATAAATCAATGGAATGTTTGTTTTATAAATTTCATATTGCTTTTTGTGCATGAATAAATTATAAATGAAATAAATAAATTAAAATCATTCCTTTTGAATTAATCTGCCTATGTAATTATTAATTAAGAATCTTAAAGTGTGAAACCTAGCCTCGGGTCAATTATAAGACCAGGCCAAGATGGTAAGACTTGTTCAAAAGATTCAAATCCAAGTTAACATCTGAAAACATGTTAACACTCCTGGCAGACGTGATTCGTTAAAATCACATGTCATTTTTATATGTATAAGGATTCTTTAGAAGATTCCTAACCCAATTTAATGATCTCTGAATCATGGGTTAAGATCATCAATTAAGATGATCATATTTTACCATACGTTGGTAATATAATGCCTACGGGCCTTGCTCATTTCTATAAGAGCTAAAAGACAGTGGTAGCTATGACTCCCTGCCAAATAAAGGTAATGAACTAGGTTCAAACCTCAAATGCTTTGATTCTCTGAAATCCTAGCATATAATTTATAATTGTCCTTGTGACTAGGCCTATTGTGCCAGTATACCTTAATGTTTTGATTCTCTGAAATCATAGATTAAATTAAAAATGTCCACGTGACTAGGCCTTTTGTGCCACAAATAAAACTGTTAATGTTTTATAATTAGGATAAATTATAATAGAAATCCTAAATAAATATGATTTATAAATTAACCAAATATGGTCTCTGTACCATGGTTAATGAATTGCCATAAAAGACAATTCCATAAACTCCCAAATAAACCATTGTCCTTGTTTTCTGCAACAGTTCAATTTTAAATGGCTAACTCAGACGAGGTTAATAGCCATCCAGTGGAGGTTAATAATGAAGCCCGAATTAATCTAACGGGTGCTGAATTAAAAGCGATCATAGACGGCGCTGTTACACAGGCTCTGGAGCGGCAGTATGATGATTATAGTGGTACTCGAAGTAGGACCCAATCTGCACCGCATTCAAAGCCCAAGACACATTCTGAGGCTCATAGCAAGCCTCCTCCCAAAAAGGATGGACCCAAGAAAGATGGTGATGACCGTCAGTCCACCAACCATCAAAGTGTCCCATCTCAGCAGATAGTGCTGAATCAAGAGCCCCGTAACAAGGGTTGCTCCTATAAGTACTTCGTGTCTTGCAAGCCCCGGGATTTTAATGGGGAGAAAGGAGCCATCGATTGTATGACATGGCTTGACGAGATGGACACGGTGGTAGATATCAGCGGATGCGCTGAAAAGGATGTGGTTAAGTTTGTGTCACAGTCCTTTAAGAGTGAAGCGTTAGCATGGTGGAGATCTCTGATTCAAGCCACCGGGAAAATCCCATTGTACAATATGTCATGGGATTAATTTGTTGCCCTTATCAGGGAAAATTACTGCCCTCAACATGAGGTGGAGAAGATAGAGTCCGATTTTCTATCCTTGGTGATGACAAACCTCGACTGTCAAACTTACCTAATGAGCTTCAACACTATGTCTCGGTTGGTTCCATATTTAGTAACCCCGGAACCAAAGCGAATAGCTCGTTTTATCGGTGGTTTAGCCCCTGAGATCAAGGCAAGCGTGAAAGCTTCTCGGCCAGCTACTTTTAGATCAGTAGCTGACATTTCCTTATCCCTCACTCTGGATGCGGTCAGGCAGAGATCGCTGAGGAATAAGGAGGCTGAGAAGAGAAAGCGTGAAGATGATGGTTCACGTAGATCGAACAAGAAACATCGTGGGAACGGTGATAACAAGAAAGGATCGGAGTCAAGGAGAGATGGGCATAATTCTGGTGAGAAGCCCAAATGCAAAATTTGCAAGAAGCAGCACTTTGGGAAGTGCAGACTTGAGTCGAACTCACAGACTCAATCAAAAACCTATGCTTGTGGTATATGCAAATCCACGGATCACAAAACCTTGGATTGCAAGAAGATGAAAGACGCAACGTGCTACCGTTGCAATGAAAAGGGCCACATTAAAACCAACTGCCCTAAGTACACTAAGAAGCCTGAAGAGGCCAAGAAGACTAATGCTAGAGTCTTCAGAATGGACGCAAGGGAAGCAATTCTAGACGACAACGTTATTACAGGTACTTTCCTTGTAAATGACGTATATGCTAGAGTACTTTTTGATTCTGGCGCTGATAAGTCGTTTGTAGACAATAAGTTTTGTGAACTGTTGAAATTACCTGTCAAAACCTTAAAAGTGAACTATGAGGTGGAGTTAGCAGATGGCTCTCTAGAAAACGTCTCCACTGTGTTAGATGGATGTGTTATATCCATTAAGAACCATTCTTTTCCTCTGTCTCTACTTCCCTTTAAGTTGGCCGGTTTTGACATAGTTCTGGGTATGGACTGGTTATCTCATAACCAGGCCCAAATTGTCTGTAACAAGAAACAAGTGGTAATAAAGACTCCGTCTGGTGAATCACTTACCATTCGGGGAGATACCCAGTATGGGCTGCCTGAGCAAGTGACTATGCTCAAGGCTTCCAAGTGTTTGAAGAAGGGGTGTGTCATTTACATGGCGCAAGTGATCATTGATGAGCCTAAACCGAAGATAGAAGACATCCCTGTCATTTCTGAATACCCAGAAGTTTTTCCTGAAGATCTACCTGGTTTACCACCAGATAGACAAGTCGAATTCAGGATTGATATCATCCCCGGAGCAGCACCAGTTGCTAGAGCACCATACAGATTGGCACCCACAGAAATGAAGGAGTTGAGGACGCAGCTAGATGAATTGCTGGCTAAAGGTTTCATTAGACCTAGTTCATCTCCTTGGGGAGCGCCAATCTTGTTTTTCAAGAAGAAGGATGGGTCGATGCGCCTGTGCATCGACTATCGCGAGCTTAATAAAGTCACGATCAAGAATAGGTATCCTTTGCCCAGGATCGACGATTTGTTCGATCAGCTTCAAGGGGAAAGTTACTTCTCGAAGATTGATTTGAGGTCAGGCTACCATCAGTTGAAGGTTAAAGATGAAGACGTGCACAAGACTGCATTTAGGACTCGTTATGGTCACTACGAGATCCTAGTGATGCCGTTTGGGCTCACTAATGCACCAGCCGCATTCATGGATCTCATGAATCGCGTCTGCAAGCCTTACTTGGATAAATTCGTCATCGTTTTCATCGACGACATTCTCATTTATTCTAAGAATCAAGCTGACCATGAGAAACACCTTCGTTGTATTCTCAAACTTCTACATCAGGAGAAACTCTATGCCAAATTCTCTAAGTGTGAATTTTGGCTACGAGAAGTCCAATTCCTTGGACACGTGGTCAGTGAGCGTGGTATCCAAGTGGATCCCGCTAAGGTTGAAGCAGTTATGAACTGGCAAGAGCCGAAGACGCCTACAGAGATTCGTAGCTTCCTGGGATTGGCAGGATATTACAGGCGTTTCATTGAAAAAATTTCAAGGATTGCGGCACCCCTAACCTCCTTAACTAAGAAGAAGGTTAAGTTTGTTTGGGGCCCTAAGCAACAAGAATCCTTCGATATCTTGAAGCAAAAGTTGAGCAACGCCCCAGTACTGACATTGCCGGATGGAATAGAAGAATTTGTGGTTTATTGTGATGCTTCGCACACTGGCATGGGGTGTGTGCTTATGCAGAAAGGCAAAGTTATTGCCTACGCTTCAAGACAGTTAAAGGTGCATGAAAAGAATTACACCACCCACGACTTGGAGTTGGGTGCCGTTGTGTTCGCACTAAAGCTTTGGAGGCACTATCTATATGGTGTCAAGTGTGTGATTTATTCTGATCACAAGAGCCTTCAACATCTGTTCAATCAGAAGGAACTAAACATGAGGCAACGCCGTTGGATGGAAACTTTAAATGATTATGATTGTGAAATCAAATACCATCCCGGCAAGGCGAATGTAGTCGCCGATGCCTTGAGTCGGAAGGAAAGGGTGAAACCCATCCGAATCAATGCCAAGCGCATGGAGATAAAGAACAGTCTGATGGAAAGATTGTTAGCTGCACAGAAGGAAGCTGTGTTGGAAGCTAACTATCCTAATGAAAAGTTAGGAGTAACTGAGGAGCAATTATCTCTTAGCAAGGACGGACTTCTGAAATTGAATGGACGAATATGGGTTCCAATTTATGGAGGACTTCGTGATGTCATCCTCCAAGAAGCCCATAGTTCCAAATACTCCGTTCATCCTGGAGCTGATAAGATGTACCAGGATCTAAAGGCAAATTATTGGTGGATAGGCTTGAAAAAGTCTGTAGCCACCCATGTAGCTAAATGCTTGACATGTGCGCAAGTCAAAGCCGAGCATCAGAAACCGTCAGGTTTGCTACAACAGCCTGAACTTCCTACATGGAAGTGGGAAATGGTGACGATGGATTTCATCACCAAGTTGCCAAAGACAAGGAAAGGCAATGATACAATATGGGTTATAGTTGACAGACTGACTAAGTCAGCTCATTTCTTACCCATCAAGGAGACTTATAGCTCCGATATGTTAGCCCAGTTGTACGTTGATAAAATTGTAGCCTTACATGGCATACATGTGGCTATTATCTCTGATAGAGATACTAGGTACACGTCGCATTTTTGGAAGAGTTTCCAACAATCTTTGGGCACACGTTTGAATTTTAGTACGGCTTATCATCCTCAGACTGACGGTCAGAGTGAGCGTACTATTCAAACGTTAGAAGACATGCTACGTGCATGTGCGATCGATTTGGGTGGTAGTTGGGACAAGAACCTACCATTAATCGAATTCTCCTACAACAATAGCTACCATACCAGCATTAAGGCTGCGCCTTTCGAGGCATTATACGGTAGAAAGTGTAGATCGCCTATTTGTTGGGCGGAAGTTGGAGATGTCCAGTTATCAGGACCAGAGATCGTGTTCGAAACGACGGACAAGATTGTCCAGATTCGTGACCGTCTCAAAGCTGCTCGGGATAGGCAGAAGAGTTACGCTGATCCTAAGCGTAAAGATTTTCACTTCGAAGTAGGTGACAAAGTCCTACTTAAAGTGTCACCCTGGAAAGGAGTGATGCGGTTTAGTAAGAAAGGCAAGCTAAGCCCGAGATACATAGGACCTTTCGAGGTTATCGAACGTGTCGGGTCAGTTGCCTATAAGTTAAACTTACCAGAAGAGCTCAGTGGAATTCACAATGTGTTCCACATCTGCAATCTGAAGAAGTGCTTCGCTGATGAATCACTGGTTATACCGCATACAGATGTGCATATAGATGAGAGCTTAAAGTTTGTGGAAAAACCTTTGTCGATTGAAGATCAACAGGTAAAGAAGCTTCGTAGGAAGCATGTGCCTATTGTAAAGGTCAAATGGGATGCCTGTAGAGGTCCCGAATACACGTGGGAGGTTGAATCCACGATGAAAGAAAAGTACCCTTACTTATTTCAGTAAATCTCGGGTCGAGATTTATTTTAAGGGGGTGAGGATGTAACACCTCGAAAATTCACGTCCTATAATGTGTTGACACGTGTCATAAAGTTTGAACGTGTGAAAGAATGTTATAAAAGGACTAAAGTTGACAAACATGGAAAGTATGTGATTATACGGGTTCTAAATGTCAACAGTGAATAAATATACTTCATAATAACCCTACATGATGATTATAACATCAAACGAATAAATCATGGATCATGCGAAGCTAAAAGTGAGAGATTACAAACTACAGGGGTTAAATGTGTCAACATGTTTAAAGATATACCTCTGAGTGACCTTTTGACAAACCCAAAGCTTTGTAACTGTTAATTATGCTCACTAGAATGCGCGATATAAATTTCATAAAGTTTCGTTATCGTATGAGAAAGTTATGATCAAATTCGTGTGCGAGGGGTTAAAGCGTAAACGTTGAAAGTTAAGACTTTTCGGGTTAACCGGAAGTGTTCGGGGACTTGGCAAAGTGGGTATAAGTCCTAAAGCCCTTGTGGGTAAATATAAGGGGGTCAAAATGCAAGAAATAACCTTGGTTGCCCTTTCGTGAAGCCAAGGGACAAATTGCAACAAAAAGAAAATGAAAAATCTGATTTCTCAGGCCCAGGCGGCCCGCTTGGGATATGTTAAAACGGGAGGCGGGCCGCGTCAGGCGCCCAGAAGCAGAAAAGCATGACAGCCTCCTGCAAACGCGGAAAACCGATCCTTTTTCGACATTAATGCAATGTGGGCGACCCCTAAACTGTTCTAGAGCACTAGGGACAAGTGTACATCAGTTGTGGTGTGTGCTAGACCTTGTTGTCAACCAATTGTGGTGGAATTTTCACTATAAAAGGGCCTTCAAGTTCACAAACATTCCTCACACCTTCAAGTGCATACCTGATCAATTCTGGAGCTCCCAAGCAGCCTCAACTGATCATATCTCGTGCATAGGACTCTTGTAAGTCTGCTAGTCCTTCTTTAATTGAGTTTAGCTTAGTTATTTAGCTAAAAGTCAAACCGTCGTAATTACGGTTTGACTTCGAAATTAGTCAACAATGGCTCAGTCATATCTCGAATTAATAGTAGTTATAAGTTGGTATTTATGTGGGTAATAAAACCTCAAAAGGGTTTCCCCTGATCACCACTCTAACCAGGTCAAAAGTCGGGTCAAACTTATATTTAAAAAGTCAACAGGAAGCCTAAAATGCTATTTATGCATAATTAACATTATAGATCATATACAACCTGTTTGATCATTATTATAACTTAGTAATAGGTGTAAGAACATGTCTAAACATGTTCAACCCGACAATTTCCTGTTTAGACTCGGTTCGGAACCGAAAGTCACATAGTTTGACTTTCACCTTGACTTTCAGTTCTGACCCGTTTAGGCATGTTTTAGAAATGCCTCAGAGCTTTAATTGGACTAGGTTACATGTTAGTACAACCCTCTGTGATTATACACCTTGGTTCATTAGTTATCCAATTAATATGCGTGTTTCCGTTAATTGCTCATATGTTGACCATTATGCCCTTATTACCTTAAAACGTGATTTTTGGAAATGTAAAAGAGTAGAAACTTTAATTACTGATATATAAACTTGTATGCAAAGTTTTACATCAGTTTGACTTGTAGATTAAGAGTTATGCTCATTGTCGCAAATTTAAAGCTTTATGTTAATTAAACGGCATAATTAGCGTATAGCCTAGTTAAACATACTTTTTGATATCAAATATTTTACCCACTGATGTAATATATTATTTTGGGAATTTTAAAGATTTTTAATAAATTTTAGGCTGAGCATAACTAGTAATCGTAGGCTTAATCCGGTAATTGTCGGTTTTGCCCTTACGGGCCATAAAATGAGATTTACTTATCTAAACGACTCCAAACCTTTTGCTACTGATCAAATATGATAAATAAATTATTTTAAGCCTTCTGGAAATATAAAAATATCAGATTTAAGTATCGAACCCGGAAATGGCCTTTAATCGCCTTATTTAGCGTTTTTAACGCATAGTATGTTTTAAAATCATATTGAACATACCCGGGTTGATACCTACTGATATATGAGGCAAATTATAATATTTTAACAGTAAGCAAAGGTTGATAAACTCAGACTTCAGTTTTGAGCTTTTCGGCTTATGTGAAATTACCAAAATACCCCTACGGGGCATAGTTTGGTTAGAAATGATAAATTTCACATATATGCTTTAACCTACTGATATAACTTAGCAAATTGAGTATATTTGCTGATTACATCAGACCTGTAACTCAGGTGGTTACTTAAACTCTTTTATAAACTTTTAAATGACCAAACTACCCCTACGGGGCCTAGTTTGTGTTTAAACACGTTTCGGGCATAATGAAAGACATCTTACTGATGTCACAACATATTTGAGGCATAATTAACTTAGGAAACCTGTATACAGCTCTCATGAATACCCGTCACGCTTATTACGCGTACGGTTCGGTTTATGTAACAAGTTTACATAAATTAGCCGAAACGGGTCAAACCTTAACGGTTTTATCTCAAAATCCAGAATGTGAATAATAACCCCATATTAAACAAGTCTTCAAACTTGTCGGGTCTAAATCACATTCTATCCGATCTTCGCTTAATCGTGCGTACGAACCGTATCTTTGAAACTAGCCGGTCTAAGCTTAAGCTTAATTAAAGACCCGTTAGGATTCTAATAGGTTATTATAAAACCTTCGTTCCAGATTAGGAGGACCAGTAAAAGCTACGTGCATTTTGCTAATTGTGAATTATACTTGCTCAGGTAAATACTTTTAACTTATTTTCCTTATACGGGCTTGGGTTACGGTATATAGCATACCGCTTGATCGGGTATCAAATCTCCACCGTTAGGTGGGTAGTTGAATAATTTGATCGGCTCGTTTAAACAGTCTTGTTACTTAAAGCCTTTGGGGGGTTAATGACCATGTCCCGGATATCCTTGGCATCATTTTACGAAATGGCCACGACTTAAGCGCGGGGTGTAGGCGTACACCCGTCAGTGCACAAAAGAACATTGTGGTGTGTCTATTGATCTTTAACCCGGACAAGATCCGGGCTACTGAACGCACAAGGAACATGTAATTCGTTCACAAGATTATAATATTAAATAACTCTCCCAAGTTAAATAAAAATGTTTATGCCATGTGCATCCAAACCAATTTTCAATCATTTTCCAAAATGAGTCAGTTGAATGTATTTACCAGTGTAAACTGATGTATTTTCCCAAAAAGATTAAATGCAGGTACTAAGCGAAATTGGCTGGGATTTCTCCTTAGCATCATTAGAAGTCTCGCAAGCTTAAGATGCCTGAAGTCTGTTGAACCATAAACATTATTTTTATTTCGATCCATCTGTGGATAAACTTCCGGATATTGTGACTTTGATATTACAATATTAAATTCGGTTGTATCATATTTTAAATTTGCTTCCGCTGTGCATAATGATTATTGTGTTGTTTGACTATTATGTTGCCAACCACGTCACGATACTCCCCCACCGGGCCCACCGGTGACACGTGGAAATCGGGGTGTGACACCTTATTTCGGATATTACACTAATCGCATTTGTAGTTTACAATTTAATGCATATTCTACAAAAAGGATGTAAGCGTCGCTTACCTTGCATCCGGTTATGCTCTTTTTCCCGTACACGAACCGTTTGACCCGTTCCTTGCCCAAGTCTCCTTCTAGCTTGTCAAGAGTCAAACTATCATCATGATTCGTAAGACGGTTAGATTAGTCATCATTATTATGACTATTTCGTCCTACGGATTGTATGTCGAAACTACTTTTCGACTTCAATGTTGGTTTATTTGACTTTCGATAGCCAACTAACTTCAATCATATTATACACACAATAAGTTCAATCAACATTACGTTTAGAACCCATATTATTCCGTATTACACGTAGTTAGCCGAGTTAGCCAATTACGCGTTTCTTTCATAATTTCATTATGTCAACATTCATTCGGGCATTTTAACAAACACCTAATGTGCATAATATTACTTGTTTACTAACTAGTTCATAACTAGTTATCTTTACCAAGATTTGCATCAACACATTCAAACCTCTAAGTCTAGTGTTCATGAACTACATCAAGAACTTATATCATAACCTCAATATTCATCAATCTTACATTCTAATATGAGTGTTCATCATATTAACATAAAACCCACTTAACTTTTCAATGGATCATTATGAATTTCATAGATTATCCAACAATCTAACATGTTATTGACTAGGGTTTACTCCTAGACATCATATTACTTCAAGTTTCACTCATGCATGACACAATCAAGCTCAATTTCAGTTTCTTACAAATAACCTAGAATTTAAGATGGATCAAAACATCACAATTTTACATACCTTGTGATCCTTTCAACTAGGTGTTCACGAATTTGTGCTTGAAATTCGATTTGGAGCTGATTTGAACCCTTAATTTGATCAAGTTTGGCATGCACTAGGGCTTGGTGGGGAGCTTGTGTCGCCCCTGTGTTCTTGTTCGACCAGACACCCCTAAAGTGGGTGTTTGGTTTGTTTTAATTCTTGTTTTTAATAAAACAAGTTCCAAGTTTAACAAGTTTAGCCCCTCCATTTTCCTTAGTTCATAATTTAAGTGTTTTAACCCACTCATAAGTCACTTTCTAACTAGGTTAGAATTATTCCTAGTTAGCTTAGTAGGTTCGGGAAGCCGTAACCCGTTTTACTTTAAGTCCCGTTAAATCGGGCCTTTTATCATCCTATTTTCTTGAAAGCTCTTATTTACTTTAAATAAATATTAGGATTATTCAATTAATTCCTAATACTTGCCGGTTTACTTTTACCACTAACGGTACTTTCCCGTCTTTAGTATTAACGGGGTTTAATTACCAAACCCGTTTTCGGGGTGTTACAGGTGACCTTTGTTATTTCGATTATGATGGTTTCCTTTTTGTTGTTGATCGGTTAAAAGAATTAATCAAATATAAGGCTTATCAGGTAATGATCTAGCTTCAAAGTTCAAACTCACACATATAATTGTTGTTTTAAAGCATCTATGAGGTTACAACTGTCATTTCGTCAAGTGGCTTTTTGCGTCTGATGATCACAATGAAAACATTGTAGGTCCCACCAGCTGAACTAGAGCGCTACCTTCAATCAATCCCAGAAGTTGTAGATGCTGCTGTGATTCCGTAAGATAACCCATTCATAACTAAATGGATTGAAATTGTCACCTCTAGATAATTGTATCTGACATCTGTTTGTGACATTGAAATATCTGAAATCAGATATCCAGATGAAGAAGCTGGGCAGATTCCCATGGCGTATGTGGTGAGAAAACCTGGAAGCAAAATTAGTGAGGCCCAAATCATGGAGATTATTGCAGAACAGGCATGTATACCTGAATCTTTATTACTTGCTTCATTTGATATTACTTAAGCAGTATTTGAATTATTCCATAATTAAGCACTCAAAGCAATCATAAGTTTACAATATTTACACCTTGTTCTTCTAGAAAAGTTTGTGTGTGTGGATTGATGTTTGCAGGTAGCACCATACAAAAAGATTAGAAAAGTTGCATTTATAAATGCAATTCCGAAGACCCCAGCAGGGAAGATATTGAGAAGAGAGTTGGTTAAGCATGCTTTATCTAGTGCCCCATCTAAACTGTGATCATATATTATTTAATTTTAGATACATTTGTTTTATAAGGTTCTTTAAAAAAGAGTATACTTCCAGTATCATAATTATTTTGTTCTGAAGGACTACATTGTATGGGACAAATAATTTGTTCATATTGATCCGAGGGAAGAGATTCATTGTCCAATCTTGTTCATATCCTCTTGGACATATCTCAACAGTTTTTCAATACATAACACTAATAGCCTCTGGAGTGCATGAATGTTTTGTACAGTATGGGTACTCGTTTTTGTGGTTTCCGATCGATGCAAAACATGTGTTGATACATATCACACATGTTTCTTTACTGCCCATGATTATAGTGTATATTTCTTTTTAATTGTTTTCTATTTAGTCGTTTCCTCAATTGTTAGTGGATGTTAAGTCAGTAGATTAGGGGTCTTAGTGTGTTAGTTTTCTCCTTTGTTTGTATCGCTATAAAAGCCATTTTTAGTTTGAGTAAAAGGCACGAAAGAAATATGATTTGATTTTCTTATCTGATTCTATTCACATAAATTCGGTTTCACTCTGCCATTTATGGGTTTTGAAAAACTAGAATCGAACGTTTTCTAATACTCAACAATCTTTTTGGATATATATGCTGATGGTACAATCCAATGTACTGGCATGACCTTAACAAGTAACATCTACATCTTATACAAGCTTTAATGTTAATCCCAACTATACAACATGGATTGCGAACGATGTGCATGTTCACATGATTATTATATCCACAGATCTGAAACATCCTTTACACATGTTCAAGGAGCGACTCCTCGTGAATTATGAGATTCCTTGCTCGTACTTATGCTTCACACACCGCCTCAAGAGAATACATGCTTAAGACATAACTTTTTAAGCTAAAGATGACAGGGGATGGGATGGGACACCCGTCGCTTATCTAAGCCGTGCACAAGAACATGCATTCTGAACTTGCAAACATTGGTGAACCGGTTAAAGACAAAGACCTAGTCTTGTTAGTTATCTATGAAATGCGTGAGGAATACAACCTCAAATCCACTTTACTTGCACGTTCGTCTCCTTTGGTTTAATGAATTGTATGTTCTCGTTGATCACGATTAGATAGTGACAAGGCCTCCATAACATACTGCTTCCACCGCCTTTGTTGCCACTACAACTTCCACCGCCTTTGTTGCCACTACAACTCATGCTCAGTCCCTACAATTCCTCACTTTGCAACAAATGGCTTCTCAACTCGGTTATAAGCTAATGCCAAGTATCACTCTTGCATCTCAAGTTGTGTCAAGCTATCTATAATGCATCTGTGTGAAATGATCAAAACACATTATCTCATCAAATTTACTTGAATTCAAAAATTGAAGTTTAATTACGTCGTCGAACCTACATACATAGTAGAATTCGGTTTTGTTGGTGGCTGGGTGGTGAGCGCCTCTGGTTCCGCCCAGTCCAAGAACGAATTAGAGAGTTCAAGACTTGAATCTAACGTGTGTTTGCATCAAATGTCAGGTGCAGTGGCAAGGAAATCAGAAATCTTTGATGATAATATAGATAAAATTAAGTTAATAAAAAAAAGTACCTTAGTATCTTGTTTCTCTCATTGCTACTTCTAAATATGATAAATGCACATACTAAGGAAACATGAGGACAAGGAGAGTGGGGTTATGGGGAAAGTAGGGGTTGTTATTGAAACCGGAAGATGCAACGGATGACTGCATAATTTAAATGGCCAAGATTAAACTTTCCAGGATCCAACCGCTGTAATTAATAAAAGGTCAAATTTACACCTATAATTATATAAAGGATTAAACTTTCCAAACCAATACCAACTGAAAGTCCGTCACATAGCGCGGACTAGTTTTATTTAAGACTATTTAGACAGGGTACAAATGGAGACCAAGCGTGAAACCTTGATAGCATGCGCCCTGGCCACCCAATCCTATTAGTCGCTTAGGCTACTCGGTGTGAGGAGAGGCCTAGGGCCGGCGACGCCCCAGCACACCTCCCCCCATGGCCCGTCCCCGTCCTCACTGTTGTCTGCTCGCCGTTCACATCGTGCCTCTCTCTCTCTCTTGCTTCTTCTTTATAGACACACATATATATACACACACAAAAGCATATATAAATATATATATATATATATATATATATATATATTTAGACCCATCATCCACACCCTAGGTCCATCACTCCATCCCCTTTAGGCCTATTCTCACACCCACTTACGTGGACGCCTATGTGACGAAGCATTCTTTGAAGACTACCCTCTTCCACACCCTATAATGTTAGATAAAGAAAGAAGTTGTCCAAAACAATCTTGAATAAAAATAGGATTAGGAAGTGGGAACATAGAAGAAGGGGTTTCTCCTTTCAAAAAAGGAGTTTGGTCAAAGTGATTTAAAATTAAAAATGGAAACTCTTTACACTAAAGTATCTCCTTTAAATAAAAATGGAAAATCTTAACAACAAACTATCTCCTTTAAATAATATTTTTTTGCATATGTCACATGTGGCCATGTAGTTTTCCATACATTATTTTTATATAATTTTATATGTTTTTGAACGGCAACCACTTTATATACATTATTTTTGTATAATTTTATATTTTTTATATAAAACAAAACGGTTACATTACAGAATCGAAACAATATTAAAGTCCAGCCATTCAACCAAGCTAATCGGCCGTGACTGTCCCCTATTCGTGACACATAAGAACGAGTCCTCTTTTATTAAATCTACAATCTTCAGAACCGAAGTCGCCTTGCCGTTGAACTCTTTGTCGTTGCGAGTAAGCCAAATTCTCCAAAAGGTTGAGAAGGTCACGAGTTGCAGTAATTTCTTCCACCTCTTCGAGACAATTTGACCCGAAACATGATCGATGATGATCTGGGCGCTTATGTGCAATTTACCAAAACTGGAACTTTAATCAATCTAAAAACGTGTCACCAAACTACCCTTGTTAGAAGACTATACATTCCCATATAAGGCTATAGGGTGTGGTCATGACCCTCCACATAGGCGTCATGTCATCCATCTTTAATCCACAATTCAAAACCACTGGTGTGGTCATGACCCAAACCACCCTCCTTTATTTTTTAATTTATTTTTGTTTTACAATTATCAAATGAGAGAGTCGTGGGAATCATGGTTTAATCTATGAAAACCACCGTCAATTAGGAAAAGCGATGATGTACCATTTAATTAATGATCCTTGTGAAAATAATGTTTTAATGCATGCCCCACACCCGGTGGCTAATAAAATAAATGTTGATTGGTTAAAATTGTCCAAGCGGAAGTGCACAAATCAAATCTCTACTACTCATCTTCTCTACACTCATTTTTCATACATCTAAAAAGTGCACCACCGTCACCAACACATCAATGGCGGATACAACCTCCATAGATCCCCGTAACGGCTTCAATTCCACCACCAAAATCTTCCACAGCCTCCGCCCTCCGGCACCTCTCCCTCCACCATCACAACCACTCTCCATCACCGACTACACACTCTCCCTCCTCCAATCCAACCCTACATTCTCCCCCAATACCGATTTCCTCATCGACTCCGCCACCGGCCACCGCCTCTCCTACTCCGATTTCATCCGTCAAACTAACTCTCTAACCGCCTCACTCGCCACAATTCTTCCACCACATGTTAAGAACCAAGTCGCACTGATCCTATCTCCATCTTCCTTACACATTCCGGTATTATATTTCTCTCTTCTAGCACTAGGCGTCACTATTTCACCTGTTAATCCGATTTCAACCAAATCGGAGTTAACCGACCTTGTTCGGATTAGTAATCCTGTAATCGCCTTCGCTACATCCGCCGTTAGCTCTAAACTACCGTCGTCGTTTCCGTTAGGTACGATTATCATCGATTCTCCACAATTCGTGTCAATGTTACAAAATTCAAGCTCTGGCGTCATTCATCGGAAAGTTAACCAGTCCGATACGGCGGCGATTCTGTATTCCTCCGGTACAACCGGCAGAATCAAAGGTGTGGAGTTATCTCACCGGAATTTCATCGCGATAACCTCTGCTTCACAAATTAGTAGATTCACGAGAGACGAAGATGCATCTGCATCTCCACAACCGCATCCGGTTTCGTTGTTTCCGTTACCGTTATTTCACGTTTTTGGATTTTTTATGTTAATTAGGGCTACGTCGCTCGGTGAGACGCTGGTTTTGATGGAGAGGTTTGATTTTAATAATATGTTGAAAGCGGTGGAGAAGTATATGGTGACGTATATGCCGGTGTCGCCACCGCTCGTGGTGGCGATGGCGAAATCCGACGTCGTTTTGAAGTATGATATGAGTTCGCTTCTGTTGATTGGTTGTGGTGGTGCTCCGCTTGGAAAAGAAGTGGCTAAGAGCTTCGCGGTGAGGTTTCCTCATGTGGAGATTGTGCAGGTATTTGTTATTCACGTTCCTCTGTAGCGCGTTGGGTAGTTGTTACTTATCATTGTCATTGTCTTTGTTTGTAGTTATGTATATCTTTTTCTGCCGTACTTGTGTGGCCTAAGTGTCGGGTCTATTACGGATTATGACAAATAGGTGTTGGCATACGTCACCCGAAAGCCCAAAATTATTGACTAGATATCATTATATCAACCAAACGGCTTGTAGTATGGTGATACAAAGGAGCACAGTAAGTAGTAACGTATTGTCCAGCCCGGTAGGAATATGGGTTTAAGATTTAGTAGTAGATTCGGATCAATATATAATGGACAAAAGTATACTTTTCTTTAATATTAGTCTTATCTTCAAAAGTAGAAATCTGGTCCCCCTGGCAGACAGTTGGTTCAAATAGACATAAGGGTGTCCGGAGTGGGGGCGGCAAACCCACCCGGCACCGATCGGCAACCATTGCCAGCAACTTTGCCGCCTGAGTTTTACCGAAAATGGGGATGAGTTCGGTGAGGGAACACCGATGCGGGGAGAGGGAAGGTATGAGAGAGAGGGTAGTGTGGGGTGAGGTCCATTCCAATCTCAACCAATCATACATTTTTCCTTTTTTTTTAAATAGTTTACCACTTCACCAAGTGTCTAAACCATTACCAACATTTTGAGCATAGTTTACCACTTTGACATGGCACACTCTCATTGGTTGATTTTTTAGTTTGCCACTCTCAAGTGTTTAACCACTCCTAACACCCTAACATGTGACCGGTTATGTGTCAAATTCCTGGTCGGATTCTGAGGAGTGGGATGCATAATATCTATTTTAACGGCAAATTTCTTTTATTCCCTGCCTGTTGTGGGACTTGAACCCAAGATCCCCCCTCCCAACCAACCAACCAAGGTGTTTAAAGGCTTTGCCTTTGGCAATGGGGTGGTGGTCCATTGGTGGGATGCCTAATATCTAAATTTCAAAATATGCAGCCTCTGAATGGTATGGGATGCATTAAATCTAAAGCTTTAAATTAATGATCAGAATTTGAGTTCAAGTCCATGTGGGGAAAACAGGCCATGATTTAATAATTGAGGCAATTAATGATGCAAGACCCATTTTAATGTTGTTAACAACCTGTTTACAATAAACATTAAACAAAAAAATAAATTAAAAATTAAAAAATGAAGATGTGCTGTCTGGTTGCCCAAGAGTGGTTAAACTTTTGTGTTCATAACAATTTATTGGGTAATACTCAGAGCTCAGTTTTTCTAATTGTGGTGAATGACTGAATGACTATCTTTTTTTTCCTTTAAATTTTAAAGGGGTACGGTATGACAGAGACTGGGGGAGGGGTTACGGGAATGAGCAATCCAGATGAGTGTGAACGCTATGGATCCGCCGGCCGTTTATCATGTAATGTGGAGGCCAAGATAGTTGATCCTGAAACTGGTGAGACTTTATCTCCTATGCAACAAGGAGAACTATGGCTAAGAGGGCCCATGATCATGAAAGGTGACACTTCAAACTGATTACTTAAAATATCTTATTTCATTCACAAACACAAATCGTACCGACACTTTCTGCCCCTATTTAACTGAGCCATTCATGTAAAATATAGCATTCTGTTCATATATTAATTTTTGTTGTGTAAATAAGTAGTTTAATAGCAGCTGAAGGTAACTAAAATGGTCCAAACATTCAACCACGTGGCGCAACAAAAAAGAACCACACAACAACAACAACCGAACCCAGTATAATCCCACCTATAGCCAAGCTATAGGTAGGGTCTGGGGAGGGTGGGATGTAGGCAAGCCTTACCTCTATCCCAGGGGATAGAGAGGCCGCTTCCAGTGAGACCCCCAGCTCCTAAACCAAATCCAGATATAAGAGTCAAATAAACATACAAAAAGTACAACAACAACAACAACCATACCCAGTGAATCCCACAAATAGCAAAGCTACTTATAGGATCTGGGGAGGGTGGGATGTAGACAGACAGTTGGCAATATTCTTTTCTTTATATTAAAATCAATCCTATAGGTTATGTTCTTATGAACAGAATGCATGCATTATGTCTGTTTCATCTGGCCCTTTTTCTACAGTGTATCTCGTTTAATAGTTAAAGAAGAATAATTTGTATATTATACTATACCCCTACAAGTTCAATCGCTTGTACTTTCATATATAAAGATGCTTTAAATGAAAAGGTAAACATTATGTGAATGACTTATGACTAGACCCCTACACCTTTTTCTCTGTATAATGTTGTTATTATGTGCCAACAACTTGTTATAAAGAGACTGAAAAACAAAAATGAAAATATTGTTAACGACAGTGTTATTATATACTAGTTTGATGTTTGAAAAAGACAAAATTGCAGAAAACAACCTTTATGTTTGCCTCAAATTGTACTTTATACCTTTCACTATCGGCAAAAACCAACCTTTTTGTTCATGTTTTATTACACCCTATAACCTTTAGCACTAACCACATCAAAAAATTCAGTTAAATGGACTCACATGCCTTGCACGTGAGAGCATTTAAGTCTTTTAATATATCCCTTTAACTCACCTTCTTCACCATCAGACTGTTGGACCAATCATTCCCACCTTCTACTCCAATGAATTCCAATCTGACGCGTTCGCTTCTCCGGTGATGACGGCGGTTCCATACAGTGGCGCCGTCGTGGTTAGGCTCCGATATCGATCTCAAGATATATGTTTACGATGAGAACGAAATTGAAGGCGTTAAGCAGTTGTTGTATGGACGTGATGGAAGGATAACGCCGAAATCATGTCTCAAGGGCCAATACGGCACTCAGGTCTCCGATATTATATGTATTGAGTTTAGCTGACTTTATAAATTCAACACGTCATCGTTTTGTAACCGCTAGACCCGATAATAATACATTAAATATATTAGTCAGTTCTTATTGAAAACTAATAAGATTCCAAAATGAATTCTTAAATCATGTTCTCGTGATTGAGTGTTGACTGATTTTGCTCACAAGTTGTAATTTTTCTTCCAGAACATGTACCTAGGCTTGGTAGTTTAATAATTGATTTAGTTTGTCAGTTAAAAAAAATCTATTTTTATGTAACACATTAAGGATAGAAACCAATTTATTTGAGTGAAAAAAAGGAAAGCCAATTGAATATATTCAGCTTGAGTTTTATACTAGCAAACTACCTTTAACTTGAACAATTGTCCCTGCCGATAGACGTCGTGGTTCTGCTCCGGCTGAGTTGTGGCCGCTGATGATGTGTTGTTTGGGTTTACGGCGCTCTTATGCCGGACCTTCGACATGGTTACCGGAGAAGGGAAACAGTGTCGCTTGTTGATGTCAAGATTCATGCAAATTTGATTGTTGTTTGTTGAAGTTTTTTTTTTTTTTTTTAATTTTATGTTTAATTTGTTTGTGGGAATTTTATGGAATTAGCATGAGGGTGAGTCTTGATGTTTTGCAGGTTGGTTTGCATTTTAATTTGAGATAGTGAAAGAGATAAGAGGAGAGAGAGGGGGGGATACATTAAAAGGCTTAATGCCCTCACGTGCAAGGCATGTGAGTCGAGTCCATTTAACTGAATTTTTTGATGTTGTTAGTGCTATAGGTTATAGGGTGTAATAAAACATGAACATAAAGTTTGGTTTTTGCCGATTTCATAGTGAAAGGTATAAAGTGCAGTTTGAGGCAAACATAAAGGTTGTTTTCTGCAATTTTGTCTTTGAAAAATGATTAAAAATATTATTTGTATTTGATCTTTAAGTTTGAATAACAGGTTATGTTAGAGATAAAGAAGCAACTGCTGCAACTATGGAATCTGAGGGGTGGTTAAAGACTGGTGATCTCTGTTATTTCGATTATGATGGTTTCCTTTTCATTGTTGACCGATTAAAAGAATTAATCAAATATAAGGCTTATCAGGTAATGAATGATCTTTGCTTCAAAGTTCAAACTAATACATCCTTACTGTTTCACAGCATCTAGGATGTTACAACTGTCATTTCCTTAAGTAGCCTTTTTATCTAATGATCACAATGAAAAAATGGCAGGTCCCACCAGCTGAATTAGAGCGCTACCTTCAATCAATCCCAGATGTTGTAGATGCTGCTGTGATTCCGTAAGTTAGTTGTGATCACTATAATAATATAGTAACAATAATAATCCATATCTTTGTCACCATAGGAGGCTAGATGTCTTATAAATAGAATTTTGGGCAACTCTCAACTTGTCTGAAGTTTCCCTTCTTTAAATAAAAGTTTTAGTTTGGCCCGTTTGACATAACTAAATGGATTGAAATTGTCACCTCTAGATAATCGTATCTAACATCTGTTTGTGCCATTGAAACATAAAATCAGATATCCAGATGAAGAAGCTGGGCAAATTCCCATGGCATATGTTGTGAGAAAACCTGGAAGCAAAATCTGCGAGGCCCAAATCATGGAGATAATTGCAAAACAGGCATGTATAATTGGAAACCCAGATTCTTCCACAACTAAGCACTCAAAGCGATCATAAATTCTCAATTATTTACACCTTGTTCATCTAGAAAAGTTGCTAACTGTGTGTGGATTAATGTTTGCAGGTATCACCATACAAAAAGATTAGAAAAGTTGCATTCATAAACGCAATTCCGAAGACCCCAGCAGGAAAGATATTGAGAAGGGAGTTGGTTAAGCATGCTTTATCTGGTGCTTCATCTAAATTGTAATCAGTTATAGTTCATCACTATTTTTTTAATTCCAGATACATTGTTTTATAAGGTGGTTTCTTAGAGTAAACTTCCAATATCGTAATTATTTTGCTCTGATGGACTACTACATTGTGTGGGACAAATAATTTGTTCATATTGTTCCAAGGAATTCGTTGTCCAATCTTGTTCGTATGCTAATTTGATTTCCTGCTACATGATTCAACTAAATGACAATGTTTGTATTTTGTAAGCAAGTGAATAAGGAGATGTGAGTGCATGCACTATTAAGAAGGTATGCAGTGATTGGGCTCACTATCATGCTCACTGTGTTCTCACATATTAGGATTTTGGTCAAGTCTATCCCAGAAGACACTGGTGGAGAAATGGGGAACTCTCTTAATGAGTTTAGTATGATGGATAGATTATTGGTTTACTAGAGGAAACAGATTACAAAAAATTTATTTATCACCTAAAAGATAAAGTTGAAAAATAATTTCATCTAAGTACTTTATTATGAAAAAGATCTAAAAACAAAGTTGCTCTTGATACCCAGAAATAAATTGCTGAAATAAGAATCTCTTATTAATAGCATAACTAAGAATCAAACCATATGCATTAACTTGTAGAATTTTCATTTTTGAATTATTTTATATTCAACTAAGTTACAACATAATCTTATGAAATCCACTAAAGATGATACACCATCATTTTTAATTTAATCTCAAACTTGCCTAATAAGAATGATGAAAACACGAAATTAGCTTCAGCTTTTTCCTTTTTCTGTAGTTATGTTGAGTCTGTGTTAGGGTTGGGAGGACTTAAGTTGACCATTGCGAAGCTGAATAGGATCAATGAACTCTACATTCAGTGGCTATGTACATGAAAAATACCAATAGTTAGATGGCACCCGTTCACTAGTTCAACACAGAGTTAGTTTTAAGTACAAACCAACGAAAAGCGCATAAACACTTATATGTAGTGCATAAAGTATAATTGCATTGTATAAGTATATGTATGCAGTTATTGCAATTCTGTAGTTAAAATGGTTATGTATTTAGTTGTCCCCTAAAATTCAACTGACTCAACCAAAAGGCAGTTGGAGACAATCACACTTCAACCATAACGGGTCAAGAGCAAAACAGTCAAGATATAAGTTAACACGGAAAGGTTGGGTCACTCTTGCTTACTTTATAGTGGCTTAAAGATTAAGGTGTACTATGTGTATGCGTAAGTGATGTGCGCATACTCATCTCGCCACCTTACCGGTCATGTTAGGTCACTTGCAGGCAGAAACCAGTGACTCGGTCATATGCGGGACGAAAGACGGGATACGGACACCACACAGTGCTCATTTAAAAAACATATGCGCAAGCTCTTCTATCTGCACCGCGCAAACCACGCGCAGACATTGTCATCTACAGACTGTTTTTCCGAAGACATTTCATTAAAAAACACCACCACCCACCACCGTCCATCACCACCACTGTCCACCACCACCACCGTCCGTACACCAGTACCAGTTTATTTTAGAAGTCTATATACGTTAAAAAAGAAATAACCTTCTTCTTGCAAAGGTTTGGTCCACCTTTTACAGATGTTTGCAGACGTGGTCCACAGACTGCATACATTTTACCTCTTAAAAAACAAACAACACCTAAGCTTACACACACCTAAGACTACTCGAAGCCATCTCCCTACTAAGTGCCTACTAGTAACCACGCACCTAACAAACAAAGTTATCATGATCTCATTAAAACATGCTTTAGATAAATAACATCAGATTCCAAGTAGAAGATTGAAATTACATCTAGATTTGCGTGAGCGTCTGAACAATCTGCATTTTATTTAAATTGCAAGTTATATGATGGCTAGAACATGTAGAGTTAAAATAAGATTGAAAATAGCATGTAGATGTTTTACAGGGGGTTTTCCGAGGGCTGTGCGTGTGGTTGTTGGTGTGTTTCTTATTGAAGACCGCTTGTGAGGTCACTCGAGTTGTTTATCTGCATCATGATTCATGGTGGTCGTCTGCTTCCATTCTTCTAGCTTCACTTGTAACCTGGGCTTACTCAACCTGTCTTCTTATCAGGCACTGCTTTGTTGAACTTGGTGGGCAATTTACAAGTGATTCGAATTGATAACTATGGCAATATTCTGGAAACAGATTTGTATGTTTCAGTTATACTGAAGGGCATATGCGTCTTGCTCATTATTTATCCAAAATAAGCCACAGGTTTCGAGTTTTCCTTCTTCTGGAGCTCTTGATTGTGACCGCCGGTCAATTTTCCGCTCTCTTGCAGACAACTGAAAACCAGGGAATCATCAACTTCTTCAACACCGGTGATTTTTCTGTGCAAGTAATGCTTCAACATGGTTATTGTATCGTTTGTACATAAATTATGAAATCAAATCCATGCAGGTCTTATTGATTCTTCAGCTTGTAAGAGTCGCTCTTTTGTTTATCTGCAGCTGCAATAATTTCACACAGAGATCAAGGGCTTGGATCAGTTGTGTGTAGATGGCGTTAGCTCAAATGCTCAATAAGCATATCATAATTCAGAGAGTGAGATCAACTTAGGTGATTATGGATGGTCATTGACCGAATGCTGGTCAACACTAAATTATCACTAATCTTCTTTGTGCTTGGCAAGACCATACTATTTAAGTAAAATTATGGCCAAGAAGATATTAAACAAAGATTGATCTTAGTTTATTTTAACCATGAATACTGTCTTGTCATAACTTATTTTCTAATGCACAATTATTACTTAAAAGGCATTTATATATCAAGTTTGTAAAAGCAAGATGTACCATGAACCAGGCAACAAGTAATATCACCAAATGCATTGATAATCAACTAGTCATGCTACAAAGATCATTAATAATGTTTTACACTATAAAGATCAAAGAGGTCACATCTATCTACAAATCCTAACATGTTCAGCAGGAAGAGGAGCCTCACGAAACCATCCATGATCAAGAGCTTCTCTCGCAGTTATCCTCTTCTCTGGATCATACGTTAGAAACTTGTTCAACAAATCAAATCCCAACTCGGTAAGCATAGGTGAACCTGTAAAAACAGCCACAGGAAACTTCTTCCTCAAAAGACTATACGGTTGTTTGACAAAGTTGGGTTTCACACCTGGAAGCTTCGAGTACCCAGACCATATAGACTCATTCGGTGTTCCAAGCGTTCTGAAAATCTTGTCAATCTGCTCAGCTTCCTTGTTGCCATCAAAAAGCGGTTTACCAGACAGCAACTCGGCCATTATACAGCCCACAGACCACATGTCAATGGCAGTTGAATAATTTTTCATCCCCAAAAGAAGCTCAGGCGCCCTGTACCAAAGTGTGACCACCAAAGAAGTATAAGGTTTAAGGGGGCTCGCATAGTGCCGAGACATCCCGAAGTCGCAAATCTTCAACTCACCATCGTTGTTCAACAGCAAGTTTGAGGTCTTCAAATCCCTATGCATCACGTAGTTATCATGAAGATAAGCGACACCCTCAAGAAGCTGTATCATAAGGCGTTTGACCTCACCCTGACTAAACGGCTGCCTCATGCGTTCCATATACCCTTTAAGCTCATGATCAACACACTCCATAACCATATAAACACCATCGAAATCGTCTGTAACAACTTCCTTCATTTCTACGAGAGACGGGTGTTGTAACATACCGAGAATATTAATCTCCCTTAAAGCCGTCACCGGGAAACCTTCTCTGTCACTGCCCAACTTCACCTTCTTCAACGCCACAACTTCTCCGGTTTTCTTATCCCTAGCTTTGTGAACGACACCGTAAGTGCCTTCATTAATCTTACCCAATCTCTCGTATTCAGTCACATGTCTACAACTCGGCCATATGCCTGATCTGGTGCATAATGAAGTTTCATTCTCGTCGTCACTTTCGGATCTTAAGTAACCCGAGCAAGCACCGGCAACCTTTTCATCAACATTGTTGGTATCTTCATCCGACAAAAACACCTCATCTTGCTTGAATTCACCACTCTCCGGGCTTGAATAAGTAACATCAGATTCAAGTCTCGGCGAGTCTTCAAACGCCCACTTCGATTTCGTTAAGTTCGGAGCCACAACATACTCTCCATCTTCGGGAGAATTTTCAGCCAACAACCTTGGTGATTCCACATCATCTGAAACATTAGAAACAACAGACTCAACAGAAGAAATTCGATACTCACGTTTACCAGCAACCGAACCCCTTTCGGGCGACGAAAACCGACTAACAAAAGAGCTAGTGGAATAAACTCTGTTGTTCTTTGAACAGATCTTCACTTGCTTCTCATCAAATCTGTCCCACACAATCGGTGAAACCTTTCTCTTCCTCGTAGATCCATCAATTAACCCGTTTCTTTCATCTGAAACTTTAGTAAATTGAGTGGTGGATCTGGATCTATAAGAAACAGCTTCTTGTCTTTTGCTCAAGAAGTTGTGTCGTCCTGCCGCCATGATTAGTAACACAACACCAACAACTGATTTTCAGCGACAAAACAATAACACAACAAAAGGACAAAAAATAGAAACCCTAGAACAGACCTGAAACACCTAAATCGAATATGATGTAACAGAAAACCCTAGTTCACAGAAAAAAAACAAATCAATACAAATATCGGTCAAATTGATTGTACGATGTATGATATTAGAGAGTGAATCGGTGAGTTTCTTCGTTTTTTCGAGCCTCAAAACTGGAAGTTGGTTTTTGAGGCTGAAAAGCAATCAAAGGTGACGATTGTTCTTACCGGAACACAGATCTACAGACTCCGATGAATTCCGAAGGTGTTCCAAAGAAATCAACGGTGAAAATCGATCAAGATTCACAGAGCGACGCGATCTTCTTATCCTCAAAGACCGCCGCCTCTGAATTCTTTGTGTACAAAACACGTTGCTTAATATGAAGTGAGAACGCGTACAAGAGGCGGTGACCTACGGGTTTCCTTCTTTTTGGGCTTCATAAACGTGCTTTCTTTCAATTTTGGGCTTAATGTATTTGGGCTCTCTCTGGGCTTTATTAATGTATATGAATGGTTAAACGTAGAGGTGCACAATTCGGGGTATTGAGAGAAACTGGATAGGTTCGGGTACGCGTATTGAGAGAAATTAGATTTGGTTTGCAATTTGTAAAAATAATTAAAATACATAATAATAACATAAATTTACTTAAGTACAAATTATTTGTTTTATAATATGCATTTTTAAAAAACTTAAATATAAATATGCAAAATAAACATAAAAGAATACTTTAAAGGGGTATTCTATCGGGTATTTAGAAAAACCGGTATCAGGTGTAGGGTATAACTGGGTTTGGATATAGGGTATGACCGGTTCTAGGTATTTTCGGGTATAAACCGAGTACGGTTTCGGATACAGGTAGTGAGCTCAAAATGTATATCCTATCCATACCCTATGGGTAGGGTCAGATTCGGTTTACGGGTATAAAATAACCGGTTTTGGATTTTTTTTATCGAGTTTGGTTCTGAGTACGGATTTTTTGTGCACATCTAGTGGGGTAAGATCAAATAAAAAGTTTATTTTGCCTAAATAGGATGAGAAGGAATCTTAACCATTCATTTTTCAAATCAATGGTTAAGAAGAAAGTGTAGGAGAAAGGAGGAATGCAAGGGTATTGTTTTGGTCAAAAATTACCTAAGCAATTAAGTGATCAAATTAGTTAAGTGAGGTAGTGTGCTAAAATTTATATGTGAAAAATGTGTTAACCAAATTAGTTGTGAAAACAAGTTCAGGATACGGCTCAGGATATAGAGCTGTATCTACAATCAAACAATGAGCGAAAATGTAAAGGTTGACACGTGATGTACGAGGAAAGCCCTTGATCAATCTAGATCGCCGGCATAAAACCTCGGGAGCTGACAATCGCAGCTGCCTTGTTCTTCTATTGCTTCAAATATCAGGATACAGTGCAGGATGTGGTGCGGATCAACTATGTGTTACAATGTAATTCGAATACAAGTGTTGTGTGTAGTGTTTGCGATGAGCTAGAGAGAAAGTGTTTGAAAATGTGTAAGTTGAGTGCCTTAATCTGATCAGCCCCCATCTATTTATAGTAAAACAAATGTAACTAACTATCCTACATAACCGGGATCCAACGAATATTCCTTAGTCGAACGTTGGAGACCTGGTCTTTCGGGCTCAACGTCTCTCCTTTAACAAATACGCCCGAGTCTTGAGGAGATGGAGTCCACTTGACCGTTGGCAAGTCCCAGTCTTTAACCTGCACGTGATTAATTCGATATACCTCAGGATATCACCCAGGATGCTAGCAATATCCCCGTCCAGTATCCTGATCATAGATAAACAATAAAAAGCAGAATATAGTTCAAGATATGTATGCTTAGAAAATGAGCCATAACAATTGTCCCCAAATATATCGGTTGGTATACCAATCCAACGAATATATTTCAAAAGTCTTATCCCATAATTCAAGGCATTTAAAACGAAGCGACGGTCGAGATCACATCGTAACCTCCAACACGCTTTTCGCTCAATGGAGATCCATAATGCTCCTATATCTTCTCTCTTCTTGTTTGAAAAGCAGATATCTTCAACAGAGCCTTCAGGTAATTCTCCATTTCTCATTTACTTTCTATCAATTTTCCTTGCCCTATTCGTAATGGATGCCGAGACCTTCACCCAGCAGAATCTCCTCAAAAATCCCGAAAAGGAGGTCTGTGCTTTTGACAACGCAGACATTGCGGCTTTGAGAGCTTCCGACGCTTTCCCTGACAACACGGTCTTTAGACCGTTCGATCGGTCAATTCGATCGGATGTTTCTTCCACTGATTGGATTTGCTTTCCAGCATATCCTTTTTCGCTAGGTCTTCGATACCCTTTTCCCGAATTCATGATGCAATTCTTCCGAACCACCGGCATCTCTTTTGCTTAAACCATGCCCATGGTTTGGAGAGTATTAATTGTACTTAACCAAATCAAAACCCTTCATTGCCCCGATCTCTGCATTGAGGATTTGCCTATTGCTTATCGCCTCCGATCCCATGGCTCTAGCCGGTTCTTGCTTTTCTCGACCTCTAGCAAACCCCTTATTCTTAAAGCCACCAAAAACGAAGACGGATGGCAACGCAAGTTTTTCTTTGTCAAACGAGACTCCGTTGCTGAGGGTGCCAACCTTCCGGTGGAGTGGTTAACCACCGGTAGGGTCATAAATATTCTCATGGACCGTTTGGTTTTTATCTCCTACTAATATCCTTCTTTTTGATCCTTATGCAGTGAACTTCAAGGAAGTAGCTCCCCCTACCGCTGAATCAGAAGAAATAATCAACACTTTTTACCAATTACCTGCAATAGACAGGACTTTCACCACACACGTCCCGAGTTCCAGTCAATACTCGTCATCTGAAATGTCTGGTAAGGAATAATTAGCTAACACAGTATAATAATAAAATAAAGAGTAATAACGATGTGAAACTTTTCCCTTTATGCAGCACCGGCCAAGATCCCTGAAGTCTTTGACCTCGACGAGTTGGACAGTTATTCTGATCAGGTTCTGGTCAAGAAGGAACCTAGTCCCAAGGCCACAGCCTCATCCAAACCCAGCAGTTCCAAAGCCATCATTATTCCCAAACCTTCACCGGCTACCAAGCCCCGGAGTTCAAGTTCCCGCAAAAGGAAAGAGCCTGATTCCACTGTCATTTCTGACACATTTCCTTATGAAAAGCACGGGTTCATTGAAGCTAGTGGGTTTATGACTTCCTTTCTTAACCAGGTTAGTATTCTCATATTACATCCTGCGGCTTACATCATTTACAAAGATTTATTAATACCTGCCCTCTTACCTTCGTAGGGTCTTGAGCGTCTGGTTCACCTATATCAAGAATCCTGCAAGCTTAACAAGACGCTTGAATCCAAGCTAAAGGAAGCAGAAATCACAATCTCCGATCAAGGCATGATTGCAGCCGCCAAATCTCGTCATTACGAGGAGAAATTCAAAGCTATGATTCGAGAACACCAAACTGCTCTCAACAAAGCTACTCTTCAAGCCCAGGCCGATCTTGAAGCTGCTCATGTGCAGCATGAACGGGATATGGTCAGCTACCGGGAAAGCCTTAAGAGTTCCGTCGTCATTTCTCTCCTCCAAGCCAGGTTGAAGATGGCCCATGAAGCCAAAACATTAGGTTTTGAATGTCCCTCTTGGGACGTTGGTGCCTGGGAGACCAAGCTAAAGAACCTCGGCGGCACTTCTTCCAAACCAGCAGCCGATGAATCTTCCAAAGCAGTTGAAGAAGCAAGCCATACTGAGAAGGATGCTGAGGCGGATCCCAAGACGGATGCTGCTGAAATCATTATGGACGAAGAAGACACTGCCCCCTAAAGCTTATTTCCTTTAAATTGTTTGAACAATTTTATGTTTTTATGAACAATTTTCATTTCTGCGTCAAAACAATTTGATAGCCGAAGGTGGAAGGGTCCTGTGTTTCAGGATGAAACCTTCGGTTATCAACTAGTACCGATTGTTTCAAAAATAATTTCATCTTTCATTTTTCTTGCTATTATCTTCCGTCTCTCTTAGTATAGATCTTAGCTTCGCAAAAATTTTGTATTGTTATCTTATGAAAATATCCTGATCAATATGCTCAGCGATATATTATAAAAACTTTTTATTGGAGAGGACTTCCAAACATTCGTTCAACTTTGTAGAAAGTTCTTTAAAGAGTGAAAAACAATCCATCTTTCCAAAACCTGTTTACTTAAATGATCAAAGTTTCAAACTAGTATTAGTTTCAAATATCTTAATCAAATATCCTGAAAAGTATTTAAAAACATATTTTGAGAATATATCAGGATATTTAACCTTTTACCAAACATAGTATTATCAAAAATTTAAACATTGTTTATAGAGGAAAGATCATACCAGGAATAGGGTATAACCCTATCATCAAACCTCAATCCCTTTGCAACTTTTCCAATGAAGATGTCCCCTGTCTGAGACACTTTGTGCATTAGTTCCGAGCCTTGAGCTTTACATTATTGCTTTAGTGGGAATGTCCCATGTGTACAATGTCTTCAAATACTTAGAAATCTTCTGGATATCAGTTTCCATTGCATAGGCAATTTTTCATGTCACAGGGGTAAAACCCAAAAATGTTTTGGGAATAAATTCCTCGTATCCTGGGGAAAATCCCAAATTTTCGTGCGCTACAGGCGGGAGTGTGTAAACTCCAAGACTTAGAAAGGTGAAAACCTTTAAACCTTAGAGAGTATGAAAATACCCTTTCGTGAGAGAGGGTGATCAATCCTCATATACCTTCAGGATTCAGGATATAGCCAACAGTGACGAAATTGTCAGCCACTTTTACATGGACTGGTCCCGCCACCTTGAACTATCCCTGAATAACTTGCGCTCCAGGCGGAGTGTTTAAACCCAATTCGGAAGAAAGGTGAATACCTTTAAACCTGTGAAGGGATCAGGATCCCTTGTACGTGAGAGAGGGGGCCAATCCTCTAATCTTCTGAAGTATCCTGAGTGAGCATCCTGGAGCTATATCCCGAAGCATATACTGCAAAACATCCTTACACTAAGGTGGGTGTTAGCCTGGCTAACACCCCTCCGATGCTTAAGTTAATATTGGGTTTCAAAGAATAATTTAAACCAAACATATTTAAAAAAGATAGAATTCATACCATCCTGAGTTAGAAATTGTATTCTAAACTCACTTGAAATAAAGCTTAAGGTGTATAGCATTCCAAGATCTCGGTAGCATATCCCCTTCCATATTCTTGAGTCTATATGCTCCTTTCCCTGCTTCTGATTCAACTTCATATGGTCCTTCCCATTTTGGAGCTAGCTTGCCATCGGCAGGATTAGTGGTATTCTGAAAAGCCTTTCTTAACACCCAATCTCCAACCTTAAATCTTCTGGTCCTAATATTCTTGTTATATGCTCTGGATATTCTTTGTTGATATGCTGCCATCCTTAGCCTTGCTGCATCCCTCTTTTCATCTATAGTATCCAAATCCTGACACAAGGCTTCAGGATTCTGTTCAGGATCCTGTAGAATTGATCTTGCAGTAGGTATTGCCATTTCCGTTGGAATCATTGCTTCTGCTCCAAATACCAAGGAAAATGGGGTTTGGCCGGTTGCATTCTTTACCGTTGTCCTATCAGCCCACAAAACAAAGGGTAATTCTTCTGCCCATCTTCCTTTTTTGGCTCCAAGTCTCTTCTTTAAGTTATTGACAATTATCTTGTTTGAGGATTCTGCTTGTCCATTCGCTTGAGGATGTACCGGAGTAGATGTTATCATTTTGATTCCCCAACTCTTGCAAAAGTCAGTAGTTCTCTTGCTTATAAACTGAGAACCATTGTCACAGATTATCTCGGCTGGTACTCTGAATCTGGTCAGGATATTTCTCTTTATGAAGGATACTACTTCTTGATCTCTAACTTGAACAAATGCTTCTGCTTCAACCCACTTGGAGAAATAATCCGTCATTGCCAACATGAAAACCTTTCCTCCTGGAGCCTTTGAAAGCTTTCCCACTATATCCATACCCCACTTCATAAACGGCCAAGGGGAAACAAAAGGATACAGCGGTTCAGCAGGCTGATGTAATATGTTACTATGTCTTTGACATGCATCACATCTTCGAGCATATTCTGCGGCGTCTTTTCTCATTGTCGGCCAATAATATCCTGTCCTTAATACTTTTGAGAATAATGACCTGCCCCCAGTATGGTTACCACAATCCCCTTCATGTATATCCTGAAGTACTTCTTTGGCTTCAGGATCCTCCAAGCACCTCAAATACGGTCCTGCAAGAGATTTTTTGTATAAAACATTATTTATTATAGTGAATCGTGATACCTTCATCCTAAATGCCTTAGGATTTTCATCTCCGGGGATGTGTCCTTCTCTGAGATATCTCATGATTGGAGCCGTCCAGGACTTAGGATCCTCTTCAGGATATGCTGCTCCAGGATCCTGAATACCCGCTACTTCTTTATCCTGAGGATTCGTTGCAGGATACAAGACATGTAATATTGGTATTTGGGTTCCTTCTGGTATCCTGATCGATGATCCCAGATTTGCTAAGGCATCTGCTTCAGCATTATCCTCCCTTGGTACCTGTTCAAGTGTAAAAACATCGAAATATCTGGCTAATTTTTTGAGAATATCGAGGTATTCGATTAATTTCTCACCCTTAACTGCATAGGATCCATTAAAATGGTTAGTAATTAACAAGGAGTCAACATATACTTGCAAATTCTTGATACTCATATTCTTAGCCAATTCTAATCCTGCAATTAAAGCTTCATATTCTGCCTCGTTATTAGTAGCAGGAAATTCACACCTAATAGCCTGGGGTAATATGTCCCCCTGTGGCGATTTTAGTAGTATACCTAAACCTACACCTCTTATATTGGATGCACCATCAGTATATAATGTCCAGGATCCTGAAGATTCTCCTAACTGTTGAACTTCTAGGTCTACCTCGTCCTGAATGTCACTACTGAAATCAGCCACAAAGTCAGCTAAAGCCTGAGACTTTATGGCATTTCTAGGTTCATATACTAAATCATAAGCACTTAACTTTACTGACCACTTGGCCATCCTGCCTGACATCTCTGGTTTCCTAAGCACATTTTTGACAGGATAATTCGTTTTAACATGGATCCTATGTGTCTCAAAATAATGTCTAAGCTTTGTCGATGCCATGACTAGAGCTAATATCAATTTTTCTAAATGAGAATACCTAGTTTCAGCATCTAACAAACTTTTACTAACATAATAAACAGGATATTGCTGACCTTCATGGTCTTTTATAAGAACGGCACTTACAGCATTCCCTGATACAGCGAGTGTTTTGGTCAAAAATCAAGCAATGACAATGTAACCAAACTTTCTGTTGTGGGGTATGATGATTGAATTGATGAACAATAATAAGGATCACTATGAAGTATGATGAACAAATGACACGAAGGTTTATACGGGGAAAAAGCCCTTGATCAAGAGTTGATCTCCGGCACAAAAAACCCCGGGTGATGGAAACTACCGATCACCAACTCAAATTAAACAAACAATCTGTTACAACTTCGGATGATAGCGAGCTAAATACAAGGATCACTATAGTGTATCGTGTAGAAATGTATGAAAAATGCTAAGTGTTTTGTCGAGAGCTGGTGAGAGCGGTTGTATGAGTGTGTGTGTAGCCAAAAATAGCCAAGTGTTTCTAAAATAGCTCGCTACCCCTTTAAAAATAGAAAATATCTAGCCTAACCAACATTCCGCAAATCATGCAAGTCTTCCACGACTCCACAACGTCCATTTCTGACCAAGCACGTGCGGAATAGACTGAGAATATTCTCCAGGAATGTCGCCAAGACTTAGTCCAAGTTGATATTCCTGCAAAACATTTACGAATTCAAAGTAGACAATCGTTAGTACAGGGATCCTTATAGTGATCCATGATCCTGATCCTGCAACACTTCTAAGGATCACTACTTCAGACAGAATTGAGGATCACTAAATTCAACAGTAAATAAGGATCACTGGTCATTTAGAAATCCACCCCTAACAATTGCCCCCAAAATATAAGGAGTAAATATGTAAATAAATGAGTTATATTTTGTCGATTTTATCCGTAGCAAACTAACGGATAACTAGCCGTTATAAGCGGACTAGCCGTTGCAAACCTGACGTCACTGAAGTGACAATCCTGCAAATTATCATTATAAATAGAAGTTAGAGATAGGATCAATTCACATTTAAATTCAAGAGAGAGACTCCCTTTAAATTTAAGTCCGCAGATCAAACAGGTAATCCTCTTTCTCTTCTTCCTTTACGTTTTCTTTCCTTGCTCCTTCTTTCTTTACATTCTTCACAGTCATGATGATGCTACGATCCTCCCCCGCCAAGGATCATAAGAAGGACAGTCCTCTCAAAAGCCAGGGGATCATCAAAGACTCACCGAAAGAGAGATGCTGCTTCAATGATGTACAAATAGACAGAATTCGCCACTGTTTTCCGGCGAACACCGATTTCAAGCCATTCGATCCCACTGTTCTGAGCGAGTACATTTCTGAGTCATGGATTGCCTTTCCTGCTACCCCATTCACCATAGGATACACCTATCCTTTTCCAGCCTTTACCCAATCCTTTTTCTCCCTTACCGGCATCTCTTACATCCAGGCTATGCCGATGATCTGGAGGGTCCTATATACCCTTGAAAGGATCATCGAGCAGGAAGGGGTTGACCTAGGAATGTCGGAGTTGGCTGAGATGTATAATCTCACAACGTTTGGATCCCACCGATATTTGTTCAAGCGTAAACCCGGAGAAGAACATCCCATCTTTAAGGCTACTAAAAACGATACCAACTGGAAACGGCGGTTCTTCTTCGTCAGAAGGGATTCTATCCCGGATGGAAAGGATTTGCCGAAGAAATGGAGCACTCATGGTAGGATAGGAGGATCCTTAGAAGGATCACTAAGTAAGCTTATTCTGATAATGATTACTAATATGCTTTTGTTCCTTTTTGTACAGCTATCACATTCTCGCATATTATTCCTTCAGCTGCCACCAAGGGGAGACTTGCTGCCTTTAGAAAGCTTGATCCTGAAACAAGATCATTCAAGACAATCACCCAGGATTCACAAGAGGTATCCTCAGGCTCTGTCACCATGTCAAGTAAGTATCCTGTTCTTTTTAAATTCAAATGTTTAAATAAGTAGTTATATATGAATAGAATAAGGACACTTATCTGTTTTGGGTGTGTAGGCGCTGGAAAATCATCAAGATCCGCTTCCAAATTTAGTGTCACTGAGCTCGACACCGTCCGATCCAAGAAAAAATCTGCTGCTAGCCCCTCCGTTGTGATCCCCAAAGCTACCACTTCAAAGGGAAGAGGTGGAAAGAAGAGAAAGACTTCCGAAGCTGAGGATCTGCAAGGTCTGCCCCTGATCCGCCACCAGTTCCTTGAATACTTCAACGAGGTAAGGATCCTTGGCCCTGCCTTAGGTATCCAGCTTATTTGAGGATCACTTGTTCTTAAACTGCTCTTTATCTTCTTTGCAGAAATTTGCTGAGATTGAAGACTATGTTGGGCACGTCGAGGAGCAGGACAAGAAGATTGCTGACCTCCAACAAGTCGCATTGCTCAAGGATCTCAAGATTGCTGACCTCCAAAAGGATCTCAAAGATGCCAAAGCTCAGATAGCTACAATCCTGATCAATTTTGATTATGAGAAGAGCGAGATCACGGATGATGCCAAGGTCTCCGCTGCCATTGCCATGTACAAGACTAAACTCCAGATGGCTCAAGAAGCTCAGGATCCTGCCTTCGATAGGAGCAGCTGGGATGTGGAAGGCTGGAAGGCTAGGCTGGAAGGCTAGGCTGGCTGAATTGGAGGATGAAGATGAGGCTGATGAGGTTCTGGCAATTGAGGCTAGTGGTAGTGGCAAGGATCATGGTGGTGAAGCTAGTGGAGCTGGAGATGGTGATGCAGCAAAGGTGTAGGCTGCAACAATGGGCAATGATGGACACTTCTAGACATAGCCGGAGCCCATTTTTTAGTTTGGTTATGGTTTTTTTTTTTTTTGTGTGTTTTGATGATGTTTTGATAAACAATGGTTGGTCTGTACTTGAACAATAGTAATTAGGGTTGAGGATCATGGATGATCCTTTGAACAATAGGTAGGATTACGAATGGTGGGGGGATCCTCTGTTTGGGGGATGAAGCCATTGTGATCCTGCCGTCTTTTGATTCCCTGCACTTGTTAGACCTACAAACAATGGACACCCTTTGCCAACCCATGTGGACGGGCCACGTTTTGCTGGTAGAAACGTGGGTTGGCAATTTTGACAACCTTAAAAGGGTTTAAACTTTTGTGAATAACATGACTTTAACTTTTTGGCTACATCCTGTGTTGCTATCCTTGTTGTTATTTCATTTTTCAATTGTTATGATGTTCATGTCGTTTAAACTTATCAAGTAAAAAAATTTAAAAAATATCCCTTAAGAGTTAAGGATATGATTAAGGATCACATAAAAAATAACTTAAGGATCATAATTTCAGTTGTCAAAGGATAAGTGTCACTTAAATACATAATGAATAAAATCAAAACGATTTAGGATCATACCTGAGAACCCAAGTTAGGATCCTATCCTTCAACACTTAAAATTAGGATAACCCAAGATACAAACCTTAGTTGAAAGTAAGGGTCAAGAATCTTTGGCCATTTATCTTCACATACCTGAAATAAGATATTACTTGGAACTGAGCCAATAGAAGATGAATGTTAGTGACTGGGGACAAGCCCAAAGGATAACTGGGGACAAGCCCAAAGGATAACTGGAGACAAGCCCAAAGGATAACTGGGGACAAGCCCAAAGGATCGTATGTAAACTGGAGTATGGCCCTTACTGGCGACTATCCAAACTTAGTGACATGAAAATGCCAAAACCTTAGCTAACGTGAAAACGTTAGAAACCTTAGGAACGGATGTATGGTACGTCTACCATTATACGTAGGATCCTGAATATAGCCAGTACAACGAAATTGTCAGCCCCTAAAGCGGGTACTGGTCCCATTGCCATGAACTATACCAGGATCATCGTGCGCTACTGGCGAAACTGGGGACTAGCCCAAATAACTGGGGTCAAGCCCAAAGGATAACTGGATACTTCTGTGGATACTCAACGCTTAGTTAAGGGTGCTTGAACCTTCAAAACTCAAAATCAAGTAAAAGGAGGATAAAGGACGCAGGATCCTTATCCTTGTAAGGGAATAAAAAGAATAAAATAGTTTAAGATTGGAATGTTACCAGAAAGAGGATCATCTGTCAGTGGGGATCCTTCAAGGATACTTGTCGGGTAAGGATCATGGATCATGATCACATGAAATATTTCTTCAAATGGACAGCATTCCAAGCTCTAGGTAGCAAATCACCCTCCATTGTTAGCAATCGATATGCCCCCTTTCCTGCTTCAGCTTCAATCAAATAGGGTCCTTCCCACTTTGGTGCTAGCTTTCCATCAGCAGGATTGGTGGTGTTTTGAAATGCTTTCCTTAATACCATATCCCCAACTTGGAATTTCCTGAGCCTGACATTTTTGTTGTAAGCTCCAGCCATCCTTTGTTGATAACTGGCCATCCTGATCCTTGCTAAATCCCTGATTTCTTATATAGTATCCAGGTCTTGAATCAAGTTTTCAGCATTTTCTTCAGGATCACGAACGCTTGTTCTTGCAGTTGGAACCACCATCTCTGTAGGGATCACTGACTCTGCCCCAAATACCAAAGAAAATGGAGTTTGGCCTGTAGCATTCTTGGGAGTTGTTCTATCAGCCCACAGCACATAAGGTAGTTCTTCTGCCCATTTTCCTTTCTTGGATCCAAGCTTCTTCTTCAAATTGTTGATGATAATCTTGTTGGATGATTCTGCCTGACCATTAGCTTGTGGATGGACTGGTGTTGATGTTATCATCTTAATTCCCCAACTGTCACAAAAGTTAGTGGTTCTACTCCCAATAAATTGGGATCCATTATCACAAATAATTTCAGAAGGAATGCCAAATCTAGTAATAATATTTCTTTTAATAAAGGATATAACTTCCTTTTCTCTGACTTGAGCAAAGGCTTCAGCCTCTATCCACTTAGAGAAGTAATCAGTCATAGCAAGCATGAATACTTTTCCACCAGGTGCCTTAGGAAGCTTTCCAACTATATCCATTCCCCATCTCATGAATGGCCAAGAAGAGGATATAGGATGCAAGAGCTCTGCTGGTTGGTGAAGGATATTACTATGCCTCTGACAAGGATCACACTTTTTAGCATACTCCACAGCGTCCTTCTTCATAGTGGGCCAATAGTATCCTGTTCTCAGGATCCTTGAGAATAATGCCCTGCCCCCAGTGTGGTTTCCACAATCTCCTTCATGGAAATCCTTTAGGACTTCTTGGATTTCAGGATCCTCAATGCATCTTAAATATGGTCCTGCAAGAGATCGTTTATACAATATATTATTTAATATTGTAAATTGAGATACCTTAATTTTAAAAGCCCTTGGGTTTTCTCCTGTAGGAATTTCTCCATGTTGTATGTATCTCATGATTGGGAGTATCCATGATCCTGAATGAGATTGGGTATCATCACTAGGGATGATTGCAGAATCTTCTCCTATCTCCATAGCTACATGATCCTTGATAGCAGGGGTCAGGATATGGATAATAGGGATCTCAATATCCTCAGGAATCTTCAAAGATGATCCTAGATTGGCTAATGCATCAGCTTCTGCATTCTCTTCCCTTGGTACCTGTGTCAAACTAAAGGATACAAAAGAGAGTGCCAATTCTTTGACTATCTCCAAATATTTGATTAGCTTTTCACCTTTAACAGCATAGGATCCATTAAAGTGATTAGTGATCAATAAAGAATCTACATGTACCTCAAGATACCTGATGCTCATGTGTTTTGCAATTTGCAAACCAGCTATCAAGGCTTCATATTCAGCCTCATTGTTGGTAGTTTGAAATTCACAAGCTATGGAGTGGGGTATTATGTCCCCCTGTGGCGATTTTAGTAGTATTCCAAGCCCTGTTCCATTCACATTGGAGGATCCATCAGTAAACAGTATCCAAGGATCCTTGGTTTCTTCAAGCTGTTGGACTTCTAGTTCAGCTTCCTTTTGCAAATCACTACTGAAATCTGCCACAAAGTCAGCTAACGCTTGTGATTTGATGGCTGTCCTAGGCTCATATTTTATATCATATGCACTCAACTTCACTGCCCACTTAGCCATCCTTCCTGACATTTCAGGTTTCATAAGAACATTCTTAATTGGGAAATTAGTTTTAACAATAATAGCATGAGTCTCAAAATAATGTCTCAATTTAGTAGATGCCATAATTAATGCAAGGATAAGTTTTTCTAAATGTGAATACCTGGATTCAGCATCAAGTAAGCTCTTACTTACATAATAAACAGGATGTTGTGTACCTTGGTGATCCTTAACAAGGACCGCACTTACTGCTTTTGAGGATACCGCCAGATATAAGGATAACACATCTCCCTTTTCTGGTTTCATCAAGGCTGGGGCTGAGGATAGGTAATCCTTAAGAGCTTTAAGGGCACTTTCATGCTTCTCAGTCCATTCAAATTTCTTGTTCTTCCTCAGGATGTCATAGAACTCCTTGCACTTTTATGAGGATTTGGATATGAATCTGTTCAAGGCTGCGATCCTGCCAGTCAACCTTTGCACATCCTTAGCATTGGCAGGAGATTTGATATTCACAATAGCCTTAATTTGCTCTGGACTTGCTTCAATGCCCCTCTTTGTTACCATATATCCTAAGAATTTACCTGCCTTTACACCAAAATGACACTTAGAAGGATTTAGTTTCATATTAAACTTATCAAGGATATTGAGTGCTTCTTCCAAGTCTTTAAGGTGATCCTCAGCTCTTTTGGACTTAACCACCATGTCATCAATATAGACTTCCATAGTGTATCCAATTTGTTCCTTGAACATCATATTGACTAGCCTTTGATAAGTAGCACCTGCATTCCTTAATCCAAATGGCATAGCAATATAACAATATATACCAGTTGGGGTCATAAAGGCTGTATCCTCTTGATCGGATGGTTCCATCTGAATTTGTTGAAATCCAGATGAAGCATCCATAAAAGTTAACAACTCATGACCCGCGGTAGCATCCACCATGGAGTCAATGTGGGGTAATGGGAAAGGATCCTTGGGACATGCCTTGTTTAAATCTGTAAAATCGACACATACCCTCCACTTTCCATTTTTCTTTTGAACAACAACCACATTGGCTAACCATCTTGGATACTTAACCTCTCTAATCATACCTGTTAGGGGAGGATTTTCTAACAATTAGTGATCCTTAGTTGTTATCCTAATTAATGATCCTTACTTCTGTGACGGATAGTGATCCTCAGAAGAGCTTCAGGATCAGGATCATGGATCACCTTAAGGATCCTCATACTAACGATTGTTTGTTTGTGTTCCGTATTATTTTGCAGGAGTAACAAGCTTGACTTGGTCTTGGCAACGTTACTATGGAATATTCCACGGGTATTTCGCACACGTTTGACTGGAAATGGACGTTGTGGAGAACGTGGGAGCTTGGCACGAAAGTCGGATAGTTTGTTAGCGTAGTTAACTTCTATTTTTAAAGGGGTGACGAGCTAGTATTTAGAACACTTAGCCATTTTCAGCTACACACTCTCTCGTACAATCGCACTCTTGAAGCTCTCGACAAACACTTAACAGTTTCCACTCACTTTTACACATTTCACCATAGTGATCCTTGTACCTAGCTCGTTACTATCCGAAGTTGTAAACATTTATTGATTTATTTAAGCTTGGTGATCGGTAGTTTCCATCACCCGGGGTTTTTTGTGCCGGAGATCAACTCTTGATCAAGGGCTTTTTCCCCGTATAAATCCTTGTGTCGTTTGTGCAATTTACATTGAAGTGATCCTTATCATTGTTCTACATTTAAAGCATCATTCCCCGTAACAGAGAGTTTGGTTGCATTATCCTCAACAGATTTTTTGACCAAAACAGTTTGGCGCCCACCGTGGGGCAATTGGTGCTTCATTCCTAAGAAGTTTTTCTGTTGGTGATCATTCCGGTTCATTGCATACAGATACATGGCTTCCTCATTGAAGAATACCTCTACTGCAATGTCTGCGGTCAATTCATCTCAGGGCATTCCACCTTTGCCTCCACCACCTTCTGGACCTCAGAAAAATGCCGAGAAGAAACCAACTCCCATTTTCTCCAAACCTCCAACTTCTTCTGCTTCTTACACTCCCACTACTAGTGACATGTTTACTTTAATTTTGCAGATGAAGGATCACATACAGCAACAGGATAAGACCAATGAAAGGATTCTCAAAGAAATCGGAGACCTCAAGAAACAAAAGAAAACGGCAGAGGATCATTCCCCCCCTGATGCCCAGATCTTTGAATTTTGATACTCCGGTGATTACTTCTCAGCCATCAGTGGTTCCAGATGTTCAATATGTGGGTGGACCAAAAGGAGTGCACTACGGAACAACAACAGTGACCCAGGCATTAGGTCCATATTTCCAGCCAGCAGGATCCTATCCTCAGCTTATGGGATCCTTCATGAATTCAGGAGGATACTCAGGAGCGCAGCAGATTCAAGGATCTTCCTTTGTTCCAGGATCATTCCAGGTTCAAGGATCCTCCTTTGTTCCAGGATCATCCCAGGTTCAAGGATTTGTTCCAGGATCATCCCAGGTTCAAGGATCCTCCTTTGTTCCAGGATCATCCCAGGTTCAAGGATCCTCCATTGTTCCAGGATCATCCCAGGTTCAAGGATCCTCCATTGTTCCAGGATCATCCCAGGTTCAAGGATCCTCCTTTGTTCCAGGATCCTCCCAGTTTCAGGGATCCTTCCAGATGCCAGGATCCTTGAGGAGTTTGCAAACAGGAAGTTCAGATGTCCATCAGGGAGATTTTATTCCAATGCAGACCAATGCTTCTACTGGTCCTTCGATCATTCCAGAGCCCCAACAATATGGATTAACATCCATTCTTCCTAATTTGAATCCAATGGGAGGTAACACTTTTAATAATTCTTATACTACTAACCATGGCCTTATGCAGGATCCAGGTATCAATCATGCCATGGCCAGAGAATTGCAAAAGTTGAAGGATATGATATCAAGTGTTCCAGGAGTGGTCAAACCTATCCCAGAGATTGCAGATGGGAGCCACAAGATATCTCGTTTTGCACCACCAATCTGTGATGCTGAGATACCCAAGAGGTTCCATGTGCCAACCATGAAGCTGTATGATGGTTCGACGGATCCTGAAGAACACATAGCACAATACAGGGAGAGGATGGAGATCAATCCAATCCCGGAAAGGTTAAAAGAAGCATGCCTGTGCAAGGGATTCGGATCCACTCTTACTGGATCAGCTCTCAAATGGCTGCTAAGTCTTCCCCCTACTCTATTACCTCATTTGCTAATCTAGTTAACTTATTTAATAATCAGTTTTCTTGTAGTAGAAAATTTGAACGATTAACTAGTGATCTATATAGGATAACCCAGGGTCATAATGAATCGTTAAGAGATTACATTACCAAATTCAGTAAAGAATCCTTAGACATTCCCAACTTGGATATAGCCACGACTGTTGAGGCCTTCAAGATGGGATTGCTTAGGGATTCATTGTTCTATGATGATCTTGTTATGACACCATGCAGGAACCTAGATGAGGTAAGAACCCGGGCACTTAGGTTCATCCGGCTCGAGGATGACAAAAGGATCCAGGAGAGGTTAGCAGGATCCTCAAAGCAAGAGAAGCAAGGATCCTCGTTCAAGAACAACAAGTTCAGATCCTACAACAGATCTGATAATCAGAACGTGCATGCTATTGATCAGGAAGAGGATGATGAGGATTATCCTCCGATTTCTGAATATTGTTTTTCTGTTGATAACAACGAACTAATCCTTGCGATGCAGAATCTAGGTGATAAAGCAAGATGGCCCAGAAAAAATGACAGACCAGCTGCAACCAAAGATAAATCAAAGTGGTGTGCATACCATGAAGATTTTGGGCATCTTACAGAAGAATGCATTGCCCTAAGAAAGGAAATTGGATACTTGTTGAGCAAGGGGCATCTAAAAGAATTGTTGGGTAGAAAAAAGTCAAGGACTCAGGATCCTGAAAGGATCCCTGAGAAGGCTCCAGCCCATCCAGCAGATGCACAAGTAATAAACTTTATTTCTGGAGGATCAGACATTTGTGGCACATCCTTCTCAGCAGCTAAAAGGCATGCAAAGGAAACTAAAATGGATAATGGAGAAAGACCCGTTCGAACATCAAGTGTCTCCGAAGGAAAAGTCATAACCTTTGATGAGGATGATCGTGTTGATATCCAGGATCCTCATCACGATGGTTTAGTTATTACTCTCTTCATTTCTAACCATTTTGTCCGCAGGATCCTTATAGATGGAGGAAGCTCAGTGAACATTATCCAACTTGATGTTCTAAAGAAGATGGGTATCCCTGAATCAGATATCATACCAAGATCCTCCGTGCTCGTGGGATTTAGTGGCGAAACTAAGAATACCCTGGGGGACATTAAGCTCCCAATATACATCGAAGGCCTACATTCTTATCAAAAATTTTGTGTTATTGACTGTTTATCTTGTTGTAATGTTATCCTTGGCAGGCCCTGGATACACGATATGAAGGCAGTCCCATCTACTTACCATCAATGTGTGAAGCTCCCTAGTCCTTGGGGAATAGTCAAGATTGATAGTGATCAGCAGGAGGCTAAGAATTGCTATACTTCATCGATGAAACCAGCCTCGAAGTCAAGGGAGCAATAGCAATCAAAGTATCCTCCAAGGGATGTCTTGGAGGCAAGAGAGCAGGATGTGGTAGAAATCCTCATGGATCCTCATGATCCTAAATCCAAAATCTATATCGGATCAGGGATCCTTGGCGATATGAAGGAAGACCTCATATCCTTCCTCAAAAGGAGAAAGACTACCTTTGCATGGAAACACGAAGACATGACAGGCATATCTAAAGATGTAATCACTCACAAACTTGGTATTGATAGGTCCTTCAAACCAATCCATCAAAGGAGAAGAAAGTTTGCACCGGAAAGAAATGCCATTATCCAGGAAGAGGTAGAGAAATTGCTCCGGGCAGGTATGATTAGAGAGGTCAAGTATCCAAGATGGTTGGCCAATGTGGTTGTTGTTCAAAAGAAAAACGGAAAGTGGAGGGTATGTGTCGATTTTACCGATTTAAATAAGGCATGTCCCAAGGATCCTTTCCCATTACCCCACATTGACTCCATGGTGGATGCAACTGCGGGTCATGAACTGTTAACTTTTATGGATGCTTCATCTGGATTTCAACAAATCCAAATGGAACCATCCGATCAAGAGGATACAGCCTTCATGACTCCAACCGGTATATATTGCTATATTGCTATGCCGTTCGGACTAAGAAATGCAGGTGCAACTTATCAAAGGCTGGTGAATATGATGTTCAAGGATCAGATTGGACAAACTATGGAGGTTTACATAGACGATATGGTGGTAAAATCAAGAAAGGCTGAGGATCACCTAAGAGACTTGGAGGAAGCATTCAATATCCTTGACAAATATAATATGAAGCTTAATCCTTCAAAATGTCACTTTGGTGTTAAAGCAGGTAAATTCTTAGGATATATGGTGACAAAGAGAGGCATTGAAGCCAGTCCAGAACAAATCAAAGCAATAGTGAACATCAAATCTCCGGCCAATGCTAAGGATGTTCAAAGGCTAACAGGCAGGATAGCAGCTTTGAACAGATTTATATCCAAATCCTCAGAGAAGTGCAAAGAATTCTATGATATCCTAAGGAAGAACAAGAAATTTGAGTGGACCGAGAAGCATGAAAATGCTTTAAGAGCTCTCAAAGATTACCTATCCTCAGCCCCGTCCTTGATGAAACCAGAAAAAGGCGATGTGCTATCCTTGTATCTTGCAGTATCCTCAAAAGCAGTAAGTGCGGTCCTTGTTAAGGATCATGAAGGTACACAACATCCTGTCTATTATGTAAGTAAAAGTTTACTTGATGCCGAATCCAGGTATTCACACCTTGAAAAGCTTATTCTTGCATTAATTATGGCATCTACTAAGTTGAGACATTATTTTGAAACTCATGTTATTGTTGTTAAAACTAATTTTCCAATTAAGAATGTCCTCAGGAAACCAGAGATGTCAGGAAGGATGGCTAAGTGGGCAGTGAAGCTTAGTGCCTATGATATAAGATATGAGCCTAGGACAGCCATCAAATCCCAAGCATTAGCTGACTTTGTGGCTGATTTCAGTAGTGATTTACAAAAAGAAGCTGAGTTAGAAGTCCAGCAGCTAGAGGAGACCAAGGATCCTTGGATACTCTATACTGATGGATCCTCAAATGTCAAAGGCACAGGGCTTGGAATACTACTAAAATCGCCACAGGGGGACATAATACCCCACTCTATAGCTTGTGAGTTCCAAACCACTAACAATGAGGCTGAATATGAAGCCTTAATTGCTGGTTTGCAAATTGCTAAGCATATGGGGATCAGGTATCTTGAGGTACATGTAGATTCATTGTTAATTACAAACCACTTTAATGGATCCTATGCTGTTAAAGGTGAAAAGCTAACCAAATATTTAGAGATAGTCAAAGAATTGGCACTCTCCTTTGTTTCCTTTAGTTTGACACAGGTACCAAGGGAAGAAAATACAGAAGCTGATGCATTGGCTAACTTAGGATCATCTTTGAAGGTCCCGGAGGATATCAAGATCCCTATTATCCATATCCTGACCCCGGCTATCGAGGATCATGTGGCTATGGAGATAGGAAAGAATTCTGCAATTATCCCTAGTGAGGATACTCAATCCCATTCAGGATCAGGATCATGGATCTCACCAATCATGAGATATTTACAACATGGAGAGATTCCTATAGGAGAAAACCCTAGGGCTTTCAAAATTAAGGTATCTCAATTCACAATTTTAAATAATATGTTGTATAAGCGATCTCTTGCAGGACCATACTTAAGATGCATTGAGGATCCTGAAATCCAAGAAGTTTTAAAAGACTTCCATGAAGGAGATTGTGGAAACCACACTGGGGGCAGGGCATTATTCTCAAGGATCCTGAGGACAGGATACTACTGGCCAACTATGAAAAGAGATGCTGTGGAGTATGCTAAGAGATGTGATCCTTGTCAGAGACACAGCAATATCCTTCATCAGCCGGCTGAATTTTTACATCCTATATCCTCCTCTTGGCCATTTATGAGATGGGGTATGGATATAGTTGGTAAGCTCCCTAAGGCACCTGGTGGAAAAGTATTCATGCTTGCTATGACTGATTACTTCTCCAAGTGGATAGAGGCTGAAGCTTTTGCCCAAGTTAGAGAAAAGGAAGTTATATCCTTCATTAAAAGAAATATTATAACTAGATTCGGTATTCCTTCTGAAATTATATGTGATAATGGTTCCCAATTCATTGGGGGCAGAACCACTAACTTTTGTGACAGCTGGGGGATTAAAATGATAACATCAACACCAGTCCACCCACAAGCTAATGGTCAAGCAGAATCATCCAACAAGATCATCATCAACAATTTGAAAAAGAAGCTTGGATCCAAGAAAGGGAAATGGGCAGAAGAATTACCTTATGTGCTTTGGGCTGATAGGACAACCCCTAAGAATGCTACTGGTCAAACGCCATTCTCTTTGGTATTTGGGGCAGAATCAGTGATCCCAACAGAAATGGTGGTTCCAACTGCTAGAACAAGTACCCGTGATCCTGAGGAAAATGATGAGAACTTGGCTCAAGACCTGGATACTATTGAAGAAATTAGGGATCTAGCTAGGATAAGGATGGCCAGTTATCAACAAAGAATGGCTGGTGCTTACAACAAAAATGTCAGGATCAGGAAGTTTCAAGTTGGAGATATGGTATTAAGGAAAGCATTTCAGAATACCACCAATCCTGCTGATGGAAAATTGGCTCCAAAATGGGAAGGCCCTTATTTGATTGAAGCTAAAGCAGGAAAGGGGGCATATAGATTGCTAACCATGGGAGGTGATTTGCTACCAAGAGCTTGGAATGCTGTCCACTTGAAGAAATATTTCATGTGAGAAGGATCCTCATGACACAGATGATCCTTACGATTAGGGGTATCCTTGAAGGATCCTTAAAGTATCGGTGATCCTTACTTTGGTAATATCCTAATATTAAACTATTTCATTTCTTTATTTTCTCATATAAGGATAAGGATCATGTGTCCTTTATCCATCTCTTACGTGGTTTTAAGTTTTGAAAGTTCAGGTATCCTTAGCAAAATATTGGTTATCTGCAGAAGCAATCCGTTCCTTGGGTTTAACCCCAGTTATTTGGGCTTGACCCCAGTTCCGCCTGTAGCGCATGATGATCCTGGTATAGTTCAAGGCAGTGGGACCAGTACTCGCTCTAGGGGCTGATAATTCCATTGTACTGGCTATACCTAGGATCCTACGTATAATGGTAGACGTACCATACATCCGTTCCTAAGGTTTCTAACGTTTTCACGTTAGCTAAGGTTTTGACATTTTCATGTCACTAAGTTTGGATAGTCGCCAGTTAGGGCCATACTCCAGTTTACATACGATCCTTGGGCTTGTCCCCAGTTATCCTTGGGCTTGTCCCCAGTTATCCTTGGGCTTGTCCCCAGTTATCCTTGGGCTTGTCCCCAGTTTCTAACTCTTATCTTATATTGGCTTAGTCCCAAGTTGTGCTCTATTTCAGGCCCTTGAAGATAAGCAACTAGGGATCCTTGATCCTTACTTCTCTCTAAGGTTTGTCTTATAGTTATCCTGATTATGGTTAGGATCCTAACTTGGATCCTCAGGTATGATCCTTAACTATTTTTAATTCTATTCATTGTTTATTTGAATAACCCTTAAAGTTTGACAACTAAACTTGTGATCCTTAAAATATATTACTTTTTGGGATTCTTTAACTATAGGATATTTGATTGTGGATCATATCCTAAAATATTTTCAATCTGACTTATTCAAAATGGCTTATTCAATAAATGTACATCAAAACAATTGAGAATTAAAGAGACAAAAAGGATAACAATACAAGATAAGCGACAAAAGATTAAGGTTTTATTTATTAACAAAGGATTAACCCTTAAAAGGTTGTCAAAATTACCTACCCCGAGCATCTACCAGCAATACGTGGCCCGTCCGCTGGGGTAGGTAAAGGGTGTCCATGATAATAGGTTCAAAAGTAGTGCAGGAATATAAAGGCGGCAGGATCACAATGGTTTCATCCCCCAAACAAAGGATCCCTCCACCATTTGCAATCCTACCTATTGTCCAGAGGATCATACATGATCCTTAATCCTAAAAACTATTGTTCAGTACAAACCATCAAATTGTTCAACAAAACAACCATCAAACTAAAAAATTGGGCTCCGGCTATGTCTAGAAGTTTCCATCATCGCCCAATCATGCAGCCTAAACCTTCCCTGCATCACCACCTCCGGCTCCACTTGCTTCACCACCTTCACCCTTGCCTCCAGCCTCGATTGCCAAAACCTCCTCAGCCTCTTCATCGTCTTCAAGATCAGCCAACCTTGCTTTCCAGTCCTCAACCTCCCAGCTGCTTCTGTCGAAGTTAGGATCTTGAGCTTCCTGGGCCATCTTTAGTTTTGTCTGATACCTTGTGATGGCAGCAGAGACCTTTGCACCTTCTATGAGATCATGCTTTTCATAGTCAAGGTCGATCAGAAGTTTAGCCGTCTTAGTCTTGGCATCCTGGAGCTCCTTCTGAAGATCAGCAATTTTGAAGTCTTTTAGCAATGCAACCTGCTGGAGGTCGGCAATCTTCCTATCCTGATCCTCAACGTGGCCAACATAATCCTCAATCTCAGTGAATTTCTGCAAAGGGGATAAAAGATAAGGTCAGGACCAGGTGATCCTCAAATCAACAGGATATGTCAGCAGGATATACTAGCAGAGACAGTGATCCTTACATCGTTGAAGTACTCGAGGAATTGGTGGGGGATCAGAGGCAGACCCTGCAGATCCTCAGCTTCAGAGGCCTTTCTCTTCTTGATTCCCTTTCCTTTGAGGGGTGCCTTGGGGACTGAAGCTGTCGGGCTGGTAGGAGCCTTTCTTTTGGAGGATCTGACGGTGGTGAGATCGGTGACGTTGAACTTTGAAGCAGACTTGGTGGATTTTCCAGCACCTACACAACCAAAACAAGATAAGTATCTTTACTTCACTTATATTTCACTATTTATTTAAATTTTTAAACAAAGATACTTACTTGACATCGTGACAGAGCCTGAGGATACCTCCTGAGAATCCTGGGTGGTTGTCTTGAAAGATCTTATTTCAGGATCAAGTTTCTTGAAGGCGATGAGTCTCTCTTTGGCAGCAGGAGACAGTCTGAGGTGTGAGACGGTGATAGCTGCATAACAAGAAAACAAAAATATATAAGTGATCCTTATATCAAAGGAAAGTTCTCTGGTGATCCTTCTCAGGATCCTCCACCCTACCATGGGTAGCCCATTTTTTGGGTAGATCCTTTCCATCATTGAGAGAATCTCTTTTGACAAAAAAGAAACGCCGCTTCCAGTTAGCATCATTCTTGGTAGCTTTGAAGATCGGGTGTTCCTCACCAGGTTTACGTTTGAACAAATAACGATGAGAACCAAAGGTAGTAAGATCATACAGCTCTCCCAGCTCTGACATTCCTAGGTCTATCCCTTCCTGCTCGATGATCCTTTCAAGGGTATACAAAACCCTCCATATCATCGGCATGGCTTGGATATAAGAAATGCCGGTTAGGGAAAAGAAAGATTGGGTGAAGGCTGAAAAAGGATATGTATAGCCTATGGTAAACGGAGTGACAGGAAAAGCAACCCAGTTGTCGGACACATGATCACTCAGGGCATTGGGATCAAAAGCTCTAAACTCGGTGTTCGCCGGGAAGCAGTGGCGGATCCTATCAATCTGTGCATCATTGAAACAGCAGCGTTCTTTTATGGAATCTTCGATGATCCCCTGGCTTTTCGGTGGGCTGTTCTTAGGGTGATCCTTAGCTGGGGAGTTCCGGAGCAACATCTTTGACAGAACAATGGGAAGAGATGGAAAACAGAGCAAAAGAAGGAAGAAGATGAAGAGAGAATACCTGTTTATCTTCGGATGCAGTTATAAAGGGAGTATTTCTGAAATTTAAATGCAAACGATCATATCTCTATCTCCTATTTATAATCATGATTGTGCAGGGTTGTCACCTCTGTGACGTCATAGTTGCAACGGATAGTTCTACAACAACGGCTATATTTACGATAGTTAGTTGCGGATAAGATCAAGAAAATATAATTCGCTCATTTTACATATCACTCCTTATATTTTGGGGGCAATTGTTAGGGGAGGATTTTCTAACAATTAGTGATCCTTAGTTGTTATCCTAATTAATGATCCTTACTTCTGTGACGGATAGTGATCCTCAGAAGAGCTTCAGGATCAGGATCATGGATCACCTTAAGGATCCTCATACTAACGATTGTTTGTTTGTGTTCCGTATTATTTTGCAGGAGTAACAAGCTTGACTTGGTCTTGGCAACGTTACTATGGAATATTCCACGGGTATTTCGCACACGTTTGACTGGAAATGGACGTTGTGGAGAACGTGGGAGCTTGGCACGAAAGTCGGATAGTTTGTTAGCGTAGTTAACTTCTATTTTTAAAGGGGTGACGAGCTAGTATTTAGAACACTTAGCCATTTTCAGCTACACACTCTCTCGTACAATCGCACTCTTGAAGCTCTCGACAAACACTTAACAGTTTCCACTCACTTTTACACATTTCACCATAGTGATCCTTGTACCTAGCTCGTTACTATCCGAAGTTGTAAACATTTATTGATTTATTTAAGCTTGGTGATCGGTAGTTTCCATCACCCGGGGTTTTTTGTGCCGGAGATCAACTCTTGATCAAGGGCTTTTTCCCCGTATAAATCCTTGTGTCGTTTGTGCAATTTACATTGAAGTGATCCTTATCATTGTTCTACATTTAAAGCATCATTCCCCGTAACAGAGAGTTTGGTTGCATTATCCTCAACAGATTTTTTGACCAAAACAATACCTGCTCGAAGTAGCTTATCTACCTCTTCCTGGATAATAGCATTTCTTTCAGGTGCAAACTTCCTCCTCTTTTGATGAATTGGCTTTAATGACCTGTCCATGCCAAGTTTGTGAGTAATTATATCCTTAGATATACCTGTCATGTCTTCATGTTTCCAGGCAAAGGTGGTCTTCCTTCTTTTGAGAAAGGATACTAGCTCTTGTTCAATATCGCTAAGGATCCCTGACCCTATGAAGATCTTGGATTCAGGATCATCAGGATCCATGAGGATTTCTTTCAAATCTTGTTCTCTTGCCTCCAAGACTTCTCTTGAAGGATACTTTAATTGCTATTGCTCCCTTGGTCTTGAGGCTGGTTTCATTGATGAGGTATAGCAATTCTTAGCCTCCTGTTGGTCACTCTCAATTTTCACCACCCCCCATGGACTTGGAAGCTTTACACACTGATGATAGGTGGATGGAACTGCCTTCATATCATGTATCCATGGCCTGCCAAGGATAACGTTACAACACGATAAGCAATCAATAACACAAAACTTTTGATAGGAATGCAATCCTTCAATATAGATTGGGAGTTTGATGTCCCCCAATGTATTCTTTGTTTCCCCACTGAATCCCACAAGTACTGAGGATCTTGGGATAATATCAGACTCTGGGATATTCATTTTCTTGAGAACATCCAGCTGAATGATGTTCACAGAGCTTCCTCCATCTATAAGGATCCTGCGAACAAAGTGGTTAGAAATAAACAATGTAATTACAAGACCGTCATGATGAGGATCCTGGATGTCAACACGATCATCCTCATCAAAAGTAATAACTTTATCCTGGGTGACAACGGAGGTCCTGACGGGTCTGTCTCCATTATCCATCTTGGTTTCCTTAGCGTGTCTTTTTGCTGCTGAGAAGGATGTACCACAGATGTCTGATCCACCGGATATGAAATTTATGACTTGTGCATCTGCCGGAGGAGCAGGAGCCCTTTCCGGGATCCTTTCAGGATCCTGGGTTCTTGACTTCTTTCGTCCCAAGAGTTCCTTTAAATGCCCCTTGCTTAACAAGTAACCAATTTCCTTTCTAAGTGTAATACACTCTTCAGTGAGATGCCCAAAATCCTCATGATATGCACACCACTTGGATTTATCCTTTGTAGCAGCTGGTTTATCACTTTTCCTTGGCCACCTAGCTTTCTCACCTAGATTCTGCATTGCAAGGATTAGTTCATTGTTATCAACAGAGAAACAATATTCAGAAATAGGAGGATAATTCTCATCATCCTCTTCTTGTTCCACTGCGTGCACATTCTGGTTATCAGATCTGTTATAGGACTTGGATTTGTTGTTCCTGAAGTAGGATCCTTGCTTATCCTGTTTTGAGGATTCTGTCAATCTGTCCTGGATCCTTTTGTCATCCTCTAGGCGGATGAACCTAAGGGCCCTAGTCCTTACTTCATCAAGATTCCTGCAAGGTGTCATAACAAGATCATCATAGAATAATGAATCCCTAAGCAATCCCATTTTAAAGGCTTCAACAGCCGTAGCTATATCCAAATTAGGAATATCTAAGGATTCTTTACTAAACTTAGTGATATAATCTCTAAGTGATTCATTTTGGCCTTGTGTTACCCTATATAGATCACTAGTTAATCGTTCAAACTTTCTGCTACAAGAGAATTGACTATTGAACAAGTTAACTAAATTAGCAAAGGAAGTAATAGAGTAAGGGGGAAGACTTAGCAGCCATTTAAGAGCAGATCCTGTAAGTGTGGATCCAAATCCCTTGCATAGACATGCTTCTTTCAACCTTTCAGGAATTGGATTGATCTCCATCCTCTCCCTGTACTGAGCTACATGCTCTTCTGGATCCGTTGAACCATCATACAACTTCATTGATGGTATCTGGAATCTTTTAGGTATCTCAGCATCACACAAAGGTGGTGCAAAACGAGATATCCTATGGCTACCATCCGCAATCTCAGGAATGGGTTTAACCACTCCTGGTACACTGGATATCATATCCTTAAGCTTCTGCAGCTCCCTAGCCATGGCCTGATTGATGCCTGTATCCTGCATAAAGCCGTGGTTAGTGTTATATAAATTATTAGAAGTGTTACCTCCCATAGGATTCAAGTTTGGAATTGCGGATGTGAATCCATCTTGTCGAGACTCTGGCATGATTGAAGGACCAGCGGAGGCAATGGTCTGCATTGGTATGAAGTCTCCTTGATGGATGTCTGAGTTCTGAGGTTGCATATTTCTCGAGGATCCTTGATTTTGAAGGGGGTTGGATCCTTGGAATCGCGATGATCCTTGAACCTGAAAGGATCCTGGGACCAGGGAGGATCCTTGAACAAGGGAGGATCCTAGGACCAGAGAGGATCCTAGGACCTGGGAGGATCCTTGGACCTGGGAGGATCCTGGGACCTGAGAGGATCCTTGGACCTGGGAGGATCCTTGGACCTGTGAGGATCCTTGGACCTGGGAGGATCCTTGTACTGCATGCATTCCCACATATCCTCCTGTCGTGAAGTATCCCTGATGCTGAGAGGAGGATCCTAATGGTTGAGAAGAGGATCCCTGAGGCTGGAAGTAAGAGCCAAATGCCTGACTCATTGTTGTTGTCCCATAACGCCTTCCTGATAGTTCACCCAAGTATTGCACGTCCGGAACTGCTGAGTATTGTGAAGTTATGACCAGAGTGTCGAAGTTCAGCGATCTTGGCATCAGAGGGGAGTGATCCTCCACTGATTTCTTCTGTTTCTTGATTTCATCGATCTCCCGGAGGATCCTTTCGTTGGTCTTATCCTGCTCTTGTGCATGATTCCTCATCTGCAAAATCAGGGTATAAAGATCATTAGTAGTAGGATTAGTTGAAACAGAAGAGGTAGATGGTTTTTGGAAAATAGGAGTTGGTTTCTTCGCAGCATTCTCAGCGTTCTTCTGGGATCCAGAAGGTGGTGGAGGCAAAGGAGGAACGCCTTGTGAAGAACTGAATGAGGGCATCAAACTTGAAGTATTCTTCACTGAGGAAGCCATCTGCTTGGTTGTAGCGAATCGAAATGACCACAAAAACACGAATCTTTCTAAGAATGAAGCACCAATTGCCCCACGGTGGGCGCCAAACTGTTTTGGTCAAAAATCAAGCAATGACAATGTAACCAAACTTTCTGTTGTGGGGTATGATGCTTGAATTGATGAACAATAATAAGGATCACTATGAAGTATGATGAACAAATGACACGAAGGTTTATACGGGGAAAAAAGCCCTTGATCAAGAGTTGATCTCCGGCACAAAAAACCCCGGGTGATGGAAACTACCGATCACCAACTCAAATTAAACAAACAATCTGTTACAACTTCGGATGATAGCGAGCTAAATACAAGGATCACTATAGTGTATCGTGTAGAAATGTATGAAAAATGCTAAGTGTTTTGTCGAGAGCTGGTGAGAGCGGTTGTATGAGTGTGTGTGTAGCCAAAAATAGCCAAGTGTTTCTAAAATAGCTCGCTACCCCTTTAAAAATAGAAAATATCTAGCCTAACTAACATTCCGCAAATCATGCAAGTCTTCCACGACTCCACAACGTCCATTTCTAACCAAGCACGTGCGGAATAGACTGAGAATATTCTCCAGGAATGTCGCCAAGACTTAGTCCAAGTTGATATTCCTGCAAAACATTTACGAATTCAAAGTAGACAATCGTTAGTACAGGGATCCTTATAGTGATCCATGATCCTGATCCTGCAACACTTCTGAGGATCACTACTTCAGACAGAATTGAGGATCACTAAATTCAACAGTAAATAAGGATCACTGGTCATTTAGAAATCCACCCCTAACAGCGAGGTATAGGGATAGTGGTTCACCATCTTCAGGCTTCATCAATAGAGGTGCAGTTGAGAGATATCGCTTCAAATCCTGCAAGGCTGCTTCATGCTTTGCTCCCCATTCAAATTTCTTATTCTTCTTAAGGATATCATAGAATTCCTTGCATTTTTCCGAGGATCTTGAAATAAATCTATTCAAAGCTGCTACTCGGCCTGTTAACCGTTGTACGTCCTTCATATTCGAGGGTGATTTTATATCCAGGATAGCTTTAATCTGCTCCGGGCTTGCCTCTATCCCCCTTTTCGTTACCATATATCCAAGAAACTTTCCTGCCCCCACTCCGAAATGGCACTTAGCAGGATTCAGCTTCATGTTATACTGATCCAGGATATCAAATGCTCCCTTGATATCCTGGAGGTGATCCTCAGCCTTTTTAGATTTCACCACCATATCGTCAATATATACCTCCATGGTGTCCCCCAGCTTATCTTTGAACATCATGTTTACTAATCTCTGGTATGTTGCACCTGCATTTTTCAAACCGAAAGGCATAGCAGTATAGCAATATATACATGTTGGTGTCATGAAAGCAGTATCCTCCTGGTCCGAAGGCTCCATTTGAATCTGCTGAAATCCTGAGGATGCGTCCATGAACGTTAACATTTCATGTCCAGCAGTAGCATCCACCATTGCATCGATATGAGGGAGAGGAAATGGGTCTTTAGGACAAGCCTTGTTCAAGTCCGTGTAGTCTACACAGACTCTCCATTTCCCGTTTTTCTTCTGTACCACAACTACGTTTGCTAGCCATCTTGGAAACTTGACTTCTCTGATCATCCTGGACTTCAACAATCTTTCAACTTCCTCTTGGATAATCGCATTCCTCTCAGGAGCAAATTTTCTTCTTTTTTGCTGAACAGGCTTGAATGATTTGTCAATTCCAAGCTTGTGAGTGATAATGTCTTTGGATATGCCTGTCATATCCTCATGCTTCCATGCAAACGTTGACATCCTGCATTTCAAAAAGTTAGTTAACTGCTCTTCAATATCCTGAGGGATATTGGTTCCTACGAGCACCGAGATATCAGGATTATCCTGATCCAGGATAATTTTCTTCACATCCTGCTCCGAATCCTTCACGATATCCTGGGCCCGCATCTTTAATTGCTATGCTGTACTAGGCTTAGTTGAGGATTTCATTGAGGATGAGTAGCATTCTTTTGCTTCCTGCTGATCACTTTCAACCTTGACAACTCCCCAAGGGGTAGGGATCTTGATGCATTGGTGATATGTTGATGGCACAGCCTTCATATCGTGAATCCATGGTCTTCCCAGTATGATGTTATAGCAGGATAAGGAGTCCATCACGCAGGAGCGTTGTATCGAGTTGACCCCTTCAACATATACTGGTAACTTTATCTCCCCTACGGTATTCCTAGCTTCTCCACTGAAACCAACGAGCACGGTGGACTTCGAAGTAATGTCCATCGGAGATACATTCTTCCTCTTCAATGTTTCCAGCTGAATTATATTGACAGAACTACCGTTGTCTACCAGTATCCTGCGTACAAAATGGTTAGCCACATATAATGTTATTACCAAAGCATCATGGTGAGGATCCTGAACAGTATCCCTGTCATCACTATCGAAAGTGATCACTTTATCAGTTGTGAGGGTAGTCATCCTGACTGGTCTGTCTCCCCTCTCACTCTTAGCTTCCTTTGCATGTCTCTTGGCCGCCGAATACGAAGTTCCACAAATATCGGATCCTCCTGAAATAAAGTTAATTATCTTGGCATCTGCTGGGGGTGATGCTGCTCGTTCAGGATCCTTCTCGGGATCCTGACCTTTATTCTTCTTTTTTCCCAGCAAGTCCTTCAGATACCCTTTGCTTAACAGGTAACTTATTTCTTTCCTTAAAGCGATGCAATCCTCGGTCATATGTCCGAAGTCTTCGTGGAAGGCACACCATTTGAATTTATCCTTCCAATCAGCTTTCTGCTGGTTCTTTCGAGGCCACCTAGCTTTGTCCCCTAAACCCTGCATAGCATACATTAACTCAGGTATATTAACAGAAAAGCAGTATTCAGATAAGTCAGGATATTCTTCAGGATCCTCGTCTTCAACAGCATTCACTTTCTTGTTATCATTTCTGCCATATGGCTTGGAGCGATATGGCTTATATGAGGTTTCTGATTTCCTGTTAGTTGATTCATAGGTTGAGGTAGAATTCATCCTCTCCTGCATCTTCTTGTCATCTCCCAAACGGATATATCTCAAAGCCCTGTTACGAGCTTCGTCGAGATTCCTGCAGGGATTCATTACAAGATCCTGATAAAACTGAGAATCCTTTTGTAACCCCATCTTAAAAGCTTGCACAGCTGTTGCAACATCAAGATGTGGGATGTCCAAGGATTCTCGACTGAATTTGTTCACATAATCCCTCAAGGATTCCTGAGGCCCTTGAGTTATCCTGTAAAGATCACTGGTTAGTTTCTCAAAACTCCGACTACAAGAAAATTGACTGTTAAATAAATTAACCAAATGAGCAAACGAAGTAATTGAGTGAGGAGGGACGTTTAACAGCCATTTTAAGGCTGATCCTGTCAGGGTAGAACCAAATCCCTTGCATAAGCATGCTTCCTTGAGATCTGGAGGGATAGGATTGATTTCCATCCGTTCCCTATACTGGGCAATATGTTCCTCAGGATCCGTAGTCCCGTCATACAGTTTCATGTTGGGAGTCTGGAATCTTTTTGGTATTTCAGCATCACAGATAGGATATGCAAAGCGAGATATCCTGTGGCTGTCTTGGGATACTTCCGGAATTGGCTGGACCACTCCAGGTACACTGGATATCATGTCCTTCAATTTTTGGAGCTCCCGGGTAAATGTTGACGTCATACCTGCATCCTGCAAAGAGCCATTGTTGTTAGTAGCAAGAATGTTATTATTTGACACATTACCGGTCTGAGGATTTTGGCCATATCCTAAAGCATATCCTGAACTCCTCACAGTCGACATCCTGACCGAAGAGGGTATCTCAGGGGTATGATTCTGAGAATGGCTTGGGACGATATTCCCCCTGTTATCCTCAGTGTAGACTGCGGAACTGAAGTTCAAAGCCCTGGGCTGTATAGGAGTGACAGTTTCTTCAGCAGGTCTGCTCGAGCTAGCTTTTAAGAGTTGTATTTCTCTTAACAGCATTTGGTTAGTCTCCTGTTGCTGCCTCATTTGTTCCTGCACACTTCCAAATAAAGTCAGAATTTCATCATTAGAGGCTAAAACGGGAGCAGATCCCTGAACACTCCGAGTAGGGATAACATCTTGAGATTGTGAAGAAAATGGCATCCTTGGAGGAGGTGGTGGAAGCACCGAACCGGTAGTAGCAGAGGTTGCAGCAGACATAGTAGAGGAGCTCATGTTTGATCTTGAGGCCATTGTAAACAACGTGGCGAAAAGTTTTGAAAATAGAAAACCGATTAACGATTTCACAAAGATTTTTAGTAAAAGTAGCACCACTTGCCCCACGGTGGGCGCCAAATTGTTTTGGTCAAAAATTACCTAAGCAATTAAGTGATCAAATTAGTTAAGTGAGGTAGTGTGCTAAAATTTATATGTGAAAAATGTGTTAACCAAATTAGTTGTGAAAACAAGTTCAGGATACGGCTCAGGATATAGAGATGTATCTACAATCAAACAATGAGCGAAAATGTAAAGGTTGACACGTGATGTACGAGGAAAGCCCTTGATCAATCTAGATCGCCGGCATAAAACCTCGGGAGCTGACAATCGCAGCTGCCTTGTTCTTCTATTGCTTCAAATATCAGGATACAGTGCAGGATGTGGTGCGGATCAACTATGTGTTACAATGTAATTCGAATACAAGTGTTGTGTGTAGTGTTTGCGATGAGCTAGAGAGAAAGTGTTTGAAAATGTGTAAGTTGAGTGCCTTAATCTGATCCGCCCCCATCTATTTATAGTAAAACAAATGTAACTAACTATCCTACATAACCGGGATCCAACGAATATTCCTTAGTCGAACGTTGGAGACCTGGTCTTTCGGGCTCAACGTCTCTCCTTTAACAAATACGCCCGAGTCTTGAGGAGATGGAGTCCACTTGACCGTTGGCAAGTCCCAGTCTTTAACCTGCACGTGATTAATTCGATATACCTCAGGATATCACCCAGGATGCTAGCAATATCCCCGTCCAGTATCCTGATCATAGATAAACAATAAAAAGCAGAATATAGTTCAAGATATGTATGCTTAGAAAATGAGCCATAACAGGTATCTTGGGAAAATCTTATTTATTGACTTTCTCTCTCCACATGCAAGGCACATGCATATTCCACTCACGTTTTTCAAACGTTTATAACTTTTTTATACGACATTATGTTTTCATAAAAATTTCACCATAAAATTGAGCGTTTTTTTATCTTTAATTTGAGTACCATATTGCTATATAAAATATGAAGACTAAAAAAACCCACTAAAATGTGTTGTATTTTTATGTTGTATAGCATTTTTTGTGCTGGATTTTTATACTATATTTTTGTGCTAAATTTTTTTGTCTTAAATTTTTTTTTTCTTAATTTTTTGTGCTGGATTTTTTTGTACTGCATTTTTTGCTGAATTTTTGTGCTATATTTTTTTGTACTAGCTTTTTTTTGCTATATTTTTTTGTACTAGATTTTTGTGCTATATTTTTTTGTACTAGATTTTTTTGTTGTATTTTTATAAACAAAAGGGGTGCCACATGTCATTTTTACTCCTATTTATAAGGACCAAAATGTCCTCCATTCCTACTTATTAGGAGTGCCACATGTCATTATTAAAATCCTTCTTAGGCTACTTAGGCAAAATTCACTTTTTAGTGGATCCTTCCCCATATCTAGTTAAACGGTGATTTTTTATTATTACTTTATAAAAGAATAAAATAATAAGAATACGCAACTTGCTCCAAACTAATTGTACATGTGATAATATTTTGATGTTTTGGATGTGTGTATTGAAATGTACGTTTGACAATATATTGATGTGTTTTTTATGTGTGTACTGAATTATACGTAACTTGCCTCAAACTAATAAATCGAGATAGGTTGATCGGATTAAACGATTTTAACATGTATATATATCATAGTTTTCAAGTTAGTTTCAACGAGTATTTTATATATTATTTTGCGTTTTTGAGTTTGGTTTTTTTTATATATTCAATGTATAACATTGATAAATGAGCATATACTAGATATGGGGTAATGTACATAATTTCATGGTATGACCAGTGGCGAAGCTTGAGATTTCCGACCATGGGGTCGAAAATGTATATACCCAAAAATTTATATACGAAAACCACATATATTACACTACTGAGCGAAAAGTTCGGGGGGTCGGGCGCCTCTCCTCCAGTGGCGGATCCAGGAATTTTTTCCAAGGGGTTCACTTTTCTAAGTGTCCGAACATAAAAAAAAATACGGAACGGTTCGACGATTCGGGTCGGGTAAAGTTCATAACATGATAAAAATACGATACAAGAATGAAAAAAACATCCACATGATAAATTTGAAAACACGGAACATAAATAAGATAGAGTTTTAATATTGAAACAATATCCAATATCCAAACAACCATGTAAAAGATATTACAGCATTAGAAAGCTCATTTACCCAAAAAAAAATTCACAATTTGCAACTAACAATAGCACAATGAAATTAACAAAATCTTATGCATAAAACAGTATTTCTTACTTTCAAAATCATAAATTCACAATAAACGATCAGCACATCCACAGTAACAAAGTAGTACAGTAAAAACCGAAAAACAACAATCACAAATTCACAATCACACAATCATATCATTATTCTATAAGAGTATCTACCACCTAGAAGATTTAAACAATTCCACTCTAATGTAAAATTTACAAAATATAGGGTTTAGTTACCAGATATCAAAATCGGTCAAAAAACTGAGAGAGGCGGAGAAGCGACAAGTCTAGTAAGGTCCGGTGAGGGCTGTGGCACGGCTGGCTGCGACGATGGCTGGAGGGAGAGTGGAGACAAGGGCACAAGGCTGAAGACGGTGGCTGTGGTCCTGTGGAGCGTGTTTTCAGTTCTGTTATGTTAAAGAAAGGAGCAAGACCTAACTAAAGTTGAAACCCTAGATGTAATTTGTTTTTTAAATAAAAAAAAACGCAAAAAATAGGAAAAAACGGGTTTCGAACTCGATACCTCTTATTAAAAAGCGCGGACAATTACCACTACACCAATCTACAGATTTGTTTATAAGGTTCCCCTACAAAATATTAAGGGGTTCCTTCAGAATTTTATATATAGCTTAGCACTATAAATTACAAACCAAACGGGTTCCCAGGAACCCCCCGAAGAAGTGTAGATCCGCCCCTGCCCTCCTCCCCCTCCGGCCCCCTTAATAGTTGCACTCCTGGGTAAGACAATGAATCCCTAGATCCCATTTGTTGTCGTAGTCGCATGTATGCATAATGGTATCTCCCTCTTCTCCTCTCTTCACTTCATTCCCTTTCTCTTAACTTCAACAATGATGATTGACTGAAAAGGCAATTCGTTGCACCCATCTCAAACCGAAAAGCGATATAGTGTAACTAACATCAAGATCTTTATTAGTATGGCCCTTGACCTTGACGAATTTAATTATGATGATCGGATATAACTATTTTAAAAAAGACAGTATACCCATTACAAGGTTTTTTGTCGCTTTGATAGTTGGCCATCCTAATGATTTACAGTTGAATAGATTCAGTTCACATAAATTTTGAATCCTGCCAAGATTACGACATCATTCGTCTAAAGAATTATAAAAAGGGATAGGTAATCATTGAAAATTTTTTGCAACATTGGAATGAGACATTACTTCGTTAAAAAATGTCCCTTAAAAGAAACTTATGACTTAGTCACTAACATACAAGTTTACTTTTGTATATAGGAGATATACATGCAACACTTTGTTACCTATTACGGCTCTTAATATAAACTTAAGACTAAGTTAGTTACTTTAAGTTTAGTTGTGTATAAAGGGATTATTAGAAAACTTAAAAGATGGTAGAAAATTTTGAGAAAACCACTTTTAAACAAAAAAAAATCATTTTTCTATATGCAACTATTATTCATGAAATTAAAAGAAAATAAAAACAATATATATAGATCGACAAGTTATATGTAGCTTGTGAACTACAAATATATACCTCATATGTATACGTTTGCAAGCTACATATATATAGTTTGTCAATCTATATTATATATTTTTTATTTCTATAATATTAGCTTTATAATTAAAATAAAAAAGTTGATTAGCTGATAATAGTTCTATCAGTTTTAATGATTTTTCTAATCTATCTACTATAATAAAAGAAACCAAGTTTTGGACACGTGTCATTCATTGAAGGCATCCTCATATATATACTTATCTTATATTAAATAAATAAATAATAAATTAATATTAAATCTTATCATACTTTAATAAAATATTATCCTCAAATCTAAATTGTTAATTTAATATATTTTTAAAACAAATACCTCTATTTCCTACTTATCTTATATTAAATATATAAATAATAAATTAATATTAAATGTTATCCTAATTTATTAAAAATATAATTTTTTATTATTTGGTATACAAAATTGTATTTATTCAACTCGTGTAAAACGCAGGGTTTTTAAAAATTTAACTTTTATTATTTACTATACAAAGTTACATTTATATAACCCGTGTAATACACGACGTTTTTAAAGATATAACTTTTTATCATTTGCTATGTAAAATTAGATTTATTCGACACGTGTAATACACAAGGTTTTTAAGGATATAATTTTTTTTATTATTTGGTAGATTTTTCAACCTGACTATACACGAGTTTTTTAAAGATACGACGTTTTTAGTATTTAATATACAAAATTACATTTATTTAATCTGTGTAATACACATAGTTTTTAAAGATATAACTCTTTTTTAGATCTATTCAACACGTGTAATATACGGGGTTTTTAAGGGTGTAATTTTTTTATCATTTGGTAGATTTATTCAACCCGATTATGCACGGGTTTTTATAAAGATACGACGTTTTTAGTATTTAGTCTACAAAATTACATTTATTTAATCTGTGTAATACACATGGTTTTTTTAAAGATATAACTTTTTATCTATATATATTAATAAATGAGATGATGTGGGCTATGTGTCCTTCAATGGTGAAACAATTTTGATGATGTGGCAACCATTGGTTTAGTGGACTTTGATTTTAGGAGGGAATTCATTCTCAAAGCTCAATACACAAAGAAACATACATTGGACGCGGGATCCGTTTTGCTTTCGGGTTATCTTATACCCGTTCATTCGGATCTATATAAAAGGCACTACCCACTAATTCAGACCACTTTCTTTCCTATTCCCTCTAAACCCTAGCCGACAACTTCATCGTATTCTTCGTTCTTCTTTGCCGATCTGCCCTCTCAATTCGAAGATGAAGATGAGCATCATTCTTGATGTAAACTCCATGGCGTCAAGGCATGTTTCCTTCCTGAATCTTGAATTTGATGTTTTTATTTTTTTGAATCTAATTTCGTTTTTCTTGAATAAACACTATGTTTCATGCAAAAAAAAATTACCTGTAAAAGATGTAACCATCATGTAAATCAAACAAACCTTATTTCTCCTTAATCCTCTGCATTCCTTTGGATCGAACATCAGGTAATCTTGATTTTGGTTATTCAGTCGGATCCCTTATAACCTTTCATCTCAATAGTTCTCATTATCACTTTCCCCTTTTTAGCAAACCCTGACCGAAACCATTGTTGTATCCTCTTTTTGAGAGAAGTTATTCCAATTAATCGAAGCAAAGGTATGTTTCTTTGGATTTGATTTGTTTATTTTATGATTCTAATCACATTAATTGTTTTTTTGTTTCCTTCTCAGATCCAATAATCACATTCTACAGCAAACAAGAAAGAGATAGCACTACTAGAAAAAAGAGCTTTAATGACACAAGAACAACGACACACACTAATTTTATGACAAATAAACGCGCGTGTCATTAAAAATATGTCATCATTTGTGAAATCTGAATATTTTACGACACTTATATTTGTGTGTCATAATTTAAATGTCATTTAATAAAAAATAAAACACATTAAAATATGTGTGTCATCATTTTATGTCATCTTATAATTTTTATGACACTTATATTTGTGTGTCATGGTTTAAATGTAAAAATTAAACACATTGAAGTAAGTATCTCATTATAATTTTTATCACACTTATTTTTGTTTGTAATCGTTTTATGTCATCAAAATAAAACATGTATAATTTGCTCCCTCTCAAATAATTAAATTCCATCAAATAAATTAAACTTCAATATTTTCTTGATCCATAAGTTGTTATCGGTCATTGGTGATCCAATTAAAATAATAGTTGTTGTTTTTTTTTTTGCAAATTTTAAACCCCGCCAAATTAATATAAAGAATTACATTTCATGTTTTTTTCCCAAAACAAATTAAATCTCCCTCCTTCCTAAAAAATTCTAATTTCCCTCCTCCCCAGTCCCCACTAACTCTAACCTAAATTTCCCTCCTTCCTAAAAACTTCTAATCTCCATCCTCCCCACCAACTCTAACCAAATTCTGTCCCTCCTTCCTCCCATAACATGGAAAGAGGCTGGATTTGGGTAATTTTAGTGTTTGAATCAAGTGGATGAGGGTTTGGAGGTTTCGTCTGTGTTGTCTCCGAAGATTGTGAAGGCGGTACCGAAGGCGAAGACGCGTGAGGATGTTAAAGGTGGGCTGCAGAAGTTTAGGTTTAAGTTTTTGGCTGAAAGTGGGGGTCTGAGTACCATGGATGTTCTCTGTTAGGTACGGTTTTACAGGTGGTTGAGTTTTTTTGTTTGTTAAATAACTTGTTTGTTTGTCTTTGGTATTCATAGGCAAATCAATATATGCCTATTTTTGATGACTGATTCAAGGTTTTATGTGCATTCCCCCATTTGATTTTGTTTGTAATAAAATGTTGTTTCTTTAGAGTTGTAGAGTGTAACAACATTCATAAGCCCTATCTATTTAGGGATGGAAATTGTTTAACTGATTGTGTACTTAATTTGTTGGACAGATTTGTGCTACTGAACAAAGATATGGAATCACAGAGAAACTTTATTATTGAATGTATAAGGGGCTCTCTTGTTTTGTACAGAGGTAGAAGAACGATGGCAAGGGAAGAAGAAAAAAGATGAATTATTGGCCTTTTTCTCACTTGGATGAGCTTGTTCAGACTTCTTCAGTACGGTTATTTTGGGCTTCTTGTTGTTTCTAATAGATCTTGTAGTTCATGCCCTTATAGTGATCAAAGAAGGTATATGAAACCTAACTTAATATGCAGGACTCAAATTCTGAACCTTCAGGATGGTGTAAACTTAAAAATTTTATTGCATGTCAAATTCTTCAAGTGTATTGCAAGTTTAGGAACTAATGTGTTGCATCAGTAGGTTAAAATTAATTTGGAATTGGTCTATTAATTTTTATATTGAACCAGTTAAATTTTTAGGAAGTTGCTGAAAATTTGGGTTGATTGCCGGCATGGCCGGCCCTGTGGGTGGGCGGGGAGGACCACCGGCCAGGGCCCGATATTTCGAGGGGCACATTTTTTATGAAAAAAACTCGATATGTATATGTAAAATATTTTTTTAATAGGGTACACTCATACAAACACCAACAAAGGCCCCCTTACAAAACTATTCTTATGGTTTAGATTAGTTATTAACCCCTTTCGCATTAGGTTTAGACCTTTAGTGAGTCCAATACCCAATTTCGTTAAGGCCTAAGGGCACAATTTTTTCGAGCTCGAACAGTTACACAAATTCTCAGGGCCGGCCCTGGTTGCCGGCACTTGATCGTTTCTTTACATCGTTTATTGACATGGGTAAGCTGGCTAATTGATTGTTTAAGTATTTATTTATTATTTTAGTGTTCGTAGTATACCATATTTGTTTGTCCAGTATCGGCTTCAATTTATGTTATTAATCGTTCAAGGTGACTTCAGATGCTAGTAGTTGAATGCTGATACACTTTTGAAGTTCATGTTTTATACAAAATGGAATAATGCCTAGGTGCTTTTTAATACTTAAGCAAGTGTGATGATTTGTTTGACACTAAAATTTCTCTTTTGACTATAGGTGGAGTTCAAATTGCAAACCTCGGCAGCTGAGCATGTGAAACTATACATTTGCAGAGAATTTCTTGAGGATTAAGTAATCTTATCTGATGCTAACAATTGAAGTTATATATTTTAGTTACTTGAAAGAACCCTCAATTAGTGTCGCGATGATACTGGAACTACCATGAAAAAGGCTTAGTGAGTTACGCTTGGTTTCTATTGAGATCGCTGGATTTTTTTCTAAAGGAAATAGAGTTATCATATTCGAAGTCACAATCTCAGGTAACTTGTTTAGTTTTGTACATACGTTATTCAACGTTGCTGAAATTAAGCAAGTACAGAACTAGGGGTGTAAACGAGCCAGGCCGAGCCCAACTAGGCTCGAGCTCGTCATGTTTTTATAAAGCTCGAGCTCGGCTCGCGAGTAAAACCCAAAGCTCGAGCTCGGCTTGGTCAAGCTATTTTGAGAACATCCAACGAGCTATTTTGTTTATGTCATCAGTCGTTTTTCATGTCAAAGTGCATGTATTTAAGTTCTTTAATTTTGTTCTCAGGTTGGAGAGGCAAAGTTGTATATGTGGATGCGGATTTGATGGAATATGTGCAGAGTGTTTGAGATATTGGGCATTGTTTGTTTTTAAGTGACTATTTTAGATGGTGAAGTATGTACGTCAAATAATTTTTTTGTTAGTCTAAGATATTTGTAATATATTTGACATGACTATGAAATGAATTGTTTTGGTAGACGTGTATTTTGTTATGGAATTGATTTATATATTATTTTGATTCCTAGGGAAAAATTCGACAAAAAAATAATATTTTTTTTTAAACAATTAAAACCATGACACGCGGTGCGTGTCATAAACGTGTGTCATAAAGACGTGTCATTAATGTGTGTCATAAACACGTGTCATCAAGGTGTGTCATTAAGGTGTGTCATAAAAGGATGACACACAAGTGCATGTCATCTTCAATTAATGACATGGGCTTCCTTGACACTCTTTTGTGTGTCATATCTACCCTCTAATGACACGCAATGGGCGTCATTAAAGGTGTTTTTTTTAGTAGTGTAGATCGCATTCAGTTGCAAATCCGTCTTTGATGATGGCGCTGATGTATGTTTTATCCCTAATTTCTGTTACATTTCGTTATTAATTTGTGTGAGTTTATTGTTGATAGTTTATGTTGTGTGTTGAATTAAAGTTATTTGTTGGATGCACATGTTTCTGCTTTCTAACAATGTCTGAAATTGAAATAAAGTTTAGTGTTGGCCTTTAGGTTTTATTTTTGTTTGTGGGTATTTTTTAATTTTGTGGTTTTTTTGTTATCGGCAGGTCACAAGTGATTTTGTTGCTAGATAGCTGTAGTTTGTTTGCTGGATAATTGGTTAGTAGCGAACCGTTATGTCATGTTATGTTTGATTTATAACTTTCATTCGGTTGATTTGCTTTACATTTTTTGCCTTCATTTTTATGGGTGTTAACTTCTTAGCAGTCTGATTGGCTATGAGGCCTTTTATGGGGTTTTTTGAACATTGTTTTAATCATAAGCCCTTTTATTATATTCTTGAATACGAGGCAATTTTTGGGGTGTTTTGTTTACTAATATTTGATTTTAGTTTATGTGCAAGGTCACCTTTAGAGCCTGGACCTACAACCACCTTGCCAGATAGAAAGTTGTTGGTGTTCATTCTTGATAGGCTTCAAAAGCGTGTCATTTTTGTTTTTGCTTTTAGGAATAGAATACATCTTATTTGTTGTATTGTTTCTTGATTCATAGAGCTTTATTTATGGTTATTTAAACTCTTATGCAGGAAGGATACTCATGCTGTTTTATTTGAACCTGTCAATCTGACTGAGGTGCGTTGTTTTGATAGTTTACAAGTGTCATTCGTTGTTTTTTATTTAGATTTTTACGTATCTGAAGAGGTTTATTTTTATGCAGCCCATGTACTATGTGTTTTAGAATCGCCACTCTTCTTTCGATTCTTGATTATAAATATAGAATTGGTTTGTAGTTCATGACTTTTTTAAGAATAACATATGCATGTTCATTCAATTGTTCTATCATTGAACTAATTTAGTTTTTGTATTTCTATTTTATGCATTTGTTAAAGACATGAGAAAAGGATTTGGACAACCTGACCTGACCCGGTTTGTTTCGAGCAAAAAAATTACATCTAAAAGATGTAACCATCATGCAGTCATCCCGCAGGTACCTTAATGACCTGAATTTAGAACCTTTAAATGAAAATGATGAGTTTCACTCAAATCCAAATTTTGTTAGGGGTTAACTGGAGGCTCAAGAAAACAAAGACTTACCAAGGAATTCTGCACGCGAATATAAAGCGTCAATGATGGTGTTTTGAAGACCAAGGCGCCGCCTCCGGCGATGGCGTTAGATTTACGGTGACGCTCCGGCCGACTTTTGGTTAGTCCCCTCTTCACTTGCATGTTCCATTTGTTGTTAGATCAGTCTGTGCAGTCATGATTGCATCTGTTTCCGGTCGTTATAGTTTTCCAACAACGGCTCAATTAAATATTTACTAAAGTTTTATGTGTTTAGATAGTGTTGATTATTAACATGAGGTGATAAGGCACGGTCTGTGTTGGCATTCATTGCCTCAAACTTGCAACAAGTATTGGAGAAAATCAGCTCTACAATAGGTATACTGTTTGGTTTATCACCACATATATTTACAAAAGTTTAATGTGAGTTGATATGTTTTTAATGTTTGAAGTTGTAAGAAAATTCTTACTGTGAAGTACCAGACCTACCCAAGACATGTAGCATTTCATAATATTTTATTTATTTAACATTATATCTACTTCTAAAGGTAGCATCTTTAGATCACCTTCAAGATATCATCCACCTGTCCTATGAAGCACACAGGTCAAATGCAAAATAAAGCTAAAAAACACTTTATAAACCAGTGATTTTCTTTTTTCCTTTTGGTCATACCTAATTCAATTTATAATTAATTAATTGTGTTATATTTGATTAATCATTCCAACATTGATTTGAGTAGAACCCTAAAATGTGTCAAACATGGAACATGCCTACATTGGGTTGAACAAGCAGTGGCTATAAAGTATGTGTGTTTTACAATCTACAGCATGTTTTTCTCTTTGTATATTACTTCAAAGTAACTTAACTAACATTCATACCTTTTATTATGCAGAGTATTAGTTGTCACACCTTTTATCATCCTTGGAAATACCTTCGTTGTTCCACTTAGCAATCACCAGGTATACCTCATTTGTTCTTTTTTCCATTTTAAATTAGGTTCAATTTTAGAGTAAATTGTTTTTGGAAATTTTTAGAGTTGTATATTCCAAGTGGCATCTCACGTAATATTTAAGAGTTATTTTTTAATATAGATTATAAAACAATCGTTATTTCTAACTTTTAAGTAATCTATTATAAAATAAATTTCACATGAGCATTCTTAGAATATGTAGCTTCTGTACATATAGAAATTTATAGGTGCTACAATTTTAATATCAGGTATATTTAGATGGTTATGCCCCGTTTGCGGTATGCTCATGTAATGTATATATGTGTGGGCGCTCGGGGGCAAAAGTGAAAGTGCTCTAATTTTAACGTTATTTTACTAATTTCGTGAAAATAATGTTAAAAGAGGGGATGGTTAATCTTGCATCATGTGGTGGCGTTGATAGCCGAAAGACAAGGGGTACATGCACTAATCGACGTTTGTCTCATTTGTTGAGTGTTATGTGCCTTATGTCCAAGGCTTGATACAAAACTACTATCAAGCCGAGGGTCTCACTGGAAGCAGCCTCTCTATTCCTACGGGGTAGAGGTAAGGTTGTCTACATCTTACCTTCCTCAGACCCTACCTTAGCTTTGCTATTGGTGGGATATACTGAGTATGGTGGTGGTGGTGGCGGCGGCGGCCTAAGCTCAACAAGGGTCAATCAAACAATGGCCTGATTTCATTGTGCTTCTCATTGCTTTTAATTATTGTTGTAAATATGGTTCTACTGATGTTAAAATTGTTTTGTGTTAAACAGGTTAGGATGAAGCTGTAAATAATTTGGGAAAGTGGAAACCAGCCAAGGCCCACACAAATGACTTCTTTAACCATTCTTCTTGCAATTAGGGATCTCCAGGTTTGTATACAATATTATGTTCTCAATTCCCTGCATCCTAATAAAGTCCACATTTTGACTCTCTGGTGACCCCTAAAGCGTTTGGTTTACTTTTTTTCAAAACTATTTTAGCAAGTCATTAAAAGAGTAGGTAAAAGGAGATTGGGTCATATTGTCATACTTTGGTATGGAAGACCCATAAAGTCTATTTTTATGCATATTTCAAGGTTTTGATAAATATTTCAGCAATAGTGTTTTATAATCATAATTCTTTGTTTAAAAAAGTGTGACGTGTATTGAGACGTTTTGGTCCAAAAAACACAAGGTGCATGAATAATCAAGCAAACCTTCTGATTAAAATTAATACTAACAATTTTTCTTACATTTTCAGGGATTGAATATGAATCAAAGAGACATTATTACCGCCAAATAGATCTGAAGGTATGAGTTCTTTTAACATTTAAGTGTGTTACATTTATGATAACAGTTGTGGACAAATAACTGTTGCTATTACTGTTGAATATGTTTATGATTGTTAATTGGATTTGTATGTGATATATTTGATTTTACGTGTTAGGTTATTAGTGTGTAAGGTGTGGTTTTAGGTTATTAGTGGTTGAATAATGGTTGTTATTGATGTGATAAAGTTATATGATGTGCTATTAGGATTGGAACTGATGCAAGACACACGTGAACGATATATGAAAGTAAGACTGTTTCTTTTGAAACTTCAATATTTTTAGAATTATTTTAATAATGACATGTTTGAAATTCTTTTTTTGAGATTGATTTTCATGTTTTAATGGGGATAGTGTTTATTTAAGTTTCTTAGATGATAGGTAATTAGTTTTAAAATTAAAACCAAAGAAAAAGGCCTAAGTTGTGTTATAGAAACCTCACCACTTCAAATCATAATGGGTTGAATCTGTTTGGGCCGAATTGGAGGAGCCCAGAACGTGGATCTGAAATTTTAAAGGATTTGACAAATAATCCAACTAACCCAGTCAATTAGAAGTTAGCGACATGGGAAACCGTATTAGTGGGGAGGGTTGTTAAATGGGGCAATCAGTTAGACATGGTTTTATTTGATATACGTTGTTAGATTAGGGTGGTGATGTTTTATTATCAAATTAGGGTTCTTTCCTAAACATTGGAGATCAAGCCTATATTGACGCTAATTGGAATTGTTCTTTCAGAATCAAAGCTTTCAATTTCCGATTTTTATCACTGTGTTCTTTAAAAATCAACTTTTAATTTTAATTGTATATGTGATGGTTTATTAAATCTATGGGTCGGCGGATCGACAACCGCGAAGGCGGCGCTGTTACACTCATGAAGAAGCTTCTCAAGGAACCTGTATTCCCAATCTGCCCTTTGACTATTAATTCCAAGTTCCCACTATGGGAGCGATGGTATGTGTAGTTTTATTTTTTTTATTTATATATTTTGTTCTTAAATGATAGACAATCTATTATATACGGGTCAGATCTGAGCGTGTCTCGAAACTGAAGGAGGAGATGCAAAGTAATTCATGTGAAAAAACGATACAAGTGAGCTCTGATATTGTTTGGACCATCTCATATATTTTCAAGTTTTATGTGATCCAATTAATCATTGGTATAAATATCTTTTTATTTTTTTTTCTTTATATTGTTATCTTTTTAGTAGATGATGAAATCAAGTATACGCTTTAAATTTATAATATGTTATAGTTAATTGGAGTCGCGGTCTCATATTTTTTGTTTTGTAAGTGATGTATTCAAGTGTAATACCTGACATAACCTCATTTAAGAACAAATTTCGCAACAAGGTTATTTAAATGTTTATTATATGAGATGTTTATACATTATACATTGTTTGCCGATCTATATACTGTTCGACTAAACTCAGTTATGGTTTTGGCGCACTTCAAATTTGTCATCGGATAATGGTCACCGTCTCTCTCTGCTAATTTTTTTCTCCATGGTTCTGTATAAACTTTGTTAAAAATTAGTTTTATTTAAGATAATAGCGTGATGAACCAAGTTAAATAAATACTGAGATCGCAATCGGTATTGTTATAATCGGAACTTATATCGGTATTCGTTTTTTGATTAGTATTGTTATTGTTATTTCATTTATACATTTATGATTAGTTTAAATTAAATTAAATTTTCCTGCCCGGGAAGTTCCCGGGTTATAACCTATCCTTTATATATACAAAAAAATAACATTACATATACTCATCTTGCTTTTGTATGTTTTTATGGCTATTTACAACTAAAAAAACTTCAAGAAACCGAATTAAAAATTTGTGGTGGACATAAAGGAAAGAGGATACTTTAGAGGTTAAAAATGTTATTTATATACTTTTATTTATAGTAAATTAAATTTTCCTACCCGGAAAGTTTCCGGGTTATAACCTAGTTATTTAATATATAAAATTACATTTATTTAACCCGTGTAATACACGGGGTTCTAACCTAGTGAATCTAATAAGATGAAGATGTACATGCCAACGCTTTGTTACCTATCAAGACATGTAGTGTTTTACCAAACAACATTTATTTAATTTAGAGTTAAATGCCATTTTAGTCTCTGTGGTTTGGGTCATTTTGCCAGTTTAGTCCAAATGTTTCATTTTTAACCTGTGGGTCCAAAAAGGTTTCACAGTTGTCATTTTAGTCCACTGGGTTAACTTCATCCATTTTTTCTGTTAACCAGAAGGCCATTTCGGTCATTTTATATGGCTGAATTGCCCTTTTAGTTAACAGAATTACATACAAAATGACCAAATTGGCCTTCTCGTTAACAGAAAAAATAGATGAAGTTAACCAAGTGGACTAAAATAGCAACTGTGAAACCTTTTTGGACCCACAGGTTAAAAATGAAACCTTTGGACTAAACTGGCAAAATGACCCAAACCACAGGGACTAAAATGACATTTAACTCTTTAATTTAATTGTAAAGTTCAACATGAAGATAGAAAAAGGGGAAACTTAGTACTACAATTCATTTTACCATACATCCACTGCAACAAAGTTCAAGTATGTTGGGTATCACATTTGGTTGGTAGAGGCACATGCTTCTTAAAAAAGAGGTGTCAGGTTTAAACCTGGAAAAATGAATAATTCAAAATTATTGGTGTAAAAAATAACATTTTCCATTAAAAAAACAAATTTCAAGTCACTATTCCCAATTCCCAATATATACAAAAGTCGAATTTTCCTAAATCGAGAACAAAGATAAATCTATTCAAGGTAGGTCAAATTTTCCTAAATTGAGAATATAAACAAAGATAAATTTTAACAAGGTGGGTTATAGTTTTCAAAAAATAGTATTCCGTAAGTATGAGACAATTGTGGGTAAAGACTTGTCGTTTTGCACAACAAATGTTATTTATATGTATAATATAAGTAGGTTATCACCCGTGGTACCCACATATTGTTTTATTTTATTAGTTATAACTAGGTTAGTTGCCCGTGTAAATACACGGGTTGTACAATGTAATTTAACCCCTATTTTGTTTTTTTTCTTTTGACCAGCAAAGAAAGATATAAAAAAAATCAAACAGCGAGAAAATGTCATACAAAGTTGAATATTACACCATGTTCAAAACCAAGAAGCACCACTTGTAATCTAAATATAACCATTGAAGCACCATTTGCTTAAGAAAACAGAAAACTCTGTTCTCCATCATGTAATAACTTCATCCAATGATCTGGCAGCGGCTACCATAGAGATGGAGTAGACAAAATATTGAAGGAATGAATTCCACTGGAATGTAAACGGAGATATTTTATTAAGAGTTTACTCCATGATTTGTATCCAACGGAATGTGTAAGAAATTGCTTCGAGTCCATAGACGCGCCAATGTTCTCCTTCGTATGACTTGTTGGTTGGTCTGAGTTTGCACCTCTGTTTTTGAAAGATTACTTGTCTTTATTCCATGGTTGTACCCCGTTCCATTTTGAGATTTTTTATTCTATAGTGTGTGCATCATTATTCCTTTTTGTGACTGTTGATTGGACTCTTTGTTGACTCACAAAATTACCATGCTGTAATATATTCACTATAGATCCTTCCACTATAAATCCTTCCAGTTCACCGTGCCTCAAAGAACTTTCTTACCGCTTCAGCCATTAGAGGCGTACGTAAACCCCATGTGGCACCGCCACATACATGCTTTCTTACCGCCTCGCCTCGAGATGCACGCCTCGTCCGTTTCTTTAAACCATGTTCATATACATCAAGATGCACCCTTCATTTGCTTATATACTCTGTTGTGATTTGTCCCAACCAGAAACGAAAACACACTCTACCTGAATAAGTATTACACGTATTGGGGTATCATGGCACAAGACAAAAAACTAACACTTCACAAAAACGTAACCTTTATTTTGTAACTATATTGTTTTTGTAGTTACAATTTACGCCTTGAATATTTATGTAAATGGGGGAAAACGGATTGAAGGTCAGACTGGCCCGTTTCGACCCATATTCATGATAAGGTGATTCAACCATACCCATTCTGCCCATTATCTAAATAGGCTTAATAAATTAGTCTTCCTGACACTCCAATTGCTCAAATAAATTTATTATGATTATTAAACGGTAAATTACGTTATATTATCAATTCCTCGTTACATTAATAAAACATAATGAACAATGCACTCAAATGTCAGGTCATTTTGGCGAATAAATACTAACATTGCATGTCTTTACTCTCTGCTGATTGATGTTACATGCATATTCTTGAAGCAAAACACATAAATGGTGGCTGATTGCGAGCTGCAGATAATCAGCTTGGAATTGTTGCAGGATCACCTATCATTTTGTCTAATATCAGGATGGAAGTAAGATCGATAACAGTACATAAAATTAAACAATAAAACAGGTTCTAACGATGATTATAATCATTTTATACAAATATAGACTAAACAGCTGTCAAAATCATAATCACGAACGTCTTTGATAATTGATACCTCGGGATAATACAGTTATACAGGTTCTAACCATGAACGTCTTTGATACCTCAGCAGACATCAATAGCATCAACGCTATCCTGTAATAGACAAACAAACTTCAAATTTACTGCTACTTAGGATATTATAAGTTTATAACAAATACTCAGCCATTAACTTTTACCAATTGCATATATTTTACATGTTTCCCAAGATTTAAAAAAAAGGTAATAAGCACAATGTAAACACAGTAATATGTACCATTTGGTTAATTAACATTGGAGAACAACCCAACAGAAGAGCTATAATAGAAGCTATAAATTCTTCCCATCCAAAGTGATTGACATACACGTGCAAGCTTTTTAAGAAGTCCGTGATGCCCTAACTCCAGAACCAAAACCCCCTAAAATCTTAGTAATAAAAAATTCACATGAGCCTTAATTAAAGAACCAACATCTAACAATTGATTAAAATGAGTTTTATGCCTTGATTTAACAGTTGTGAAGGATGTGAAAGTGGCAGCACCAATGAGAACCCTTGGAATCGGATGCTTGATTGATGAAGTGTTCGATTTGGGGTTAGGAGAAAGTGGGAAATTGGCGTACGAAAAGATCAAATGTTGTGAAGATTTTGCAGATTAGAGTCTGGATAGAGGATATGGCAGTTGAGAACATTAGGGTTTCTTATGATGTTATTAGGGATATGAATGTCAAAGCAGGGATAAAGATATCGATAAGATCCATTTGAAAATAAAGGGTTACGATCACCCATGATAAAATACATTTAGGCGGGAAAAGCACATCAAGATCATCTAATAGAATGATACGTGTACACAAAAAGGTTTCTTTTATTATATATAGAGATCATATATATTTTTTTAAGTATAACGGGTTTTTTTTTTTAATTTGTGAGGACATTCACTGATAATCCTATATAAATTATGAGATAAGATTATTGGTTTACTGTTAGAGGATATCATCTTTAATTTTAAAATAAATAACATGTGGCTATTGAAACAACTAGTATAATTACTTAACATACCAACTTCAACATAATAAAGTAGTCAATATAAAACATAATAAAGTAGTCAATACAATTTACGAAAATTTATTTCAAACCAAAATAACTTAAAGGAAAATTTCAAATACATCAAAGTGAAAATTACATCATAAGTTACCAAATATCTCCTTGTAAACCACGTTAAATGTCTGCGTTGTCGGTTTACCGTCAGCAATACCTATCAGCAAATAAACATTCAATTACCCATTACAAAATTCACCCATTCTGGCCTTTCTATAAAGTAGGTTTATAACATTTCTAACCACTACATACATATAAGTTGGGGAATAGTAGATTTATAACATTTCTATTCATCAAATTAAAAGATAAAAATAAATAAAAAAGTAGGTGAAAACTTATAAACATCTTAATTTATAAAACTCAAAAAGGGAAGACAATCGATATACTTGTCTTTCGTGAGTGGATGAGGCAAGTGCTTATACCGGATAATGACTTTCAAGTTTGCTAAAATCAAAACAAACTTGTTGCCCGACTACCTGCCATTGCTTTGTAATTGCCCTTTTTCGTGTGGAATGATATCGAATTGTATTAAAAACTATTGTTTTTGGATTTGATATGCATATTCTAAAAGCAAGTAAACTTTAGATGAATAAAAATAGTACATTTTGTGGAATGAGTTGAAAGTACCATAACATCTATTAACATCATAAAAAAACATGCATATTCTAACCTCCATAAGTAAAGGCAATTTGAGAGAGGCATACAAAATAATATAAAAACACATATCTTTCTACAAAACCTGAAAATGGATCATAATGAAGCTTTTATTTTACGATGGTATCATCAAGAGCTCATTTCATGCGTTCAATCGCCTTTTCTCTTGTTGGGGCCCATACAATAAGCTAAAACCATGATTAAAAAAAGTTACGGGTTAGAGACGAAATTAACTCATATTTGAGGGGTTTGATCAGATATAATACTATTGATTTAAACTTTAGAAAATGTCAACTCAATAAGTAAGTTATCTGAAGGATTGTAATGATTAAGTCTAATTGGGCTTTGCAAGACTTTTAGGCTACATGGTATGGTGACATCCCATCCTTGGAGGATGATCCGTCACGTAGGCGCCACGTCATAGTCATCCTAAGGATGGTCCATCCTCCAAAACTAGAGGGTATGGGAGGATGATCCTAGTCATCGTCCTCCACCACTTTTATGTTTTTTAATCTTCTATTTTTTTTAACATTTAACAAATAAAGTAACAAAATATTTTCATTAATATTAAAAAGAGTAAATTACGTTTTTGGCCCCTGTGGTTATATCACTTTTACTATATTAGCCCAAAATAAGAATTTTTAACATATGTGCCCCCATGGTCTCTATATCTAACTATTTTGGCCCCTAAGTCTAACCAAACCTCTAACTCTGGTTAATTAGTTCTCACATGATGTCTAAAATGGTAATTCCCCCCCCCCCCCTTTATAACTTTATAAAGAAAACCCTAGATATTTTTTTGTCACTTCTTCTTCTTCCTGACTTCTTCTAAAACCTTAATTTCAGACATTTCAAAGATTGTCATCTGCAGATGTGGGTTACCTTCTGTCATTCGAACCTGCCACTTTCATGTGCCTGTCATTTTGATGGTGTTTTGTTATTTTATGTTCAATTTTAAGTTGATAATCGCCGCAATGGATCAAAACCGATATATACAGTATAATTTAGGCCTGGTCTATTCGCACACGCCCTTGGTCTATTTAAACACCCAAAGCGCCGCGCTTAGGCCAAAGTGGGGCGCTTTGGTGTAAAGTCAACAGACAAGGACTGAACCGGTCAGACCTTGTCTGTTGCTTTACATCAAAGCGCCCCGCTATGGCCAAAGAGGGGCGCTTTGAGGTTTTTTTTTTTTTTTTTTTTTACATTTTGGGGGTATTTAATTTAATAGATGAAGTCTGATCTATGTTTTGACTGGTGACTGGTCTACGTTTAAGTTCAAATTTTACATTTTTGGTCCAAATTTTACAATATTTAATTTGTTTGTGCACATATACCTAAAGGTGAAGTCCCATCTCAATATTTAACTGGTGGTTGCGGTTGTGTTCGTCGACGGTGGGCATTTCATACATGTAGAGCTTGGAGGATGTTATCCAATGCCTCCCCCAAACCTACTCTGGACAGCGAACAGAACAGAGCGCACAGCAGCCTGACATACATTATTGGGTCGTCTCGGTGACATTCGGTTTTTAACGTGATGTAACGCATATATTCAATACGCACTTTAGTTGTAATTATTTTAAAGTTGGTTTAGAAAAAAAGTTAAAAAGTTGACTGAAATTGCTTGACTTGTGGGTAAAAGTAAAAAAGGTTTGACTTTTGGGTGTATTTAACGTGATGAAAGTGCGGTCGGTTTGAAAGAAGGATATGAGTGAGCAACTTTCTCAAAAAAAAAAAGATAAAAAAAAGGTATATAAAAGAAGATGATGACTATTTCAAGTGACCAAGTTCTAGACTAACAGGGACCTCGTTGTAAATAAATTTTAAAGCACACTGTATACTGAAAAGGTGATAGACAGCACAGAGGAGTTGTTGACTTGTTTCTTGAGTTATGTAAATAAATATGATTTTGAAACTTGTTACTTTATTCTGTTGTAATACGATTTTGAAACTTTATTATGTAAAAATAAGTCCATAAATCTCTTTAAATCCATATTTGATTATTTTCAAAGATCAAATGGCGTGCAACGGCAAGAAATCGATTCCAACGGTAACATAATCAAGACTTTAATACACCGGTTCTGAAATGGTTACGGAGGAATCGGTTTCGGGTTGGAACCGATTTTATTTATAAAATGTGGAACCGGGTAGGAACCGACAGGTTTTTTTCAGTGTTATGACAATATACATCATAATACTACAATTAATGAAAAAATACGTCATGTACATGTACGGTAGGTGGCTGATACACATAACACTACTCATAGGAGTACGTGTGCTTTCAAACCAAAATGATACGATATAATGGAATACGACATCACACGTAACCGATTTGATCCGGAACTTGCAGTATAGTCCATATATATTAAAAAATGATGTATAATGGAAAAAACGTAAAATTTAGACTATTATCGACGCGTTTGTGAATTAAAAACAATATTAAAAAATTTAAAAAAGGCCCTAAGCGCTGCGCTTTGACCTAAGATGGGCGTTTTGCCCGAAAATTTAAAAATGTAAAAAAAAAAAAAAAAAAACCTCAAAGCGCCTCTCTTTGGCCATAGCGGGGCGCTTTGATGTAAAGCAACAGACAATGTCTGACCGGTTCAGTCCTTGTCTGTTGACTTTACACCAAAGCGCCCCTCTTTGGCCATAGCGGGGCGCTTTGGGGTGTGAAAATAATGAGGACCGTGTGTAAATAGCATGGCCCATTTAGTTTATTGTTTAGCAAGTTTGAATTATATGCTGTTGAAAGATCTGCCACTGTTTGGATTAGATCATTTCGTCACATTGCGGATTTTTTAAAAGATCTGCAGCCACTGTTTGGATTAGATGCTTTTGAATTTGAGGGTCATTTCTTTTCACTTTTTCAATTTGTGTGCATATATGCTGGTTGTATATCTCTAGGTATCATATTATGATGATCAATTACTATGGCTACTCGGTATGGTGATAGACCATCCTTGGAGGATGATCCGCCACGTAGGCGCCACGTCATATTCCTCCCAAGGATGGTTCATCCTCCAAAACTAGAGGGCATGGTAAGATGGTCCTAGTCATCATCCTCCACCACTTTTATATTTTTTTATTTTTTTTAATCTTCAACTTTTTTTTAACATTTAACAAATAAAGTAACAAAATATTTTCATTAATATTAAAAAACATTACATAAACTTAAAAAAAAAATTAAACTTAAAAAAAAATAAATTTAAAAAAAACATAAACTTAAAAAAAAAAATAAACTTAAAAAAATAAACTTAAAAATATCATAATATATTAAAATAAGCTACTAGTCTTCGTCTTCCATGTCGTGGCCGGGTTCGTTTTGAGCGTTGTTCCAAATGTACTCCACCAAGTCCGCTTGTAGGTTATGATGTGTGTACTCGTTACGTAGAGCGAACATGTTCAAATCTTGTTGTTCCGCACTAACTGGAACAGAATTTCCAGTTGACGCGTCTTCGTCGTACTCGCATATCGCTCTACCTTCGTCATCAATGACCATGTTATGAAGGATGATACAAGCGTACATAATGTGTCGTAACCTCTTTGGTGTTTGCGAACGTGCTGGATGTTCAATGATGTGCCATTTTTTTTGTAGAACACCAAAAGCCCGTTCAATATCTTTTCTCACACCCTCTTGAAACTTCGCAAACTTTTCACTACTACAAAAAGAGGCATTTGCTATGAAATTTTGCTACGGAAAAAAATGGTGGCAAATTTTGCTACGAGTTAGCTACGGATTAGCTACGAACACATTTTGCTACGAATTAGCTACGTATTAGCTACGAACTTTCGTCGCAAATGAATTTTGTAGCAAATCTCATAGCAAATCCGTAGCAAAATTGACGAAATTAATATAAAACGTATAATGTAGCAAAACCGGTAGCAAAATCCTTAGCAAAACCATGAAAATAAGTATTTAGAAATAAACTAAAAAAAGTAAAATAAAATCTGTAGCAAAATCGATAGCAAAATTGTGAAAATAAATATAATAAAAAAAACTTAGTAAAATTGGTAGCAAAGTCCTTAGCTAAATCATAAAAATAAATATTTAAAAACTAACTAACTGAGGTTTAAAAAAACGGTAGCAAAATCGGTAAGTAAATAGAGTCCGTAGAGAAATTGGTAGCAAAATCTAGAAAAATTCTTAAAAAGTAACGTAGCAAAATCTGTAGCAAATCTATAGAAAAATTCATTGCAAAATAAGAAAAAGAAAGTATTCAAAAAATAATTTACTAATATCCATCGCAACATCCATAGCAAAATACGTTGCGAAAACAAAAAAAAAATAATTAATAATAGTGGTAGCAAAATCTATAGCAAAGCTAACAAAATAAATATTCAATAAACAATAAAAAAGACGCGTAAGAAAATCCATAAGCAAAAATGATCAAAGGAAATATTAAAAAATAATTAATAATATATACAATAGAAAAATCAAAAGCAAAAATGTTAATTACTTAAAAATAGTTAAAAAAAAGTCAATTTTACACGGACTAATGTAAACATAAATACATTTAATATAGATATCTCATACAAATAATACAAATAATACGTACTAAATTAAGCATATGGATGAGCAAATAGTGATGGGTACCGGTACCCGAATATATTTGGTACCAACTTTTGACGTTTTTGGTACCGGTTTGGTACGGTACCGTACCGGTATTTATCGGCTTTACCACTCAAATACCAGTACCGTACTAGGTATTTTCGGTACCGGTGCCCATTCTTGGGATTTTCAGTACCAGTTGACACCGAACTCATCCCTAGTTAAACATATTAGATCATTCTGGTAATTGATTTCTAAAACGTTTTCATATTATTTGCACTCATTTTATAAATATACAAAATCCATGGAGGGGAATAGTGCCATGCAGCTGCCTGACACTTGTCCATTGACCCGAACAAATTATGATTTTACCCCAACTTAGAATTACGATTTGAACCCCAGTTAATATACAAAATCCATGGAGGGGAATAGTCAGGCAACTAGCTGCCTGACACTTCCTCATTGGCCCGAACAAATTACGATTTTACCCAAGCTTAGAATTACGATTTGCCCCCCCCCCCCAGTTTAAAATTCCAGGCTTACCATCGTTGAAGATTTTGACAAATTACGATTTTACCACAGTCAAATTTACGATTTTGCCCTCAGTTCAAAATTACAATGTTGTCACCGTTGTAGCTTTTGACAAATTATGATTATACCAATGTTTTAAAATCCGGTTTTATACCGTACCGGATTTGGCTCAAAAACGGTTTAACCGAGTGTATCGGGCGGCTCAACCGGGTGTACCGGACGGTTTGACCAGATGGTTCAATCGGTACAACTGGCCGGTTTGAACCGGTTTTTAAAACATTAGACTATACCCAAGTTGAACTTACGATTTATCCCGAGTTCAGAATTACAGTCTTTTCATCGGTTTCATTTTTTTTCTTGCAAAACTTTGATAGTGTTTTATTTCAATTGGTAGAGAACATTTGGACGAGTGCCCCGCAACGCGGACGGGGCATAAACTAGTATACTACAAAGACCATAAGGGGAACAATGCCAAGCAGTTGCCCGTCACTCCCACATTGGCTCGGACAAGTTACAATTTTACCCACAGTTTAAAATTACGATTTTACCCCTTTTCAAAATTATGATTTTGCCCCTAATTCTAATTTACATTCTTGCCACTCTTTTAGCTTTTGACAAATTACGATTTTACCCCAATTAAAAATTATGATTTTGCCCCCAGTTCGAAATTACGGTCTTCCCATCGTTTTAGTTTTTTTAGCAAAACTATGGTTGTGTTTTATTTTAATTGGTTGACTTGATATAATTTATATTCGTGTCAGGCACCTGCCTTGTACTCGCTCATTGTACTGAAATTCGACCGGTACTATATTTTTCGCTAATAGTACCGAATTGTTCATCCTCAGTGTGTGTATATATTGTAAGGATCAAATACAAAACGATCTTAACGTTCTAAACATGAGAAATGAAGATTTTTTTTATTTATTTTTCATCTAGCATGTGTTTTTTTTTTGAACGATGACTTTTTTTTTAGTGACCCAATGTCACACCGCCTAATCGGCGGCCCTAGCTAAGTCTGCCCAGACTTACGTTGTCTTAATCGGGCCCGCACTGGGTTGGCCAGACTTTGTTACGGCGTTCCCCCGAAAACCGTACTGCCTCCACACGAGATGCCTCGCTGAAGTAACAGTCGTATGAAAACCGGGGTGCGGCTCAGGATCAAACCCCCCTCGGTGGTTTTGTCACCATCACTGCCCAATATAACACAAGTGGTAATTGAACTTGAGTCTCCATTGAAAAACCCAAGTCTCCTACCACTATGCCACAAGTGGGGGATCATCTAGCATGTGTTTTAGTTGAAAAGAAAATGAGTTAATTGCCATTTTAGTCCCTGTGGTTTGGGCCATTTTGCCAGTTTAGTCCAAAGGTTTCATTTTTAACATCTGGATCCAAAAAGGTTTCATCGTTGCCATTTTGGTCCAACTGACTTAACTCCATCCATATGTGTTAAGTCTGCCAAGGGCATTTTAGTCATTTCATTTTTCTTTTAATTAACCCTTTATTCTTTATTGTATAAAAACATTAATGAAAGGGTGTTTCAGTAATTTTATAAATCTAACTATTTTTGTCTATTATGTATCCTCAAACCATCAGTTCATTCCAAAAAATCAAAACTTCTATACATCACCTTTCATCACCAACAACCCCTCCCCTCCCTCTGCTGCTAATCGACTACCACCACCACCACTACTATTTGCCATTACCTCCAAACCGCCATCAGCATTATCACCATCGCCACCGGACCTCACCACCACCCTCCCCTTCCCTACCCCTTCTCTCTCTCTATATACCTTCTCAACCACCACCACCAACCCACCCACCACCTCCGCCACTATCGCCACCCACACCACCGCCGCTATCACCACCCACTCCACATGTTCCCTCTCTCACTCTCAATCTCTCTCTCTCTCTCTTTCTAACCTGACCCCCTTTTCATCAAAAGATTTCATCTACCAAAACAAACCCTAGAATCAAACCCCAACTTGTATATTCAAAATCCCCAAATTTTAAAAAGAAATCAAGAACAAATCATACAATACAGCGCTAGATAGGTGGTCATGGTGGCGGTTCGAAGCTCTGCCGCCGCACCCAATAGCAGCGACGGTGGTGTAACAACCGTTTTTGAGTGGCGGCAGTGTCAAATCTAGGGTTCCGACCAGGAACCAAGTTTCCGGCTTGTGCCTTTCTCTTGCGCCGACGGTGGTGTAACAGCCGTTTTAGGGTTCCGGCCAGGAACAAACCTGTGGGGCTTAGGGTGGGGTGGCTGTGGTGGTGGTCGTCCATGCTCGTGTGGAGTAGGCGGGGGTGGCTGATGGTGGTGTTGTCGGCTAGTTGTCGGGTAGTAGCGGTTGGTTGTGGTGATGGTGTTTGTTGATGATGGAGAGGAGAATGAGTATAGAGAGAGAGAAGAAAAGTCAGTGTGTTTTCTGCGTTTTGTTTATATATATATAAACTCCATCCTATCTTTAATGTTTTTAAACAATAAAGAATAAAGGGTTAATTAAAAGAAAAATGAAATGACTAAAATGTCCTTGGCAGACTTAACACATATGGATGGAGTTAAGTCAGTTGGACCAAAATGACAATGATGAAACCTTTTTGGATCCAGATGTTAAAAATGAAACCTTTGGACTAAACTGGCAAAATGGCCCAAACCATATGGACTAAAATGGCAATTAACTAAAAAAAAATCTATAATAATTCTACCAGAGCAATTATATGTATTTTTTTAGGTTTTAACACTTAAAATATGCCTGACTAGTAATAAAAAAAACAAAAAAAAAACTTGTAATGTAGTTTATATTACTTTTAACAATTTAAAAAAAATGTATTATCTTATGATGCTACTTTTATTAAAAAATTTATAATTTGGGTTTCAACTTTTTATTTGTCGTAACACTATGGTTATTAGTTAATTGTTAAAAAAATACAAAAATGAATTTATGACATCCCATAAAATCATTTTATCTCTGCTAAAACCACTTTTTTCCCTCCACTAACCGACTTTCCCTCAAAACTACTTTAGTTCCCTCTCAATTTCAAAAACAATTTAGCAACTCCCCCAATATTACCCTATTTAAATCAATATATAGTTACATCCTCTATGTCTTTAGATTCATGCCTCTCTAAAATCTTCTTCCCTTCCCTCTTTCCATCTCACGAATACCAATCCGTCATCAGTTCTTGGTCACGAAACAACCGGTATATTTTCTTTTAACAATTGATAAGTGTTTCTATTATTTTAATTTCATTATACTTTACTTCTATTTAGTCCATCTGGTTTGGTTTGTAGGACTACTAAAACCTTGTGAAGCATTCACGTTTATAAACAACAGGCCCATCAACTGTTTGATAATTTGCCCCAACTAGATGTTGATGTTGGGGATACACAAGGAGACAACCGTTGATTCATGCATGCCTCAACTTTCGTTTGTTTGTTTGGCTGAGATGTACAACGAAGTAAGGAATTTTGTGAATCAAGTAGTTTATTAATGTCCTAGAAAAGAACCATTGGAAATGGTTTTATAACCCTTGGAAATGGTGCTATTATTAATTTTTAGAGATTATGTAGGACATTCTCTCATTTCTTCTTACGAAACAAGGCTGATAAAATTGCATACAAATATTTTTATATTCTTAGACAATGTACATTGGTTCAGATTGATGGAGGTATGCCTCACATGGAACAGTGGTACACCTTTATCTCTACTTATTATATTTTTATCTTTGCACATTTTGAATTTACAGTTTATGTACTAATGAATTTGCTACTTTTTTATATGTGCAAATGACTTCATTAGATGAGCATGACAACGATGGATGAATATGGGACTTGTGCTCAAAATTCAAGATATAGCAATATCCATAAACCTTACCCATCAAATGGGATGGTCTATATGATGTCGAACTGCTAGACATTACAGAATTCTAAACTTATGATTAGGGAACACAATTTGTATCATATTTAGAGAATTTGTATAATTTTGTATTTCATTTGAATAATATGTACAATTTTGTTGGTTTATATAAAGTTTAATTATATAATTTTTTGAGTTGAATTGTGTTTGTATGTATACGTACTCGTTGAATTATATAATTTTATAGATTTTGCTAGTAATATTTTTTTTATATTTAGCAAAAGTTATGGTAAAATTTTGTAGGTAAATTCCATAGTGCAATTTGTGGCTAAAAGAGTCTAGCAAAATCAGTAGCAAAAGTTGTAAATGAGATTTCATTCTAAAAATTCGTAACGAATGTTTTCGTATCAAAATTTGTAGCTAAAATAGCGACGCACCGTTTTGTAGCTAAGATCGTAGCAGATGTGATCCCGTAGCAAAAATGGTTGCAATACATAACAAATTTCCGTATCTAACATTCGTAGCAAAAACTACTTCGTAGCTAAAAATCAGTAGCAAAATTTCATAGCTAAAAGTCTCCGTAGCTAAAAACCTCTGTAGCTAAAAATCATAGCAAAATTCTGTAGCAATTTTTTCGTAGCAAATTGGTGACAAAAATACTGACGACCCTTTTTGTAGCTAAAACCGTCGCAAATATAATTTTCGTAGCTAAAGTTTGTAGCAAATAAATTAGCGACGAGACTTGTAGCTACGGACCAAATCCGTGGCAAATCCGTAGCTAAATGGGTGTTTGCTATGGATTTGCTACGAATTTGACCATAGCAAATACCTATTTCTGTAGTAGTGTTTTTCTTTTGTCGTCTGTCGGGTGCGGAATAGTTTTAACGATTGTCGAGTACTTAGGGTATATCCCATCGGCTAGGTAGTAACCTCGCCTGTATTCCACCCCCGAAACTGTAAAGCTTGTGTCTGGACCTGTACCCGCCACTACATCCTCAAATATCTGTGACTGGTATATGATGTTAAGGTAATTGAGCGAACCAGGTAGACCAAAAAAAGCATGCCAGATCCAGAGATCCTGTGACGCAACCGCCTCTAGAATAATAGTCGGATGTCCATGATCTCCCCTAGTATACTGACATTGCCAGGAAACTGGGCAGTTCTGCCACGGCCAGTGCATGCAATCAATGCTCCCGAGCATTCCTGGGAAACCATGTCTCTGTTCGTGTGCTTGATATAATTTTTGAACGTCGTTTGCGTTCGGTTTCCGTAGGTATCGCTTGCTATACAATTTGACAACCCATTCGCAAAACTTGTGCAAACATCGACGTGCGGTTCTTTCAGACATCCTAATATACTCGTCTAATGCATCGGGTGCGTAACCGTACGCAAGTTGGCGAATGGCCGACGTGCATTTTTGTAAATTACTGAAACCCCTTTGCCCCCTAGCGTCGTTTCGCAATGTAAAAAACGGATCCGACTGGGCCATGTCGCCTGCAATACGTAAAAACAGTGGACGACTTATGCGGAACCGACGTCGAAAAATCTCGGCTGGGTACACGGGTTTGTCGGCAAAATAATCGGCTCGTAGTTTATCGTGGCCGGCTATAAATTTAAAACGAAACATAAATGAAATTAATTATAAATTACATTTTCAAATCTATATAAAACATAAGGAAAAAAAAAGTAAAATACCTTCTTGGTTTCGGTTATATTTTGCTCGTCTAGTTAGCCCTTGGGACGACCCTTCAGCACCCGCCATGAAGACCTGAGCCGCGTTCATAATCATGTTGTGCATAATATCATCCTCTTTCGAAGATGATGAATACCACGCAGACGAAGACGATGAAGACATAGAAGAAATTGAAGAAATGGGAGAAGGTGAAGACATGATAATTTTTGAGCGAGAGATGGGGTGGTAGCGGGTAAAAAATGGTATAAAATATGATGAGTTTTTATAAAAAGGGAAGAGTGGTTATAAAATGTGAGAGAGATGGGGTGGTAGTGGGTGAAAAGTTGTGAAAAAAATGGTTAAAGAGGTGAGTATTTATAAAAATGGAAGTGAATTGGGGTATTTTTTGAATTATTACCGTTTGAAAATTTAATTTTAATTAGAAATTAATTTTTTTTTCAACGGTTACTTTTGGTTGGGCCCCACCTTTTTTGGATCGTCGCAAACGGCAAGAAGTGGACGGGGACGACGGGACGCGGGGGGGGGGGGGGGGGGCGGCACGGTGTTCAGCCCGTCGCCGAAGCAAGACGGTCCGGGGATGAACCCCATACCGAGTAGCCTATTTGTTAGATCATTTGCAGAAGGTGGATACTCTAGTGTAATCATGTGGGCTTTGATTGTTTTTGTCCTCTGCCAATTACTCAGCACCTTACAAAACCACTCTTTTTCTTTTTCCTTTTTTTTTTTGCGTTGAACATTTCGTCAGTTTATCAGCTTGTGCAGATTTTTTTTTAGAACAGCAGCATTCATTCAAAGAAAAGAAAGGAGCACAACCAGCGATAGCTGGAAACAAAGAAACAGAGGACAAGGAGTCCAAATAGACCAAAAGAAAAAAAAACAACAGAACTAAATTACAGTAAACATGAGAAGGGTTTCGAGATCCACTCCTCCCATCCGCCAACCAAGTTCCTCGACCTGAGTTTAACCCAGTTGAAAAGAGTTATGTGAGAATTAATTAACCACTAAAAGGAGAGGGGAAATTACCATTTTAGACATCATGTGCCTGTCATGTGATAACTAATTAACCAGAGTTAGAGGTTTAGTTAGACTTAGGGGCCAAAATAGTTAGATATAGAGACCATGGGGGCACATATGTTAAAAATTCTTATTTTGGGCTAATATAGTAAAAGTGATATAACCACAGGGGCCAAAAACGTAATTTACTCTATTAAAAAACATTACATAAACTTAAAAAAAATTAAACTTAAAAAAAGTAAATTTAAAAAAAAACATAAACTTAAAAAAACATAAACTAAAAAAAAACATAAACTTAAAAAAACATAAACTTAAAAATATCCTAATATATTAAAATAAGCTACTAGTCTTCGTCTTCCATGTCGTGGTCGGGTTCGGGTTCGTTTTGAGCGTTGTTCCAAATGTACTCCACCAAGTCCGCTTGTAGGTTATGATGTGTGTACTCGTTACGTAGAGCTTATGCAAACAATTTGACAACCCATTGGCAAAACTTGTGCAAACATAGACGTGCGGTTCTATCAGACATCCTAATATACTCGTCTAATGCATCGGGTGCGTAACCGTATGCCAGTTGGCGAATGGCCGACGTACATTTTTGTAAATTACGGAAACCCCTTTGCCCCCTAGCGTCGTTTCGCAGTGTAAAAAACGGATCAGACTGGGCCATGTCGCCTGCAATACGTAAAAACAGTGGACGACTCATGCGGAACCGACGTCGAAAAATATCGGCTGGGTACACGGGTTCGTCGGCAAAATAATCGACTACTAGTTTAGCGTGGCCGGCTATAAATTTAAAACGAAACATAAATGAAATTAATTATAAAATACATTTTCAAATCTATATAAAACATAAGGAAAAAAAAGTAAAATACCTTCTTGGTCTCGGTTATATTTTGCTCGTCTAGTTAGCCGTTGGGACGACGCTTCATCACCCGCCATGAAGACCTGAGCCGCGTTCATAATCATGTTGTGCATAACAGTATCCTCTCCCGAAGATGATGAATACCACGTAGACGAAGACGATGAAGACATGGAATAAATTGAAGAAATGAGTGAAGCCATGATAGTTTTTGAGCGAGAGATGGGGTGGTAGCGGGTAAAAAATGATATAAAATTAGATGAGTTTTTATAAAAAGGGAAGAGGGGTTATAAAATGTGAGAGAGATATGAGATTGTAGTGGGTGAAAAGTTGTGAAAAAATGTGTAAAAGAGGTGAGTATTTATAAAAATGGAAGTAAATTGGGTGAATATTTAAAATATAGCCGTTATTATAATTATTAATTATGAATTTGATTTTTTTTTAAACGGTCATCTTCAACTTGGGGCCCACTTATTTTGTCTTCATATACGCGTCGCCAACGTCCATTTTCAGACGGAAAGGACGGGGACGGAGGGGGGCGGACCGGTGTAGCACCCGGCGACGGACCGGGACGGTAGGGGGACGACCCCCATACCGTGTAGCCTTATAGACTCAATTTTATCATGATTAAGTCTAATGCACGTAGTTAATGTGATTTGATTCTATTAAGGTGTACGAATTAACTGATTAGTTGTCGGGTGTCATAATCACCATCATCACCACCACCATTAGACTAATGGGTATGGGCTTCGGCTCCAGGCCCGTCCCCCCATTAGGACCGTCCAACACCGCCCCCTTGGGGCCCGTCGCGACAAAGACGTCGGAAATCCGACGGTGGAGACGGGGCATTTGTGGTGGGGTCCATTCAATATATCCGTTGGCTATTTAAAAAAAAAAAAATTCAAATTAATTTAAAACCTTTATAAACCCACATATCTATCCACTTTTATACCAAAATTCACCCACTTTCTCCAAACAACTCCCACATTTTATACAAAATACCCACATAATCTTCTCTAAAAAATACACCATGTCATCTTCTTCTTCATCGGGTTCGACGGACACCATGGAAGCCGTAATTTTTTTTATAAACAAGGTGGTAGAGGCGACACAAATACTTTTGGAAGAAGAAGAGGAGGAGGAGGTTTCGTCACAACCACGAAACAGGAACCCACACATCGAACGAGACCGAGAAAGTTAGTGATATTTTTGTTCTTATATTTATATTCTTATATATTTATTCTTAATTTTTTAAGTTTATGTTTTTAGTCTTATTTTTTTAATTATAAGTTATATATATATTTTGTTATCTTGTAGGTGCTAACCAAAGATTAATCGTTGATTACTTTGCGGACGAGCCGCTGTACTCGGAGGCTATTTTTAGACGCCGTTTCAGAATGAGTCGTCGACTTTTCTTACGTATCGCCGACGATTTAGCCGCTTATCACCCGTTTTTTACCATGCGACCCGATGCTAGAGGCAAAATGGGCTTCACCACCTTACAGAAATGTACTGCGGCGATTCGTCAACTTGCTTATGGGACGACAGCCGATTCTTGGGACGAATACTTAAAGATGTCCGAAAGACATGCTAGAGAATGTTTATACAAGTTTTGCAAATTTGTGGTGAAGCTCTACAGCCAAAAATATTTGCGAAAACCGAATCACAATGACATTCAAAATTTGTATCAACACCACCAAGCAAGGCACGGTTTTCCAGGCATGCTCGGGAGCATTGATTGCATGCATTGGCCATGGCGGAATTGTCCTACCGCTTGGCGAGGAATGTATACGCGAGGCGATCAGGGACATCCAACAATAATTCTAGAAGCTGTTGCGTCTCAAGACCTATGGATTTGGCATGCTTTCTTTGGTATTCCTGGTTCGAATAACGACATCAACGTTCTACAAAATTCGGAGGTTTTTAACGATGTTATAAAAGGGGTCGGTCCTGATACGAGTTTTACAGTTTCGGCCGTGGAGTACAGACGCGAGTATTATCTTGCCGATGGAATATACCCACAATACTCTACAATAGCATCCTGCGGATGAAAAAAGAAAGAAATTTGCCAAGTTTCAAGAAGCGGCTAGAAAAGATATTGAACGGTGTTTTGGGGTTCTCCAACAAAGATGGCATATTATTGAAAACCCAGCACGCGCTTTTACACCCAAAACGTTGCGATACTGTATGTATGCTTGTATTCTGCTGCATAACATGATCCTCGAAGACGAAGGACATGCAATTTGTGAGTATGACGAGAACGCGGTGGAGGAGAATAATGTTCCGGTTAGCGGAGAACAACAAGATTTGAACAGGTTCTCGTTACATAACGATTTCACACATGTCAATCTTCAATCGGACTTGATCGATCATATTTGGAGTCTCGGAGAAAACAACGCGTAGTTTTTTTATTTATTTGTAACTTTAGGCTTTTTTTTAATTTAAGTTTAGGTTTTTTTTTTAATGTAGCTTTAGGATTTTTATTTTAAATGTAATTTTAAGTTTTTATTTAAATGTAACTTTTTTTATTTTTATTTATTTTGTTTTAATTAATATGACAAAAAATAAATAATAATAAAAAATGGAGGAGGTGCATCCCCACACCCTTGGATAGTCTCCAAGGGGAGGGTCCTTCTCCTTTGCCTACGTGACGCTTATGTGGAGGATAGTCCTTTGGAGACTATCCTCCCCCATACCCAATGTTCTTAGTATTTATGATCAGGTCAACCATTAATTACGAACACTGGATTTTCTAGAACAAAATCACCTCAGCCAATCCTTAACTACCAAAGCAAGTTGCTTTAAAAGGAGGTTGTAATTAATTAATTATTATGCCAAAATTGTTAGATCTGAATGCAATTTCTTTTCCCATCCCAATTTGTCTCTAATTCTCCTCTTTTTCACAGTAATTGCAATTTCAAGGCCTAATGTTTTTCAATCCTCAAAGAGAACATCAATTTCCAAAACATGGTTTATGTGTTTCCCAAACGAATACACATTCTAAACGATCAGATCCTTTAATCTCCTTCATTTTCATACAAAAAACAACAAATGTCGATACAATTATCGATACTCACATGATAGGAAACCTAATTTCGAAGATGTAAATCCAAGGTTCTATTTTTTAGAAGAAAAACATAAGGAAAACAAATAATCTATGAATCGAAAATGCAATTATGTGTGAGATCAAGTTCAATTTCCCCCTGAAATTAGCCAAAGATTTTGATTAAGTAGTTATTTAGATTTCACCTAAAGTTGGCATTTAGATGTGGTGAAGGGCTATGGGGTTAGCGGTGTGACGTGTTATGAAGTGGTTACCGGTAGGTGATAGGTTTACGTCGATGGGGAGTTGGATGTTGCGGGTGGTTAAAAGTGGAGGTTGGAGAGGGTGGTTATCAGTGTGACAATAGTGGTTTGAGTGTCGAGCAAATGGTGGTGATGGAATGAATATATGAGGTTGTGAGATTACAATAATATTGCCCCTTACTGAAACGGTCAAATTAACGTCCATTTGACAGAAGGTGCAGAGTGTGATGTTTTGAAACCACACTAGTGTAGAGTACAAAAAAAAATTGGGGAGACAAGCTGCTCCCGCCACCAAACCACAGGGAGACAAATTACACTTTACCCAAAAAGTTTTTAATAATAAACTTTCTAATTATATTTAATTTTTCAGTTTGTTTGATTTTTCTTTAATAACTTTCATTTGTTAACTTTTTTTAAGATTTAAATACACGGGGTAAATCAAATAAAAAGTTAATTTTCCCTAAGTAGGATGAGAAGAAATCTTAACCATTCATTTTTCAAATCAATGGTTAAGATGAAAATGTAGGAGAAAGGAGGAGTGAAGGGTATCTTGCGAAAATCCTATTTATGTAATTTATCTCTCCACATGCAAGGCACATGCATATTCCACCCCCATTTTTTAAATGTTCATAACTTTTTTATACGACATTATTTTTTCATAAAAATTTCACCGTAAAATCCAGCGTTTTTTTATCTTTAATTTGAGTACCATATTGCTATATAAAATATGAAGACTAAAAAAACCCACTAAAATGTGTTGTATTTCTATGTTGTATAACATTTTTTTTGCTTGATTTTTGTACTATATTTTTGTGCTAAATTTTTTGTGCTAGATTTTTTTGTCTAAAATTTTTTTCTCAATTTTTTGTGCTGGATTTTTTTGTACTACATTTTTTTGCTGAATTTTTTCGTACTATATTTTTTTGTAGTAGATTTTTTTGTACTACATTTTTGTGCTATTTTTTTGTACTAGATTTTTTGTGCTATATTTTTTTTGTACTAGATTTTTTGTGCTATATTTTTTTACTAGATTTTTTTGTTGTATTTTTAAAAAACAAAAAGGGTACCACATGTCATTTTCACTCCTATTTATAAGAACCAAAATGCCCTTCATTCCTACTTATTAGGAGTGCCATATGTCATTATCACAATCCTTCTTAGGCTACTTAGGCAAAATACACTTACACTTAGACTGAAGGGAGTGGGGCGTCTCCCCTACCCAAGCCGCCCCAAGTCGCCCCAAACACCGCCCCCATAGGCGTCCCCAAGGGCGTCCCCCTTTGCCCGTCCTCTTCTCGTCGCCTGCTTCCTCACACACATCCTCACACACATCAACTTTTGGCACAAAATTCCAAGAACTCCCCCCTCCAAGACGCCCCAAGCCGCCCCAAACACCACGCCCCCTTTTTTGCTCAAAATCCTCTGATCTGACGTGGCGCCACGTGTCGCAAGACGCCCCCTCTAAAGGACGCCCCACTCCCTTCAGTCTTATAAGTTATATTAGAACATGTCAGTATTTTTTTATCATGTAAATGTTTTCACACATGCTTGAATTGATAACTTCGATTAAATATAATTACGTGTTTTGACTATCTGACAACAATGAAGAGTAGATATTTAATATGTTAAACTTGTAAAGAAAATTTAAATATACCTACATAGATTCATAGAATGAAGTTATGGAGACCTAAATAAAATAAAATAATGCATTATTTTATTGTGGAGTTAGATTAGATATTATCAGAGACCAAGAATAGTATGGACTATGGACATGAAAACTAATTTAAATCTTGAGGTGTCCGCAACACCATGACACTTGTCGACTTCTACCTTCTAATTATACCAATCAATTTAAAATATATATATATATTAAACCATCGTGTGCACTTGAGATTTTTTATTTATATTAAAATATATATGATTTTGACAACGGTTATTAAATTGCTTACCCGTCTTCATTCTTCTGATCGTAATCCATCAACGTTAACCAGTCAAGATCATGACTGTTCTTGAGCTGTATTCATTTACATCGGTTAATTATAAGAAAAAGGAAGAGAGCCTGGAATTATTCGGAGGTATACATGTTTTAAAAAAGTTTTTATCCTAAATCTAGATTTTCAGACATAGGACAAATTTTTACATATACATCAACTGGCAGGCTTAATCAGCACAAGATCAGTACAGGCCTGTACCCTAATAACGCCTTTCCACGGCTAACAAACGGGTTGCCATAATTCGACCACTATGCTGATAATCTGCCTGTTTAGTATAAAACCAGTCCGAAACTATCCCGACTTAACTTGAAAATTTTTAATTTCCAGACTCTTTTTTTAAGGCATTGATTATAACTTAATCATGATAGGATTCAACACCGATATGATTTCTTAACCTGTCATTAGGCTAATAAATATAAAAGAAATGTTTTAAAGAAAATAAAAGAAAATAAATGCTAACCTCTTAAAGGAATGTTAGAATTATGAAAACCTTCGGTCGGCATAGATTCTTATTATAAGAAAATATTTTACAAGAGGGTAGCGGGAGTAGGGAGTAGAAGGATTTTATCCCCCGATCTGCCCTTTTACTAAAACTTGAGCTCCTTATATAGGAAGAGTCTCAAGGTACAAACAAAATAGAAACAGTAAAATACAATTATTTCTCATCAATAATTCGTTTGAAATTTTCAAAAGCAGACATTATTGTGTCTGGCGTGAATTACTTTAATAATTGCTCTGTCCCACACGGTAGACAGCTTTAACTTTTATTTTTTGTCTTCTTCTTCCGCCTTGGATGCTGATCTTTTGAGATCTTCTAACATTGTCTCAATCTCTTCTTGAAGAATTTCTTCATCATCTAATCCATATGGATCTTGGGATTCCCCTACTATAATATTTTCTTCTTCCCCTGAGTAGTTAGATAGAGACATGTCTGATGTATGATCCGTCTGGGCAGTATTGTTTTTAAGATCTTTCATTAAATCTTTCTCTAATTCTTTAAAATATGTAGCCAATATTTCTTTTTTAGAAATATTGCTTTCTCCTTGCATTCTGAGCTTTCTGGTTATTTACTGGAATGAACTTGGAGATTCTCTCTGGGCTTGTAATTGAATTTGTTTAGAATATAATTCTATGGTGTCCTGGATTTTTGTAATGTTTCTTGTCCTTCCGGAACACCATCCTTATCAAGCTTTAACATCTTTTTCCAAAATTTTGTATAAAAAACTCTTCTAAGACAAGGAATTTGTTGGTGGGTATAACCTACTTCTGGAGACCATTTCTAGATCCATGGTATTCCAAATTGAATGAAAAAGTGGCATAAAGATAATCCTTCTATTAGGATTCTTTGATGTTGTAATTCAATTAAAGTGGGAGATATTTCTACCCATGTATTATAATTTTCTCTTAATATTTCCGGTAAAATTTTTACCGATGGGCCATATGATAGCCACCATTTGTATACCCAATTTGGGATGTCCCGTTTATAAACTTCTGGACAAATCTTGAAGAACCACGAATGTTTCTTCTTAGAGTTTTCATATAATAAAGCTTTATTAAATGTCTCAATATAATCCCAGTAATTAAATTTAATAGGGACCCTGGTGTCAGGATGATGCATCTCTTTTTCTTTCAAAGGAGATGTTCCCCATTCTTCCACAGATATTATCTGCTTTATGATTATTTTACCGAAACTATATTCCTGGGTATTTCCAGCCATATAATGATGAATATCACAAGATTCTGTGACTTTGAGAATATTTTCATAATAATGTCTTTGCTTATATGAAGCATTCGGATATGACCCTGTGTCAAGGTACCTTGTAATTAAGGTACGTGGCTGATCTTTCCATTTAAGATCTTTAAATTCCAGGAGCAACAATATCTCCTTGTTTGGATTTTGCTCATATAAACCATCATCAGAATCTTCTGTTACAATATTAACATAAGATGAATTATCCTTGTTGGTGCATTCATCTGTCGTCTTCGTCTTATGTCGAGTCTCGGGTTCGTTGCAATGCTGAACAAGAGTGATGTCATCATATATGATGATGACATCATATATGTGACATCATCATATACATCAACATATGAAGACAAAACAGAATTGTATTTTTTATGTTGACCGTTTGAAAAGAACCTGTCCGTTTGAATGTGTTGGTTGTTTGAAATTGTAACATTTTAAAGGGTTCCGTTTGAAGGGTTCCGTTTGAAATGATTATGTCATTTTCAAACGGAAGGGTCCTCCCTATAAATAGTCTTCAAACGAGTTCATTTGTAAGGTTCTAGTTTCCGACGCCGAGGTGCTGTCGAGGTGTCTCCAGTCCTGTAAACGTTCAGAGATTAATAAACGAGACATTTAATAGTGAATCCAAGCTAAACGAAGATCGAATCAATGAATTCCGCCTCTGATTCGGTCTGAGCACTCTTCTGATCGACTCGTTAGGTCGTTTCACGATCCTACAAGTGGTATCAGAGCTCAGGAGGAAGAGTTCTTACCGTTTAGCTCGTTTTCGCTGGAATATTCTATCTTCTACACCTTCTTTTCAAAACTGAACAAGTTTTCACGGATAAAATCGGCTATAACTTTCACAGAACATGTAAAAGTGCATTCTAACAAACCCTTGAAAGTTTCAGCTCTCAATTCGTAGTAAAACTGGTAAAAATGGCGTAAAAATTGGTGACCGTTTGAACGAGACGTGTCTGACAGTTTGAAATTTGCACTGACCGTTTGAAATTTGATCCTATCGTTTGAAAACAGGACTGTTACGTTTGAAATTTGTGTTCCGTTTGAACATATCGTTTGAAATTGCACCTGAAAGTTTGAAATTGTACCTGGCCGTTTGAAACATAATCTGACCGTTTGAAATTCAACTTATCGTTTGAAACATCTGTTTGAAAAGTGTTTCAGTTTTCACGTGTTTGTACATTGAAAAGTGTGAACCGATTAAAAGTGCATCGATTGTGTGATACTTTAATCGAAGTGATCAGTTGGTTGGGAATAGGAATCACATGTGTTCGTGACAGTTTACATTAAAGAATTCATGTGATCATATAAATTGAATTGATATTGTCGGGTTTTAGTGAAATTAAAGGTCCAATCAGGTTGTAGTAAAATTCATTGTTGTCGGATAAGTGAAATTGTTAGACTCTATCAAGTTTAAATTGAAATTGATAAACTCAGTTAAGTGCATGTGATCATAAACCGATTGTCAGACTTTATATGTGAGGTTTGTGTGTGATATTTTAAATAAAGTTGTCAGTTGATTGGAATATGTGATCATGTGAATACATCGGTTATGTGTGAAATATTATATAAGTTTGTCAGGTCACATTTAATTGAAAAATGGAATCATGTGCTTGTGTCAGGTTATGTGGATTCATGAGAAATGGAATTATTGCTATTCACATTTAATTGAATTGTCAGTTTAGTGGGTGTTGTCAGCATAAACAAGTTTTTGAATTAGTTGGATAAGTTCAAGACCAAGCGGCCCAATCAAAGTAAACTTCATATCTATCCAGTTAATCGAATCATGAGATAAAAGTTTCTGGCCCATGTGACTCTAGTTTTCGGCCCAATCATTGTGTTGTTTGATTCAAATCTTGACCCATTGAAGTTGGTTAAAACAGTTTGGAAGTATTTCAGATTGTGTTGGGAGTTTTTGGGTGATTTGACTAAGTGAATCAGTTCGTGTGAAAGCTTGTTTGAGAAATTCTTCAATTCTGAATCATGAATATCAATTTCTTTAATATGACTCAAGAAACATTTGATAGAATAAATGTATTAAATAAAGAATTTGATTCATTTTCAGGTTGTCCAGGAGAAAGTACAAAGAGTATCATTGAGAGGTATAGACATCTTGTTCGCTCAATGTCTGAGACGGGTATTAAAAAGGAATCAGAAGAATGGGTTGAAAAATTTGTTAGTGCTTTACCTCAAGAAGAATGGGAAAATTATATCTTAAACTTGAAGATTTCAGGAGAATTTTCCCAACTGACAATTTGTCCACTCATTAAAAAGATTGAAGAACAGATGGTGATCAATGCTGAGAAGAAGAAAAATCAAAGTGGAAAATCAATATTAAAGAAGAGCATGAGTAAAGGTGTTCAAGTGGGAGAGGAACAGACGGAAGAGATTAAGGATGAAAAGAAATCTGCTGATAAACAGATTCTTATTTTGCAGGAAAATTGTGAGAAGTTGAAGTCTGAAAATGTTAAACTGTTAAGTGATTTGAACAGTTTGACATTAGAAAACAAGGTATTGAAAGAAAAAGATAAGGATATTGAAAGCAAAAAGAAATCTTTAGAAAATGAAGATTTCTGGGTTAAACTTGAAAACAAGAATCTGAAAGCAAATGAGACAAAATTTCAAGAACAGATAAATGTTTTGGAAAATGAAAAGTCTGTTCTTGAAAACATGAAGAATGAGAATGAAAAATCAATCAAGTCTCATCTTGAAAGAATCTCTCAGCTTGAAAACGAAGCTGAGAATTCAAGAAACAAAATTGATGAACTTGAAAAGAAATTGAAAGGTTTTGTGACTTCATCTGAGTTTCCTTGTACAAAACCTATCAATTCCGTTCCAATAAGTGAAAATGTCACAAACTTTGACAATGTCAAAGTTGAAGATTGTGATGAGAAATCTGATGATGAAAATAAAAAATTCGAAAAACAAAAATTGTTTCTGAAATTAAAAGAAAAGTTTCAAGAAACTGTTCCACAATCAACTGAAAAGGGAGAATGCTCTAAGCAAAAACCTTTAAAGAAGAAAGTGGAACAAAAACAAAAAGAGAAAAATTTGAAAAATGTTCAAAAAGAGAATAACAGCTCATCAGATCGATCATCCAATCACAATCAAAAACCACAAAAAGTAAAAACTGAAAACTCAAAAATTGTTGGTAATAAGTGGTGCAGGTTGGACCACAGTGCTCAAAAGTCAAATCCAGCATATAAGAGGAGAGATGGATATCACCAAGCCAAACAGTGCTATGATTTGAATGTTTGGACTGAAAATGGTGATTGGTATGATAACAGAGTGTGTTACCGATGCGGTTATCAAGGACACATTGCTGTTAACTGCCAGAGTTGGAAGTCTGAGTCAAGGAGATGTTTTAATTGCAACATCATTGGCCACATTGCTAGAGATTGCTCAATGAGATCAATGAGAAGATCGAGGGTTGAGTCTCAGAAGCAGGTGAAAAAACCAGTCTCTGTCAAGCCCAAAGAACAGAAGGTTCAAGAACCTAAAGTTCAAGAAACGAAAGTGAAGCTTTCACAGGGGCAAAAAGACAGACTGAGGAAGAAGAGGAAGAAGGCCAGAGAGTATCTGGAAAAGATTTTGTCCTCGGGTTCACCAGATAGATCGAATAAGAGTTCTGATAAATCGTCTTGCTCTCCAAAGACTGACAAATCAAGCAAAACGAATTCATCAGATACAAATCTGAGGACAGAAGAGAGAAAGAAGAAGAAGAAGAAAAAAGTTGTTGGCAATGAATCTGATTCTTCAAAGTCAGACAAGCCAATTTCAGGCAATGATTCTGGTATGGTAAAGCCAGAAGAGCCAGTTGTTGAGGTAAAAACTAAGAGTTCTAGTCTAACAATGGATGAGGCAAACTTTCCACCATTGTTGAACAAGAATTCAAAATCACCCAAGGACAGTCAGGCTTGGGTGAATCTGTTCAAATGAAAAATCTGACTTGCCGGAGTTCCCAGGTTGGTAAGTGTGGAACATGAATCGGCATATTTCTTGAGAAATTCACGAATGTGATATTTCGACTTACAAGTGGTAAATCAAGGACATTAAGTTGTACTTGATTTTCTACAAGTGATATTTGTGGATTGATCTTAAACATGTTAGTTTTTACAAGTGATTGAAGAAAACAAAGTGATGAAAGATCCCCATGTTTGTGAAACGTCACACAAAACTAATTTTCCGGAAAAAACATTTTGATTAAAACAAACTTAAGTGTTTTGAGATCACAATGGGAAAATAGTTTGTTGTGAGGGGGAGTTCTGATTGTTCAAGCCAAGTGAATGGAGAATTGGAGTAATTCTCATCATGTTGTCACATTTCTTGTACAGTTGGTTTTCAAATTTTCCCAGAAAATCAAAATTGAGACATATTTTGATTTTAGGGGGAGTAAAAATTTTTAAAAAATTAGAAAATTTGAAAATGTCAAAAACATTGAAAAATTTAAAAATGAGTTTTGCTGAAAAAAGAGGAAATGATAGTAGATCAGTTGGACTGTCACAGCATGCTAAAGAAATGGAAAGTCAAAATGTGATAAACGGTCTCACTAAAGATGTGACGGTAGGCTCAGCTAGACTAGTAGATTTGCAATAACGATACAAACTTAAATGAAAAAGCCTAGTTCTAGTGGGAAACATGGTCGAAAGCATAGTACTTAGTTTTGTCCTTCTTGACTGTGTGCCTACTCGGTAATCGCTGATTGTCGAAAGACATAAAACTGGTTAAGTTTGTGAACTTTCACAACTTTGCTAAAAAGTCGCTGTGATTGTGCATTTTATTTTGCAAAGATTTAAACTTGTTTTATTTCTTTATTTTGTTTAAGCATCGGACATCCTCTGCGTATACGTGAGTATCGACCTGGATGTTGTTGCCTAAACGTTCTGCTTTATTTTCTTTGGTGTTTCGTTTAAGCTTTGGATCACCTCTGCGTATACGGGAGTATCGACCTGGTGGTTAAAGCCTAAACAACTTCAACTTGTTTTATTTTTCTTATTTTGTTTAAACATTGGACTTTCTCTGCGTATACGGAAGTATCGACCTGATTGTTAATGTTTAAACATTCTGCTTTATTTTCGCACAAATCACAGTTGATAAAAGTTTAAAGGCATTACTTGAGTTAGTGTATTGCATGATGAGGGGATATGCTGAGATCGTGGGGTCCATAAGAACTTAGTGCTATCTTAATATACCTTAAAGTATCGGTAAGCAGATTGAAAGTTTTTAGTTTGAGTTTAAGTGGACAACAATATCGTCAATCCATGTGAATCGTTTAGAGCTTAAAATGTTTAAAGCTTAACGGTGCTAGTGATTGGTCACAAAAACTGATATGATCCTCTTACACAAACTCACAAAAATATTGTCTGTAAATATTTCTTTACTGCATTGCATTTCTTTTCAAAAACCCAAAAAGATTTTAGTGTGTTTTAGCATAAATTTTGAAAAAATTCAAAAAGATTTTCGACAACTGATGTTGAAGAGCTGATTTTCAAAATTTCAAGTGCTGAACATGATGAACTGGTTTGGGAATGTATGTACTGAATTGAAGAAATTTTGTTTTGAGAAAGAAAAGTTTGATTAGTTAATCGAGATCATTAATTTGAACTTGATGTAACTATTTTTAGTAAGTTTTTCTTATTGATTTAAGTAAAAACTTATATGTTTGTGAGAAGATTGTACAGGAGATGAGCTTAAACAGAGATAAAGCCAGGGATTGATCTCAAGGTGATAGCTAATTCCAGACAGCGATCCCATCATGATGAGAGGGGGAGTCTGACGAGGTTAGAGCCAAAGAGAAGATCCTGGTATATGTCAAGAAAGAAAAGAGACTGATAAAGACTGAAGATGCGAAGACTCGACACTTAAGACTCGTCAACATCTGAGGGGGAGTCTGTTGGTGCATTCATCTGTCGTCTTCGTCTTATGTCGAGTCTCGGGTTCGTTGCAATGCTGAACAAGAGTGATGTCATCATATATGATGATGACATCATATATGTGACATCATCATATACATCAACATATGAAGACAAAACAGAATTGTATTTTTTATGTTGACCGTTTGAAAAGAACCTGTCCGTTTGAATGTGTTGGTTGTTTGAAATTGTAACATTTTAAAGGGTTCCGTTTGAAGGGTTCCGTTTGAAATGATTATGTCATTTTCAAACGGAAGGGTCCTCCCTATAAATAGTCTTCAAACGAGTTCATTTGTAAGGTTCTAGTTTCCGACGCCGAGGTGCTGTCGAGGTGTCTCCAGTCCTGTAAACGTTCAGAGATTAATAAACGAGACATTTAATAGTGAATCCAAGCTAAACGAAGACCGAATCAATGAATTCCGCCTCTGATTCGGTCTGAGCACTCTTCTGATCGACTCGTTAGGTCGTTTCACGATCCTACAATCCTTTCCTTCAGTTTAAGCTTTATAAGCTTAAAATTCTTGGAATAATTTGTCACCATTATTATTTCCTCTAGTATTACTGGAGGATGATGTAGTATTTGCAATATTTGCGGCTATTAGCCTTTTATGAGCAATTTGCCCAAGGACTCTTTCATCACCATAAGGCCTTGATTGACCTCTGCTTCTTCCTCTTCCTTTATTAGAAAGGGGTTGTTTTCCTCTGTCTTGAGGATTCATTCTTGAAAATATAAAATCAGGCATAAGAGATTATTTTCTCTTTTTCTATAAGAATCTTTATTTAATTCTTAAAATAGTGTAATTTGGTAAATTGTTCTAAAAGCATATTAGCTTTGTCGGTTGAATGAATACTATAATCATTCATCAATTCATTAATTATATAAAGAGTAACCCTTATTAGATTCATCAATTTCAATCCGTGTATTGTTATAAATTATATTCAAAGGTCCTTTAATCTTCTTCATAAGACCTGCAAACATCCATAAGAAATTTAGTTCCCATTTATTAATTTTTATTGAAAAATCAGTATGACCAACTTTTTTTTTTGGTTCTTTAACATGATTATTCATTTAAATATTCTCTTGTTAGAAAATCAGGTAAACTATTATCAGTTCCCTTTTTATAAATTATTTCAAAATCAAATGGAGCAAGATGAGATTGCCATCTAGCAAACATTTGCTTTGAAACATCATGTTTAAAGTCTTTATTAAACATGTATTTCGCTGCTTGACAATCAGTTTTTATTAAAAAAAATTGATTATATAAATCATCTTGAAATTTTAAAACACATTTAACTATTGCTAAAATTTCTTTTGCAACAGTGGCATAATTCTTTTGACTATTATTCCATTTACCTGAATGGAATCTTACCAGGAATTCTTGTTTATCAATGGGAGATATTTGTTTTAATATCCCACCATACCCAATATTACTGGCATCTTTTTCAATAATCTTTTGCCAATCTGGTTTTGCTAACATTAAGCAAGGGAGATTTTTGACATTTTGCTTAATTTTTTGAATTGCCTTGGTATGAATATCAGACCATGGCGGAGGACTCTTTTTTAATCTATCATATAAGACAGCTGTATCTTCTGCTAAATTTTTATAATAAGGTGAAATATAATTTAAACTTCCTAAAAATCTTTGTAGCTTAGTTTTATCAGTTATTTCATCAGGAAATTTAGAAGCGAATTCAATACTTCTGTTTATCGGAATAATATTTCCCTTTTCAATATTATGACCCAAAAATCTTACATTAGTTTGGAAGATCATCATTTTTGGTCTGGATATTACTAAACCATGCTTTATAATTATGGTTTTGAAAATATCTAAATGTTTGAAATGAGTTTCAATATCCTTGGTGAAGAAACACTGACCTTCACGGTAGTATCCAACTAGGACTTCAACTCTTGGTGATCCGAACTGCTAACTGCAAAACAGAACACCGTTAGGACTCGTTACAGGAATGGGGTTATTCCTGTAACCACCCTCCGGCGTGAGAATAAGTCTCGGTTTGGGAGAAAGTATAAGTGAGTAGAGAAAAGAATGTAAACGAGAGCAAGATGATCATACCTTAGATGTTTACCCCTATTTATAGTTTACCATTAGGGTTTCTCCTAACTTGGGATGGGTTCCGATAAGTTAGGGATTTGCATGATCTTCCCAAAAGAATGGGGATTCGGTTACGTGATCTATCCATGCAGAATAGAACATTCTAGAATAAATGTTTATGATTAATTATTTATAATAAAATAATAGGTAATGACTGGGTCGGGTTGACCGATCCGGGTCTTACCTCGTCATGTCCCCCCAGTCCGAAGTTATGAGATGAAATTCATGAAATCGGACTAAAAAAGGAAAGGTCAAAATTGCCCCCCTTTTAGTGTAAGTTTCCTAAGTGGGGTACCGTTATGCTTTTTGAAAAAATGGCGGCGATGGGAAGAGATGTGATAGTTAGATCATTATTAAGATGACAACTGCTACCACCCTGCTCTGACGCGTGTTCCCGTTCGTTTGAATTCGAAAAGTTTCCATTTCCGTATAAATAGAACTCTTGTTGAGGGTTTCATCTTTCATTTTCTTCTTTGTGCACGAAACACTTTCTTCACTTTCTTGAAACGAAAAATGGCCTCTAAGACCGGCGAATCATCTTCTTCTGCCCCAACCAGTGCCGATGCCCTTTATTGCAAGTGGGGGCTTGTGTCGTACAATAATCTCATCCATGATTATGGTATTAGGGCCGAATGGAATCCGGTACTGCCATCGAAGACAGATACGACGTTTCCATTAAAGAAAGGTAAAATCACTATGTTTAGTGATTTTTTCAAGTTTTGTAACTTTCGATTGCCTATCACCAACTTCTGCAAGTTGGTTTTGGATCATTATCCTATCCACATTTCTCAATTGCATCCGTTAGGGTTGGTGAAACTCTGGCAATTTGAGTTTGCTTGTATTGCCTTAGGGCACATTCCTGAACTCCTGGTTTATAGGGCTTTTTTCGTCCTTGTATGGAAATCCCCCTTTTTTACCTTCGATAGACGAGACACCGATGTATCTTGCCTGAGAGACATTCCAACCAGTTCCAAGGATAAGGACTGGAAGAAAAAGTTCTTCTATATCGATGCTGCTGTCATTCCCGGAGAGATGCAGTGGAGGGAGATGGGACCAAAGGACAAGGTTCAAGATGAAGCCCCTCCAAAAGACGCTTATGCAGCCAATGCTCTTTACACAAGGTTATGCGGACATCCGTTTATTTGCACGGTGATCCCTGATGGAGCCTTGGTGATGGCGGGGATGAGCCTGTTATGGCGTGATATCAAGTTGTACCCTTCGTTCCGGAGGGATGATGAAGGTACATAGTTCGTTGCCCTTGCTTACACATTTATTGATTATTTCTAAAATAACATGTGTACATATTGCAGGGGAATGGAGTTTGTTTGATTTTGTTGATCCTCCACGGCATGCTGCCTTAAAGGCTGCAGACCGCGTGCTCGGTGAACAGGAGCCAAATGTCCTGAAGATCCATTTGGAGCGGTTTCTGCTGCCAGCTGTGCCGGCGGACCCAACTGCTTATGTTATAGTACCTCCCCCCAGCGGAGGAGGTAATGTCGTTGCCATAGAGAAGAAACCGGTGAAGCTGAAAATTACCGGGAGGAAATACATGGCTGTGGGGGTGGGTGCTTCCTTGGTGAGCGTGACCACACCCGCTGGTAGTGTTGCTGAGCTAACGAGTCCGATTCATGTGTCGAAAAAACGCAAGACTGTAATTGTTCCTGCTCTGACTGCTTTTGAGGCTATGCAAGCCGCTTATGCCCTGCCAATTGGTACGTAATTTTGTCTGTAGATATCATCGTGGACCATATTGCTGAATGTCTGATTTCATGCAGGTACTACCGCTGGGGAGCAGGTTGAGAATGTGACCCCTGCCCCATTGACATCTGTGGGATGTATGCCTTCTGCTGCTGGCGAGACCAGCCTTTCCGAGCTGATATTTCAGGCGAGTGTTACACCGCTGTAAGCTGTACTATTCCGCCACCCCGCCTACAGCTGCAGTGACTGTGATAACTAGTCCAGTATCCTCACCACTACCTTCAAGTGTCACCCCCTCCTCCTTGTTCGACTCTCCTTTCAGCATATTCTCTGTCACCGAGAAAGAAATGCCTACTGTGTCTGCTGTTCATGAAGCGACTAGTGCCGGCGGTACCGCTGCTAGCGATGCTGGAGGATCCATCAGTGGAATTGCTGATGATGGGCTCGCTTGGGTGATGATCTCTATTTACCTACCATTAACTGGGATCCCAATATGCAAGATAAACGCTACCAGCCTCGGTGGAAAATTGCTGAGTCTTCAAGATTGATTTTTCCCCCCGTGATTCAGCACTGGATTGAGCAGGCATACCCCCCGGCTGAGTCGGCATATGTTGAAGGATTGAACAACGAGAATTTGATGAATTCCACTATGGTGGACTCCGTTAGTCAACCCCGGAGGCTTGCAGAGATTCGGCGTAGGTGGATGCATGACAACAATGAGCTCCACCAAGCGCGGGCTGCCCTCCAGGAGCTGAAGGATGAAAAGTATCGCTTAGAGAGTCAGCTCCAAGCCGCTGGGTTGAGGGAGAGCAGGTTTTTATCAGAGAAGAACAAGGCTGAGGATGACTTGAAAAGAGTGACCGCCCACCTTGCTGAGGAGCGGATTATATGTGCTCGTGACATAGCGGAGAAGGACCGGGTCCTTGCTCATGCTAAGAGTGTGCAGGAGGAGTTGGAGCGTAAAGCTATTACTGAAGCCCAAAAGGTGAGATCTGAAATGTCTGCTGACTTTGTGACTCAGGTGCAGGAGCGATACCAGGCTTTAACTGTCGAAGTAGAAGCATCTAATGCTAAAGCCCGGGCTAAACAAGCGGGGTTGGAGGAGCGGGAAGAGCATCTTAGGAAACTCCAGCACCATTGCGATTCCCTTGTCTCTGAAAAGAATATGCTTGCTCAATCTTCTGTTGCACGCCTGAAAGAAGTGGAAAGTGCCCTGGAGGAATGAAACGCTGAGGTGGACAGCTTAACTAGCCAACTGGTTGCCTTGCGGGGTGATAGGAATTGGCTGATAACTAACGGCCTGGTTGGGGCGTTTGAATATCTTCGTCAGTCGGGGCCTTTTACAGCGTTGATTTATCACCTTTCTGCCGCCGCGTATTAGTCTGGTCACCATGATGGTGTCTACAAGGGCAACTTTGAATGCCAGCAATCGGAGAAGATCACCCCCGATTTTCATACGGCGAGGGGCAAGTTCCAGGGCGACATGGTGGATGCGCTCGAAGCAGCATACAACGAACCGTTGCCCGCGTATGCAGATTTGATGGACAAGGTGAACGAGGATGGCATAGATTCCTTACGCCTGATGCTGGACCCTGCGGAGGAGTCAGAAGAGGAATAAGTACTTTTATTTTGTTTATCATGTATGCTATTTTCTCAAGACGTTTTGTATAAACACTGTTTTACTCGGTTTTTGCGCAAATATCTTATTGGTTTGTCAGACATTTAATGCTAATGTCATGATGGATAACGCCACCGTTCCTCTGAAATGTGGCGATTTGACATGTGATGATTGTTTTTCATTAATATTGCTGTCGTCATCACTGTCAAAACTGCTTACCCCTCTATAAATTGAACTACTTTTTCCAAATTTGGTAATTCAAAAAGATGAGTCGGAGAAGTTATAAACAGAGGCTTTCCGATATTTTCCGGCGCTTAGATGCCGCCGATGATTTAGTTCGTCTCCAAGTTCTGGTGACGGAAGATATGATCGGAGGAGAGGGGGTACCTCCTAATGATGTCTTACCCTGGGTTAGCCGGTCCTGTAAGAGCATCATACACGAGGAGCCTTCCCATACTGAGGCAAATGCCGCTGCTTTGTCTGCTGATGCTTTGATGAAAACTGTTCCATCCGACAGTATTCAACGCTGTGGGTTAGTGTATGAAAGACGTCGTGGTGGCCGTTCCGGCAATAAAACGGTTGAGGAACAGGAGGTGATGGCTGCTCCGGTGAATGAGAGAGATGTCAATGATTTGGTCGTTGATCCTCATTCGTCGGAATATTATGGTAAAGTGTTGCATACCCCTGCAGAGGTGACGACAACTCTTTCCAAGAAATAGGTATTAGAACATGTTCGTTTTTGGTTCCCATATGTTGGTTTTTAACAACAGGGACAAGTACTTGGTTTTTGTAAGATAGTTGTATGTATTTATTACCAAAACACCTATCTTTCTGTAGCGGTTAACGTATCTATTACCAAGATACCCGCTCTTAGCGCTGTATATTTTTGACCCTTTGACTTATATGTATGAAGAATATTTCGTGTCAAGGATACTTTTTTACGGTTATGTGCAGTTAAGATGCGATGGTAATTGTTTGTACCGTGTAGTGCAGTATAAATGCGATGGAAAATTTTATTGTGTAAGTAATGAGGAAACATAAAAAGAAATGACTTTCATTAATCCAAAACTTAAAAAAGGGAAGAGACATCGCTATAGATGAATTACACTTGTTTGCAAAAACACAGTAAAACATTCATACCCGCCGTTAGGGGCGAAGTATTACATATAACACTTTTTCAATTGAGCCACGTTCCAGCTACGTGGAACCGCGGTACCATCTAGCCTTGCCAAGCGGTAAGCTCCCTTGCCTAGGTCTTCTTGGATGACATAGGGACCTTCCCAGTTGGGTCCCAACTTGCCTGTGGGTTCCGCTCTACTGGCCTCATTATCGCGCATGACATACTCGCCCTCCTTGAAAGTGTGATGAGCCACACGCCGGTTATAGTATTTTTCCAAAGTCTTCTTATATTTTGCCTCGCTGATGGCGGCTGCTTCGCGCCTTTCTTCGAGCATATCCAGGCCTTCCCTTAGGAGCCTGTCGTTGTCATCATTAGTAGTGAGACGCCTTAGCGAGGGCAAACCGACTTCCGCGGGTATCATTGCTTCCGTGGCATAGGTTTGGCTGAAGGGGGTTTCGTTGTTACTTGTCTTAGGCATTGTTCGATGTGCCCCGAGGACATTTGGCAGTTCTTCCACCCAGGAGCTTCCTTCGTAACCCAGCCTTCTTTTTATACCATCCAAAAGACTTTGATTTGCCCGATCTACCTGGCCGTTTCCTTGCGGGTGTGCTACAGATGTGAAGATTTGTTGAATCTGGAGTTCTGCACACCAATCTTGCAAGACCCTATCCGTGAACTGCGTTCCGTTGTCACTTACCAAATACAGCGGCAGTCCAAACCGACACACAATGTGCTCCCAAAGGAACCTTTTTGCGTTTTCAGCGGTTATTTTAGCTAGAGGTTTGGCTTCGACCCATTTGGTGAAGTAATCAATCGCCACGATAAGGTATTTTAGCTTTCCTGGGGCCAGCAGGAATGGTCCCACAATGTCCACCGCCCACTTTTGAAAAGGTCAAGCCGCTGTGACCGAGATTAAGTTGTTCTTGGGTCGGAGCGTTTGAGGAGCAAATTTTTGACAGCTACGACACCTTCTTAGTTCTTCTACCGCGTCTTCGTGTATCCCAGGCCAATAATACCCGGTGTTATGGATTTTAGCCACAACTGCCCGGGGTCCAGCGTGAATGCCGCATGTGCCCGCGTGTATTTCCTGGATTAGATATTTTGCTTCCGCTGGGGATGCACATCGCATCAGCGGACCCAGGTATGACTTTCTGTAAAGGATGCCGTTGTTGACTTCGTATTGCAGTGCCTTGTTTTGGATTTTGTGGGGGTCAGCCCTGGCTGGGGGTAATTCGCCCTTTGTGAGAAACTTTAGTATTGGGGTGTACCAACAGGGTTCTTCAGCCGTGAGGGCGGAAATCTCATGAGGTTCGATAGAGGGCATTTGCAACGTTTCTACCTTTACTTCTCTTTCCATGCCTAATATGGCGAGTTTACTCAAGGCATCTGCTAGTTGGTTCTTTCCTCTGTGGACGTGATTGAGCGTGACATTGTCGAATGAAGCTATAAGCTCCTTTGTTTTAGCCAAATACTTTGCCATTGACTCGTCCTTAGCCTCATAAGTTTCGTTTACTTGATTATTTACCAGCAAGGAGTCGACATATGCGTCAACTCTTGTGGCTCCCATAGATTGGGCCATCCTCAGGCCTGCGAGTAGCGCCTCATATTCTGATTCGTTGTTAGAACATTCAAAATAGAAACGTAGGGCGTACATCAACCGTATTTCGTCTGGGCTTATCAGCATGAGACCTGCTCCAGAGCCTTTCCCGCTGGACGATCCGTTTGTGTAGAGTTTCCAAGTTTGTCTGGCTGTACTGGATTCTGGGATGTCCTGAATTGTGGGGTCCTGTATAATTTCTCCCTCAGGAATTTATGTTGGTACACTTTATGTGGACGCGACTCGACTCGGTTCGGTTCGACTAGGTTTCGACACAGTTAGGTCCGGCTCAAGCCCGACGTCACGACATTCCTCCGTCGTGCGCCCCAGAGTTTGACACGCGAAGCACGGAGCGCCGCAAACCAAGTCTTGATGACACATCACCATGAAATCATCAGTGTGATGTCATGATGATGTCACAAGTTTGTCTTATCTTACAATTTGTGAAAGATTTGCACAGAATCAACATTTGGGCCGAAACTTGAATTGGGCCTTTGACTTTCAATTTGGGCCATAACAAACGACGAAACAACAATGCATGTATGTCGACGAAACTAACCCAGTTTCGTCGACTTTGTCAAGGCCTTCCCCAGTTTCGTCACTTTTAATGTTTCGTCGTGCCATCTTTGCGTTTCGTCATGGTCTGTGTCTGTCTTGTATAAATACCCCTCATAGTTTCTGTGTGAAACTCATGAGAGCTGTGAGACTTTGAGAGAGTCTGTAAAACATTGTTTGTATCCGTTCTCATCCCTAATCAACAGATATTGAATCTTTGGTTACGCGTGTGTTTTACATTGTGTTTGGTTTGCACCGTCATGGGGATTCCGCACCCGTTACCGTGTTTGTGATAAACAAGGATAGGTTTTCGTATCGGATCCACCGAGAAAAACGGACCTACAATTGGTATAAGAGCTTTGGCTCTTTTCCTTGTTTAAAACCAAACATTTGTGTTGTTTGAAACAAGTGTGTTCTTGTGATTTTCAGATTGTTGTTCTTGAAAAGTTTATTTTTTTTTTCTGGAAATCTTGTTGAAAATATGTGTTTAAATCGTTGTTTTTGCTACAAGTTTTAGTGAAAACCTTATTATTTTGCATGTCTACATGTTAGGACTTGGTTTTTGTTGAAAGTTTATGCAAAATCTTGTTCGGAAAGTTTGTCCGGTGATATTTTGGCAGGAATCTTCATAATTGTTCATCTGATATTCATACAGTTCATAAGTTGTCTTCAAACTGTTCTTGAGAATTTATATTGTTTGATCTGAATTGTAGTTTAAGTTAAAGTGTTGTGAATATTATATATTTAGTTGACAAAGTGTGTACTGTGATGATGTTATTTGTTGAAAAAGAGTTGTTGGGTTGGTAAGTTGAACATGGTGTGAGACTGTGAGTTGAAAATTGGGTTTTGTGTCAGACAACAACAGGATAGGATTTACTTTATCTCATCAACTACTCCATATGCATTTTAATCCAATTTGACCAAACATTCTTATATTCACGTGACTTCCTGCAACAAGCAATTAATGTGAATTGATATATTTGACTTTTGATCACATTATTCATAATAAACAAACAGATTTCATCACCCACAATACACATTGAATTTCGTCACACACATTTTCACAGTTTCGTCAAATTTATCAATTCATGATCACAGTTTCGTCGCACAAAAGTCAATCAGAGGTTTCTTCGAGTTAATTTAATCCTTTTTGGTTTCGTCGTTTTTATCTCATCAAGGGTTTCGTCACACATAAATAACAAGTTTCGTTGATTAATCAGATTCGTCGAACAGTGGTTTCGTCGATACATTGTTTCGTCGAGCATTGTTCAGTTTCGTCGAGCATCATTTCTTCACATGAGTTTCGCCGAGGCTTGGAGTTTCGTCGCACAATTGTTTAAGCTTTGAGTTTCGTCGAAACTTGTTAATTTTTCACAGAGGACTTGTAAAAGTGTTTTAACTGTCTGTTTTCAAGTGTGTGATCAGTTTTTCACTTTCATACATCAATCATGAGTTATACTGAAATGTACCTCCCTGGTTTTGCTCCTTCAGCTCCTCCACCGGTCTTCGATCCGAGTGCCTATCTTCCGCCAGCGCATTTGAGTGCTCAAGCTCAGGCTTTTTCTAGACCTCAATTTGGTAGTGCTTATGTTCCTTTTACACCTCAAGTTACCACTACTCAACCTCAGTTCGATCCGAGTGCTTATATTCCTATCCCATCCCAACCACAACCTCAACAAGGCAACCAAAATCCTTTCATAAATCAAACAAGTACATCCACGTCCAACTCAAATAAAGCCGATGACTCCTGGTCTGTATAATTTGGAGGTGGAGATCAAGGAGGAACTGTGTTTTATGCTGAAATTGTCAAAAATGTCAATGATGGTAAATCTTCAGGAAATGATGACAGTTCAGGATATAGTGGCAGTTCGAATGAAGAATCGAATTTGAATGAAAAAACTGATTCTGAAGGTGATAGTTTGTCGAATGGTGCCAAGGAGATGAAATGTCAAAAATCTGACTTAATCAAGAAAGCTGCTGCTGCATCAGAAGAAATGGAGAAGATTCTCACTGAAGATGGATCTTTCTCTTCTCAGACTGCCTTTATGGCTAATGTCACAGCTTCTACAAGTCAGGTAAAATCTGAAACTCCTAGCATATGTAGTGATTGTGCTGATATGAAACATGAATGTGCTGAATTGAAACATGAATCTGAAACGGTTCATAGTCACAATCAGAGTTTGGTTATTGAACTGTCAAAGTGCAATGAGGCAAATATGGCTTTAGTTAGAAACCTAAAGGATTTTAAATCTGTAATTGAAACCTTAAAGAAAAGTGTTTCCGAAGTGACCAAAACTGTTTATCATAAACAAATTAGTATTAACGATTACATTAACATCGTTGAGGAAACCAAAAAGGAGCTAGCCATTGCCAAATGCGAGCATGAAGCGATCAAGCTCAAATTGGAGAGTTACTCAAACTCCCGATTTGTGCTCGATCACATCATAGACGTTCAAAAACTGAAAGGGAACGTGAAAGGCGTTGGGTATAAGTCGTGTCCGCCTCCTTTGAGACACAACTATACCAAGATGCCCGATGAGGAGGAAATGTCGCGTTTTGAGCCAATTGTACCTCTTGATTATGAGGAAGTTACAACTGGCTTAGGGTTCAAAACGGACAATTCATCGGAGGGCTCATCTGATAGCAAGGAAAAGTCATCATGTGCTTCAAATCAAAGCCCTCCAACCATTGAGGACTATGATTCTTCGGATGATGAATCAGATGTGAGTGATGAGGATAAATCTCTTGACGATAGAAAAGGAGTAGAAGTGCCTTTTGAGAATCATATTCTGTGTGATCATCCTACTCCTGCTGTGCAATCAACTGGGGCTAAACAAGAGATAGATCCTATCACTGAGACAGTGTCTACTGTTAAAAGTGATAACGTGTTGTATACTTTGGTCGATGATAGTAAAATTTATTCAGACAATGATTTTCCAATTAAAAATGTCAATCCATCATTGATTGATAAAGATTTTGAAGATAATACAAGAAAGTTTTTGGGAAAGATTCCTCAAAATGAAATCCGAAAACAATTTGGAAATCAAAGACAACCGACAAAGCAACAACCTATTGCTTTTAAGGGTAAACAACAACAACGAGCTCCAAAGCCAAAGGCTAAGGTTGTATCAAAAGGAGCTCGTTACAAGAAGAAACCAAAAGACGTACAGTTTGTGGCCTCCAAAGGTACTGATAAAGTGGAGACTTTTGAAAATAAGACAAATACCGATTTTGTTCAAAAAGTCAACATTTTGAAACGTAATAGTGATAACAATTACACTCAACGCACAAATGGGTGTGAAGCTAGTACCTCTGGGTCTACAACTTCTACGTCAGGTCGTCGATCAGATTCTCCTAAGTTTGTTGAAAGGAGAACTTGTTTCAAATGTGGGAAGTTTGGGCACATCATTAAAGACTGCACAAACTCGCACAAACCAAATTTTGTTGAAAGAGCCCCCTCTGAACAAGGCCACTCACAACGACGTCCTGTTTCTCCAAAACATGATAAACGCACTATTAAAGAACAAGAAACAAAACAACGATGTAAAAATGTGAAGGTGATCGAAAAGGCTTTAAAAACTGAAGTAAAATCTGTTAAAAGGAAACCTAGTTTGTCACAACCATTAAAACCAGAAATTGTACATAATACACAATCTGGTAAACGGAAACAAGCTTGGAGACCTAAAACGGATAAAGTTTCAGGGGGAGCATCATCAGTTCTAGATCATCGAGAAGTTGAGATAACTTACGTCGATGAACATGGGCGACCTAAGTCTGTTAAGGCTTGGGTCCCCCTCTCCATCTAATCTCTGAGTGAGTGTGCAGGATGTTCCAGGAGGAACTTTCGATAGTCATAGGATTATTGATAGTGGAATGTTCATGCACAAGATTGGCGACATGTGGCTCCGAAACATTGTTACATCTAGGAGTTGTTGCCCTTGATGGAGAGAGAAAAAGAAAAAGAAGACAGAAATGTCTGATGAAAGAAATTGAAAGCTTCGACAAAATGAAAAATCATTCCAAAGTTTGATTGTTCAAGGCTTTAATCGGGTCCCCATGATAGATTCAATCAAAATGTACGCACCTGCAGCACGTCTGATGTTCAAAAACAACAAGATGAACGTGCAGTGTACATTTCTTTGCGGTGTGATTGAAGAGAATGTGTTTGTTGAACAAACCAACCGGGTGTGCGGATGCCTTGGCGTGGATTGAACAACCGCACACTACTCCTCAAAGAGAAAGACAAAGACCTTCGCTGGTGCAATGTGGAAGACCAGCCGGACCCAGAGGTTTATGATCTTGTTGCTGTGAAGAGATTTCTCAGTAGCTACAAAATCGACTTTGAAATCCACACCGGGTGGATATCCAGTTTGGGAGAGCGCTCAGATTCCTTGCAATGCACGAAGCAGTTGCAGGATACGGTTTTAAATTTCTAATCTCTCCTATATTTGTCGATATTTTAGCTGCTTTATGAATTATTATCATTTGGTACAACACTCTTTGACCTGACACGTTGAACTCGAATATCACCTCACACGTGATTGTTTCACTATGAAACTCGTCAATGTTGTCATGGTCCGCACCGCTTACCGACGTGCCAACTCATTTTTTTCCAAAATTCGATAAATCATTTCTGATTAAATTAATTTTGGTAAACGGCATTGAGGTAAAACATGAGTTAACTGACATCGGAAAATCATCTTTGTAAATACCTTTGTATTTTTAAAATTTATCTTAGTTTGTTGATTTTAGGGGGAGTAAATCCAAATTTGAAAATTCAAAAACAGTGAAAATTTTCAAAACGCAAAAACAATAGAAAATCAAAAATGAGTTTCCTGGCGAGAAAAAGAGAAAATGATAGTACATCAGTGGTCTGTCGAAACCTATTCGAACTGAAATGCAAAATGAAAAATGTTAAGCAGCTCTATATAAAATTTCAAAACGCAAAAACAATAGAAAATAAAAAATGAGTTTCCTGGCGAGAAAAAGAGAAAATGACAGTACATCAGTGGTCTGTCGAAACCTCTTCGAACTGAAATGCAAAATGCAAAATGAAAAATGTTAAGCAGCTCTATATAAGATATATCGGTAGGCTCACAATCATTTTAAAGTGTGTAGGGTGATATAAACCTAAATCGACTGAAGACCAGGTGGGAACCGCACATTGGCATATGGTCTTAGTACTGAAATTTCGTTTGAAAGATTGCCGAGGTTCTGAGATATTCGGTCTTTATGCTGTCTTATCATCTGGGTATCATGGTTGTATCAAACCGAAAAATAACGGAGACGAAGTCTAAGATCTTCCATGATACTATACATACGTGTACATATTGCATTCGACCTCAATAAGTGATCAACAATCACATGTCCAAACAAAACAAGTGATAAAATATCACATTTATCCAGGAGTCAAGTTCGTCTCTTTGCTGTACGAAAGTACTGACCTGTTCACGGACTTGCTCTTGTGCCCTCATGCATACGAAAATCAAGTTCCTCATCAATAAGTGATTCTATCACATAGGGCTTGTTTTCAAATAAAAATAAGTGAGTTTCTCACATTCTTTTATACGGTCAAACAGATGATAAACAATATACTCACCGGTAAGATGAACTCTCGCGCATGCCTTGATACGGGAATGTGTCGTGTGTGGATGAACACCGGTCGGTAAGTATAAATCATACCTTAACGTATCCCCTCGCCATGATTACATCTGATAAGTTGAGCTTATGTGGACAACAATACCGATAATTGTTATAGGATGCTTATCTTAATGTGAACTAATTGAACAACAAGAGCGTTTTGGCGTGACCGTACACTGATATGATTCTCTTACCCTCGAAACTCGCAAAAAGAATTTCTGTAAATTTTTATTTACTGCGTTTCTGCATCATTGTATATATTTATTTATTGCTTTCCGTCTTTACTTTTGAAAAATGAAAAATTCCAAAAAGATTTTAGGTGTGTTTTAATATAAATTTTATAAAAGCCAAAAAGATTTTACTTCTATTTTATTTTTGATTGACCGATGTTGGAACTCGAGTCTATCCTACCCAAAATCCTGATCGTAAGCCGGAAAACAATTGCACCTTCATAAACTGTCGAAGTTAACAAGTCTTGAAAGTTAAAAGATTAAAATTGATCAAATTTTTAAACTTTCAAACTGTTGTCGGTCGGTGTTTGATGGAGATTTGATCTCATATGTGTCATTTGTTTAATTTGTCTAAATTCCAAACGGTTGTTCTCATTACGTGTTTAGCTTTCTTGTATGTGCAGATGTAACACCCCAACCCGGAAGGGCTGACGTGTCACAATAACAGTGGTATCATAAACAAAAGTCATAATTCCATTTATTTATTTAACAATGAAACAACCATACAACCACTAAAATTAAGTTTAATATACAAGCGGACATATTCGACTTGATTAACTAATATCTTCAGATTTAGTCCTAGGCTTTATTCTTCTCTCTTTACCCCTCCCGAAGTAACCTGTTAACCTGTATATACAACAAAATTTACGGAATGAGCCGAATGCTCAGTACGGAATATTAGGCTCAAATAACAAATAACGCTTTATAGAATTGTTATTCGGATAAAACGTGATGTAAATAACGAAATTTCATAATCATATCTTACGGATGTACCCATGAGCAAACTTAAAATGTGACAATACACAGGTAGCTACTCCTGCATAATTATCACATGAGATGGCGAATTGGCATACCCGTTATCCACGTCCTTAACTTAAATCCTAGGATCGATCCATACGCCTCCTAATAGCCTTATGTACCACACTTGTACTTAAGAGACGCCGTGAACTGATCTCTCCGTCACGGATGGAGCACATGATGTTGATGCCGCAACAACATGCTCGTGGGACACTCCACGAGAAGCGATACTCAGGGTAACAGAGTACAAATGGACTTATTCATATAACTTATAAGACTTATTTTCATAACCAGACATAACATATATTGGAACATGCGATAATGATTATAACTAACAGAATACTATCGCATGACATGAAAGCTAAATCAATTGATTAGAATAGAAATCAAACGGACTGTCAAATGAATCGATAATCAAAGACGTGAGGAGTTTTTAGAGGATATAGTAATTTAGTGGTTTATAACAATTTGAATATGAAGCAATAAAGAGTGGGGTAAGGATCCGTACCTTAAAAATTCCAAAGTAATGCTACATTGTGATAATATTTCAGATTTATACGGGCAGAGTTTAGACTACTGATTAATCTTTTAACCTAATTTAAATAACATGCACACAACTAGGTTAGTAACTTAATACAGCAGTTACGATAACCCACGAGATCAACCCTCACAACGAATGACAAAGTGCTATGCTTAAACATCCATCGGATTCACAACGAAGGACAGAGTATTCCCCGAATTCGGGTGGCACTCAACATCCAGTCGAAATCACAATTAATGACAAAGCATCACCCTAATGTGGGCAGCACTTAAACATCCATTGAGTACATTGATCGATCGGACAATGAATCGTAATAGCGATCGAGTTATTACCCTGTTCTGCAGCACCCCGCTATACTAATTTGTGTTTCGTGTGTGTTTTGAGAGTAATTGGACGATATCTCAGCGAGTATTTTGAGTTTCTTCGTCGTTTTTGTGCCCAGAATCAAGTCCCAACATCCTCTATTTATAGGTGATTTTTGACTCTGACGCGGCCCGCGTGACATTAAGACTATTCTTACGCGGGCCGCGTGGCAACTTATTTTGGGCATAGGGTTGCCACGTGTGGGACTAGCCTAGCTGAGTCGACAGATTTTAAAAATTCAACTTCGGCCGCAAGTTATTAGGATATTCATCAAGTAGGGAATACCCCCCCTGAGTTTTAGGGGCCCTAATCCTGATTCTGAAAATTCTGAAAATTTTAGGGTTTGTGCAGAATTACTTGGGTGTCTTAATTAGGGTTTCCTATTGGATAATTTATGAATAATAATAATAGTTTTGATGGATCATAAGATAAATGTTAGTTTATTATAAATTATTATTATTCTTTTTATTTCTAGAATAATGATTTTAAATTTTCGGTTATTACAACTATTACCCCCTTAAAAGAAATTTCGTCCTCGAAATTTTCTACTTAAGAATATAACATATACTAACCATAATTTCTTAAACACACATGTGTATTTTACGTGCATGACCATAATTGTCAATTACTTTACATATGTGCCCTAATGATCCTCCTATAACGCATTTTAATAAAATATCTTACCATACGAAAAGTCAATGGAGACTTACAGATACTAGAGTGACTATTGGTACCGATATTTCCTACATAGATAGGCTTAATCATAACTAAGATATATTCACATAATGCAAGCATGAATGACCGTAAACAGAAACAAATGAACATAGATCAAAGAGCAAGGTTTACCGTGACCTTGACTAAAATTCTATTACTGGAATAGATTAGGGTATAGAGAGCGAATTGATTCTTCAGATTCCCATGTTGCTTCGCGTTCAGAGTGATTTTTCCAGAGGATTTTAACAAATGGAATTACTTTCCTACGCAAAACCCTTTCTTGTCGATCTAAGATGGCTTCTGGCTCTTCTTCGTAGGACAAATCTTCGTGAATTGTAAGTAACGGATAACTAATGACATGAAGTGGATGATAATTATATCCTCTAAACGAGGAGACATGAAAAACGTTATGAACGTGCGAGAGTTGAGGCGGTAAAGCTAGTCGATATGATACTTCTCCAATTCTTTCAAGGATTTCAAACGGACCTATGAAACGAGGACTAAGCTTCCCTTTAATTCCAAATCTACGAACGCCACGCCAAGGTGATACCTTTAAGAATACGTGGACACCAATTTTAAATTCAAGTGGTCGTCTATCTTGATCTGCATAGCTCTTTTGTCTGCTCTGAGCTTCTTTCAGTTTTTCTCGTGCCATAGTGACTTTTTCGTTTGTAATCTGAACTAGTTCTGGCCCTTCAATAATCTTTTCTCCAACTTCATCCCAGCATATCGGTGCTCGACATTTCCGACCGTACAAAAGCTCAAAAGGGGCCATACCAATACTTGCTTGCCAACTATTGTTGTAGGCGAACTCAACAAGGCATAAATATTCATCCCAGTTTCCAGACCATTCAAGTGCACATGCTCGGAGCATGTCTTCCAAGGTTTGGATCGTGCGTTCTGACTGTCCATCTGTTTGTGGATGAAAAGCCGTACTAAACTTCAGTCGTGTACCCCAAGCTGCCTGAAAACCTTTCCAAAATCGTGAGGTGAAACGTGGGTCTCTATCTGAAACAATGGAAGATGGTGTGCCATGGAGTCGAATAATTTCTTGAAGAAATATTTCGGATAACTTATTAACCGAAAATCCTTGCTGAATTGGTAGAAAATGTGCTGACTTCGACAATCTATCGACAACAACCCATACAACATCATTCTTTTTGAAAGTCTTAGGCAAACCGGTAACAAAATCCATTGTTATTTCATCCCACTTCCATATGGGAATATCCAATGGCTGCAACAGACCGCTTGCTCGTTTGTGTTCAATTTTCACTTGTTGGCAAGTGAGGCATTTACTTACGTATCGAGCAACGTCTTCCTTCATACCATTCCACCAGAAGTTCTGTCTTAAGTCTCGATACATTTTGGTAGATCCTGGGTGAATTTAAAATGGTGAGCTGTGAGCTTCGGCTAACAATGACTCTCGAAGGGTAGAGTCATCAGGTACACAAAGTCTTTTGCCGCACCAAATCACCCCATGATGGTCTATACGAAATTCAGATTGCTTACCCACCTCAAGATTTTGCACAATTGCCCAAAGTTCTCCATCTTGCCTTTGTGCATCTTTGATCCTTGATATGAGGTCGGGTTCAATCTGCATTCTGGCTAGATATCCATCAGATTTACTAACCTGAAGCCAAATTTTCATCCTTTCGAGATCCCTCCTAATATGAGGCTGAATTTGTAAGCAAGATATAGTCCCGGAATTCTTTCGGCTCAACGCGTCAGCTACTACATTGGCTTTACCTGGATGGTATTGAATATTTGCGTCGTAATCTTTTAAAAGTTCTAACCACCTTCTTTGCCTCATATTTAGCTCTTTCTGAGTGAATATGTACTTGAGGCTCTTGTGGTCGGTAAAGATGTCACAACTTTCACCATACAGATAGTGTCGCCAAATCTTAAGTGCAAAGACGACTGCGGCTAGTTCTAAATCATGTGTAGGGTAGTTAACTTCATAAGGCTTCAACTGACGGGAGGCATAGGCGATAACCTTCCCATGTTGCATTAGCACACAACCTAATCCTTTCTTTGAGGCATCACTATAGACTTGGTAACCTCCTGATCCAGAAGGGAGAGCAAGTATCGGAGAGGATACGAGTCGCTTCTTCAATTCTTCAAAACTTTTCTCTTGTTCCTCATTCCATGAGTACTTCACCCCTTTCCTTAGGAGTTTTGTGAGTGGTAAAGCAATTACCGAGAATCTTTCAACAAATCTTCGGTAATAGCCAGCAAGACCCAAGAAACTTCGTATTTCGGTAACAGAAGTGGGTCTTGGCCATTTTGTAATAGCTTCAACCTTTGTTGGGTCTACCATAATTCCCTCTGCTGATATGATATGACCTAGAAATGCCACTTGGCTAAGCCAAAAGTCACATTTGGAAAACTTAGCGTACAACTTCTCATGCCGCAAGGTTCCAAGTACCGTATGTAGATGTGCTTCATGCTCTTCGTGACTCTTAGAATACACTAGAATGTCATCGATAAAGACAATAACGAATTTGTCTAGGAATTGGTGAAATACGCGATTCATCAAATCTATAAAGACTGCGGGTGCATTAGTTAGCCCAAAGGGCATAACCAAAAATTCGTAATGACCATAACGAGTACAAAAGGCGGTCTTGGGAACATCATCATTCTTGATCTTTAGCTGATGGTATCCGGACCTTAGGTCGATTTTGGAGAAGAACTGAGCCCCCTGAAGTTGATCAAAGAGATCATCAATGCGAGGCAGAGGATACTGATTACGAATAGTAATCTTGTTCAGCTCTCGGTAGTCAATACATAAACGCATACTACCGTCTTTCTTCTTCACAAATAAGACCGGAGCACCCCAAGGTGAAACACTGGGTCGTATGAATCCTAGATCTAATAATTCTTGCAATTGTTCCTTCAACTCCTTCAGTTCCATCGGGGCCATACGGTACGGAGCTTTAGAAATAGGTTCGGCACCAGGGATCAAGTCGATGGTGAATTCTACCTGACGGTCGGGTGGTAATCCCGGGAGTTCATCCGGAAATACATCAGGATATTCACGAACAACAGAGTGGTTATCAATACTCTTAACACTAGCAGAAGTATCCTTAATCGATGCTAGGAATCCAGCACAGCCGTTTGATATGAATTTTCAAGCTTTGAGCGCAGAGATGATTTTAAGAGATTTATGAGCTTGAATTCCCTGATATATAATATCAGGATGATGAAGATCACCGAAAATAACACGGCGAGAATGACAATCTATGGTTACGTGATGTCGAGATAACCAATCTATCCCTAGAATAACATCAAAGTCACACATATGTATTGGGAATAGGTCTGCCTTACACACAATAGATTCAATACGGATCGGACAATCTTTATATACGTAAGTGATTACGGATGAATTTTCCATGGGAGTGGAAATGGTTAAAGTATGATTTAAGAGAGTTGGTTTTATCGGAAGGTATTTAGTAAACGAGTGGGATACTAAAGAATGAGTCGCTCCTGTATCGAATAACACATAGATACTACGTTCACCAAGCTGAAGGTTTCCAGACACAGTACCTGGGACATTAGCAGCGTCAGTAGCAGAAAGTGCGAAAATTCTTCCTCCAACATTGGGTTGGTTATTCTTCTTAGTGTCTTTCTTTGTACACTCCTTAATCATGTGTCCAGTTTGGCCACATCTAAAACATGCTCCTGTACTTCGGTGACATACGCCCTGATGTCTCTTACCACAAATATTACATAGAGGATATGTAATCTGATTCGGGTTTACGTGTTGATTCAGTGGTTGAGCTCTAATAGGTTCTGCATACAACTGAATCTGGTTTTGAGCAGGCCTCGTGTTTTGTAGTCTAGGTTGCCATGGACGCGCCTGATTTCCAGAGTTTTGATTTCCTTGCACTTTGCGGTCTTGATGCTGTGGCGTAGTGGATGATTGGCCGATTGCCTGCTTAAATTGTCCTTCCCTATTTCTCTTCTTATTATCCCCAGTTCGAGATAAAAATTCTTTCCTTTCGAATTCAAAAGTTTTGATTGCATCAGCAACTTCGGTGATATCCTTAAATTTCATGTACATGATCGACTTCCGAACTCGATCATTGACTGCCCACTTGCATTTTTCTGCCTGGACTTCTGCTGATCCTGCAACGTCTCCTACAATACTTGCCAACCTTGCAAATCTGGTAATGAACTCAGAGGCTGGTTCATCACTCCCCTGTCGAATTACTGCATACTCTCTGATATAAGCTTCTTTATCAGCGGTCGAAAAATACTTGTCGTAAAAGATATTACGAAAGTCGACCCATGAAAGATTAGCGTCAAAATCATCCCCTCCTTTGACTTGCTTATATCCTTCCCACCAAGTTTGTGCGTCATCTTCGAGTTTGTAGGTAGCCAATCTAACTTTGTATTGCTCCGGAACTCCAAGAACTCCGAAGATCTTTTCAACATGAGCTATCCAGTTTCTGGCTTCGACTGGATTAGTAGCGTGACTAAAGGATTTCGGCTTTTGTTTTTGGAATTTAGCGATCCATATGTCTATACTATAGGTAGTATGGTTTGTGGTATTCTCACGAATTTCTTCACCAGAGATTGGATTCGTGTTATTACGTTCTGGATGACGAGTTTGTTGAATAACGGCCTCAGCTGTTTGAGCAATCAGGTTTGGAAGCAACCCGGCAACAGCCTGGTTGATAGCATTAATTACGTTTGGATCAACTGGAGTCTCATTCGAAGAAGTGTTGTTATGTACAGGGTTAGTACGATTACTCCTACGTAGCGGACGACGAGGAGGCATATCTATACGAATAGACATAGGAATTAATCAAATAAGAGACCAAGTTAAATCCTATCATAGATATCTACCCATTCCTCACAGGTTTTAATTACTATCTTCAAGTTTTCTACAGGAAAGAGCCTTTGCTCTGATACCATAGCTGTAACACCCCAACCCGGAAGGGCTGACGTGTCACAATAACAGTGGTATCATAAACAAAAGTCATAATTCCATTTATTTATTTAACAATGAAACAACCATACAACCACTAAAATTAAGTTTAATATACAAGCGGACATATTCGACTTGATTAACTAATATCTTCAGATTTAGTCCTAGGCTTTATTCTTCTCTCTTTACCCCTCCCGAAGTAACCTGTTAACCTGTATATACAACAAAATTTACGGAATGAGCCGAATGCTCAGTACGGAATATTAGGCTCAAATAACAAATAACGCTTTATAGAATTGTTATTCGGATAAAACGTGATGTAAATAACGAAATTTCATAATCATATCTTACGGATGTACCCATGAGCAAACTTAAAATGTGACAATACACAGGTAGCTACTCCTGCATAATTATCACATGAGATGGCGAATTGGCATACCCGTTATCCACGTCCTTAACTTAAATCCTAGGATCGATCCATACGCCTCCTAATAGCCTTATGTACCACACTTGTACTTAAGAGACGCCGTGAACTGATCTCTCCGTCACGGATGGAGCACATGATGTTGATGCCGCAACAACATGCTCGTGGGACACTCCACGAGAAGCGATACTCAGGGTAACAGAGTACAAATGGACTTATTCATATAACTTATAAGACTTATTTTCATAACCAGACATAACATATATTGGAACATGCGATAATGATTATAACTAACAGAATACTATCGCATGACATGAAAGCTAAATCAATTGATTAGAATAGAAATCAAACGGACTGTCAAATGAATCGATAATCAAAGACGTGAGGAGTTTTTAGAGGATATAGTAATTTAGTGGTTTATAACAATTTGAATATGAAGCAATAAAGAGTGGGGTAAGGATCCGTACCTTAAAAATTCCAAAGTAATGCTACATTGTGATAATATTTCAGATTTATACGGGCAGAGTTTAGACTACTGATTAATCTTTTAACCTAATTTAAATAACATGCACACAACTAGGTTAGTAACTTAATACAGCAGTTACGATAACCCACGAGATCAACCCTCACAACGAATGACAAAGTGCTATGCTTAAACATCCATCGGATTCACAACGAAGGACAGAGTATTCCCCGAATTCGGGTGGCACTCAACATCCAGTCGAAATCACAATTAATGACAAAGCATCACCCTAATGTGGGCAGCACTTAAACATCCATTGAGTACATTGATCGATCGGACAATGAATCGTAATAGCGATCGAGTTATTACCCTGTTCTGCAGCACCCCGCTATACTAATTTGTGTTTCGTGTGTGTTTTGAGAGTAATTGGACGATATCTCAGCGAGTATTTTGAGTTTCTTCGTCGTTTTTGTGCCCAGAATCAAGTCCCAACATCCTCTATTTATAGGTGATTTTTGACTCTGACGCGGCCCGCGTGACATTAAGACTATTCTTACGCGGGCCGCGTGGCAACTTATTTTGGGCATAGGGTTGCCACGTGTGGGACTAGCCTAGCTGAGTCGACAGATTTTAAAAATTCAACTTCGGCCGCAAGTTATTAGGATATTCATCAAGTAGGGAATACCCCCCCTGAGTTTTAGGGGCCCTAATCCTGATTCTGAAAATTCTGAAAATTTTAGGGTTTGTGCAGAATTACTTGGGTGTCTTAATTAGGGTTTCCTATTGGATAATTTATGAATAATAATAATAGTTTTGATGGATCATAAGATAAATGTTAGTTTATTATAAATTATTATTATTCTTTTTATTTCTAGAATAATGATTTTAAATTTTCGGTTATTACAGCATATGCGACATCAGAATCAGCTAAAGGCGAAGAGAACGTGTCAGATGACAAGCCGTAAAGTGAAGACACGAAGTGAAGGCACTCAAAAGATAAAAATGATCGAGTTGCCGCTGACCCTTCATCAACACCACAAGGATCTGAAGAATTGACAAATCAAAAGATTCACGAGCATCATTCAAGGGGGATTTTGTTGATACACTCCCTGATTGAGTCACGTGAAGATTTTGAAGATCCTCCGACATGAAAGACACAGAAGACGAACCATCACGAGTAGCGTCCAAGGGGGAGTTTGTTGGTACACTTTATGTGGACGCGACTCGACTCGGTTCGGTTCGACTTGGTTTCGACACGGTTAGGTCCAGCTCAAGCCCGACGTCACGACATTCCTCCGTCGTGCGCCCCAGAGTTTGACACGCGAAGCACGGAGCGCCGCAAACCAAGTCTTGATGACACATCACCATGACATCATCAGTGCGATGTCATGATGATGTCACAAGTTTGTCTTATCTTACAATTTGTGAAAGATTTGCACAGAATCAACATTTGGGCCGAAACTTGAATTGGGCCTTTGACTTTCAATTTGGGCCATAACAAACGACGAAACAACAATGCATGTATGTCGACGAAACTCACCCAGTTTCGTCGACTTTGTCAAGGCCTTCCCCAGTTTCGTCACTTTTAATGTTTCGTCGTGCCATCTTTGCGTTTCGTCATGGTCTGTGTCTGTCTTGTATAAATACCCCTCATAGTTTCTGTGTGAAACTCATGAGAGTTGTGAGACTTTGAGAGAGTCTGTAAAACATTGTTTGTATATGTTTGTATCCGTTCTCATCCCTAATCAATAGATATTGAATCTTTGGTTACGCGTGTGTTTTACATTGTGTTTGGTTTACACCGTCACGGGGATTCCGCACCCGTTACCGTGTTTGTGATAAACAAGGATAGGTTTTCGTATCGGATCCACCGAGAAAAACGGACCTACAATTTCAGCCAAGAAATCGGTGATCACTTGCCCCTTGATTGCTGTTCGCTTTCGATACTCGATATCCAGGGCTCCTAGTTCAATCGCCCATTTGGCTAATCTTTCTGAGATCTCTGGTTTGTGTAAAATTTGCTGCAGCGGGTAATTCGTTAGGACCTGCACGCGATGCCCCTGAAAGTATCTTCTGAGTCGCCGAGTGGCGTGAACTAGCGCCAGGAGCAACTTTTCGAGTGTTGGATACCGCGTTTACGGTCCCGCCAGAACTCGGCTGATGTAATATATAGGTGTTTGCTTTACATCCGTTTCCACCATAAGTACCGCACTTACCGCGTTGTGGGCCGCTGCCAAATACATTTTAAGCACTTCTTCTAGGTATGGCGCTGTTAGCATGGGTAGTTTCTCGATGAAGCGTTTCATGTCTTGTAGGGCTTCTTCTGGGTATGGCGCTTTTAGTGTCTTTATACCTGGCAAAGACCTCTCGGCGTGTCTTGCCAAGAATCTGTTTATAGCCACTAAACGCCCATTTAACGCTTACGCTTCTTTCAAAGTCCTGGGATAGGGCATCCGCGTTATGGCGGCTACCTTTTCCGGGTTAGCTTTAAAGCCGTCCCGGGTGACTACTACCCCCAAGAACTTTCCCTCCTCTACCCCAAATGAACATTTCTTGGGGTTGAGTTTGATATTGTATTCTCTGAGCTTTTGGAAAGTTTCTTCAATATCTTCAAGCATTTGTTTTTCTTCCCTGCTCTTGATTACCAAATCGTCAACATACACTTCTAAGTTTCTGCCGATTTGTGTTTCGAAAGCTTTATCCATGAGTCGCTGATAGGTGGCTCCGGCGTTTCGCAGGCCGAAAGGCATTTTGGTATTACAAAAGATGCCCACATCGGTGTGAAACGCCGTTTTTTCTTCGTCTTCTTTGGACATTTTGATCTAGTGATAACCTTTATAGGCGTCTAAGAAGCATTTATACCTATAAGGGACCAGAGAATCAACCTTAAAATCCATCTCGGGCAGCGGGTATGCATCTTTGGGGCACGCTTTATTCAAATCTTTAAAATCAATGCACATCCGACATGTGCCATCTGGCTTCTTTACCATTACAGGGTTTGATACCCATGTATGATATTTTGTTTCTCTTTCCAGCTTCAACCAACTTTCGTACTTCTTTGACAACCGCTGCCTTTCGATCCGGAGCCATACTACGTTTACCCTGTGCGACTGGCTTAATGCAGGGGAGTGTCGCTAGCTTGTGTTCTGCCTTATCGCGGGGTATCCCAGTCATGTCGGAGTGCTCGAAAGCAAAGATATCCGCGTTCCTTCTCAGCAGTTGTTTCAAATTGTTTTTAACTTCAGGGGAGAGGCTGTCCCCTATTGTAACTGCCTGATCCGGATGACGTGTGCTTAATACCCATCTTTCCGGGCCGATGGCGCCAGTGGGTCCTTGGCGGCATCTTTTGCTATTCAATACCTCTCCCAACTTGTCTCGAAACACCGTTGCAATACCCCGCGGGGTAGGGAACTTCATGAAACCTCGCGCCGTGGAGACTATAGCGTCCAATTTCCCCAGGGTGAACCTTCCAATGATGACATTGTGGTATGACTCAGCGCGTACCACAAGGAATGTTAGGAGTATGGTCCTTTCCCGGGGCTCTTGTCCGAACGTAACTGGGAAAGTAATCTGGCCAATTGGATCAACCTTCTCTCCTGTGAAACCTTTAATGGGGGCGTGCACTAATTCAAGCAGCCTTTTGTCTTCTGGTTGCATTCTATTGAAACAATGTTCATAGATAATGTCCTCTGAACTCCCGGTATCCACCAGGATCCTCCTCATATGATAATCACCCACCACAGCGAATATGATCAAGGCGTCCGTAGTGAGGTGCAAATCTTCCACGCGAGGCTCGATGGTCATAGTTGCTAGCATCCAGGGTTCGAGCGTGGAGAAACTCCGCTTGGCCCCTTTTCCTTTATCCGCGTATGCCATGTTTAGCTCTCGCAGCCTTTTACCCGCCGCCTTGTCGTTTTCTTCCTTGACGGGTGGCGGGCCCTGTTTGATATCTCTCACTAGGTGTGCCAATTTACCTGCTTTCACGAAGTATTCAATCTGCTTCTTTAGCTGAAAACAGTCATTAGTGTCGTGGCCGCTCCCTTTGTGGTACTCACAATATTTGCTTGTATCTTTGTTAGGGTTGTCTTTTAGCGGCTTTGGAGGGTTAAACTTGAGGTTCTCTGAAGCTAGGATCTCTGCTGGCGTCTTGCTCAGGTTGGGGTAATCGGATCGCGGCTTAGAGGATTCATTCCTTGAGTAGGTATTTCTAGACCTATCATACCGCGAGTCCGTCCTATCACCCCTTTGGTATCGGTCTCCTCTACCTTTACTTTTAGAACCCCGTTGTTCTCTATCTTCTTGACTTTTCTGGGCCTCCTTTTTCCTATTGGCCGCGTGACTGGCGGCTACGGCCTTTTCTTGTATAACGTACACCTTAGCTATCCACACGCTAGATCATTTGTGACACCCGGGATTTCCAGGTTCTCTTTATTGAATCTAACGATAAAACTTTCCACTGTTTCATTGTCTCGTCGGTGGATGTGAAGGAGCTCGTTTCGATCTTTAGTATGCCTGCGCTGTTGGCTAAATTGCAAGATGAACTTAGCCTCTAGATCTTCAAAACTGTCTATCTCCCCAGTGGGCAAACTATCCCACCAGACCCGAGCCGCGCCTACCAGCGTTTGGACAAACATCTTGCACCAGAGGGGCATAGGCCAACTGGCTACTTCCCCAGCACTTTTGAATAGGTTGAGATGGTCGTTAGGATCACCTAGCCCATCATATTTGCCTACAGTCTGAGGCATCTTGGGTTTTTCCTTAATAGGAGCTTCTGCTATTCTTCTGGTAAACTTGGATTTGAAAGTAGCATCCACTGGCTTGTAAGGTCTGGTAAGTTCGTCTTCTTCGACATTGATGGGTTGCACTGGGGGAGTTACCCCACCATGGCTGATACCCTGGGTGACAGGGGGTTGAATCGGGGTAACGTTCAGTGTTGAGTTGGGGCCTCTTCCTTGAGAAAAGCGAGGCCTAGACGTGTTTCCCCTGTTATATGTGGGTTCCGCCGTTGGCGGGGTTTGATTGTAAATAGGTTGTGATGTTGGGAAAGTCAACCAAGGCGGCATATAAGCCGCGTATGGCGATTGCTGAGAGTAACCTTGTGGCCCCCCCTGGGGAGTGTACGTGGGAGTATTGTATTGGGGCAAGTACCCGTATGGGGGTGCAAAATAATACCCGGGAAAGTAAGCCTGATTTCCTGTGTAACTGGGGCGTTCAAGATTCCCGCCGGCATGACCACTGGTTGATGGGATGGTGTGGATAACGCGGCTGTTAGTGTTGCTGAATACAGAGGTGGCATGGCGTTAGTGACCGAGGGTTGATAGTATTGGGGCGCGCCCACCGGCGGTATGATGGTGCTTGGGCTAGCCGACGTGATAACTGGCATAGTGCTATGACGTATGGTCTGTGCACCGGAGGTTGTGGCTGAGGCGAAAACGTTCACACCTGTTGTGATTGGTCCAACTGATTGAAGTCGTTGAGAAGTGTACGAAAATAAGTCTGCTGCCGTCGTCCCAGAAGAAGCAGCGGTAGTGCCGGTAAAACCTGGTGGGGGCCCCTCTGCTTCAAATTCCAAGTCGAGAGACCTGGTCACAACCGATGAGGCTGGCATGGAGATGACAGGGCTTGTTTCTAACAACGGATTGCTAGTTAACATCGCCTGACTTGGTGTTACTGCTATGTTCTGATCGCTTGCCATTGGGTTCAGTCTTGTTGTTGCTACTGATCGGTCCCACGGATGGCGCCAATGAAGAAACACTGACCTTCACGGTAGTATCCAACTAGGACTTCAACTCTTGGCGATCCGAACTGCTAACTGCAAAACAGAACACCGTTAGGACTCGTTACAGGAATGGGGTTATTCCTGTAACCACCCTCCGGCGTGAGAATAAGTCTCGGTTTGGGAGAAAGTATAAGTGAGTAGAGAGAAGAAGGTAAACGAGAGCAAGATGATCATACCTTAGATGTTTACCCCTATTTATAGTTTACCATTAGGGTTTCTCCTAACTTGGGATGGGCTCCGATAAGTTAGGGATTTGCATGATCTTCCCAAAAGAATGGGGATTCGGTTACGTGATCTATCTATGCAGAATAGAACATTCTAGAATAAATGTTTATGATTAATTATTTATAATAAAATAATAGGTAATGACCGGGTCGGGTTGACCGATCCGGGTCTTACCTCGTCACTTGGAAAATACTAAGATATCATCAATGTATACTATTATAAAATCACTAAAAGGAATGAAAATATCATTCATAATATTTTGAAATTCACTTGGGGCATTCTTGAGCCTAAATGGCATTACATTCCATTCATAATGACCAAAAGGTACTGTGAAGGCAGTCTTATATCTGTCTTTTTCATTTATCTGAATTTACCAGTATCCAGATTTTAGATCAAATTTTAAGAATATGATTGCATTATTTAGCCTATCTAACAAATCTTTTTATTAGGTATAGGATACCTACTCCATTTTAAAACTTTATTTAATGGTTTATAGTTTATTACTAATCTTGGAGCTCCTCTTTCTTGCTCTGAATGTTTATTAACGTAAAAGGCTGTACATGACCATGGAGACTTTGAGGGTTTTATTAAACATTTATCTATTAAAGTTTTTATTTCTTTTTTACATAATTCTAAATATTCTGAATTCATTTGACACGGTCTTGCTTTTGTAGGTATTTGGCGTTCATTAAAGTCATCTTCATAAGGAAGAGAAACAATATGTTTTTTACTATCCCAAAAAGCATTAGGATGATCATTACATATTTGTAAACAAAATTTATTTTGTATTAATTTTATTTTTTCCCGTAATTTAGGATTTTTAAGTATTTCTTCTATTGTAAAAAGATTAATTTCTTCTTTAAGAAAATTAATTTGAGATTCTTTAGCTTATATTAAGGAATCTTTAATATCATGAATATATCTGGTAATTGGTTTATGAACAAAAGAAAAGGTTATATATTTTCCTTTGTAAGTTCCTGTGATAAAATTTTCATCAATATGTCTTATTGGAAAAATCTTTTTCTAAAAGGGTGAGCCAAGTATAATCTAGCTGGTTAGATTTTTCACTAACATAAAACTATTTGGAATACAAACTTTGTCTTGGTAAATATATGCATGTGGTAATTTATAACTTATACCTAGTGGTTCTCCATTAGCAGAACTAACTCTATGAGTAGTTTTATGAAAATATTTTGTGGGAATAATTCCTTCTTGGATGCAATTTAGATCTGCTCCACTATCAAGTAAAACAATTAATTCTATTGAAAAATTATTGTCTATTAACAACTTAATTTTAATGTACCATTTATGAGAAGTCACTATCTTATATATTGATAAATAATTTTCATCTTTCAATATTGATAAAAAATTATCAAATGTTTCTGGATTATCTTTTCCAGATGTCTCAGGGTTTTCTGTATTATTTTTCCCTTTTTCTAAATTTCTTATTCTTTCTTCTAAAGTTTTATTATTTCCTTTTAAATTTTTTATTTCTATTTTTAGGTTATCAACCTCCAATTTTAATTCTTCAATATTAATCGGTTTTCCCTTTAAATTCCTTTGATTTAATTGTTTTTTAACTTCACTTATAGTGTAGGGTTTAAATTCTTAATGAACCATTGAGGTTGAAGATTTTTCTTCTTTAATTATTTTAGAAATAGTTTCTTTTCTAATTTTATCATCTTCCACAGCTTTTAGTAATTTTAAAAGGTCATTAGAAATAACATTTATTTTTATATTCTCAAATTGAGCAATCATTTGATAAATATCATCTTCATTTTCTGTATCAGAATTATTTTGACAACATTTTTCTCCTCTGCAAGGAGAACATTCTTCATCAGAAGATATTATTTCTTCATTTTCTAATATATTTATATCCTCATTATAAGAATTTTCTGATTCTGATTCAGACTCAGAGTTTATTAGTATTTTAGATAATGTATCTCTTAATTGTTCATCCTCAATATTATTGAGTTTCTTTTTTACCCAACAAGTTTTTGCTTTATGACCCGGACAACCACATTTCTTACATATAATGTAAGGTTTAAAAGATTTATATTCTTGTTTTCTTTTACGTTTTCTTTCTTCTCTTTTCTGTTTTCTTTTTTGGAATTTTTTATATTTTTGAGGAGATAAAACTCGCTTCTTTTTCTTGGGATCATTTTCCCTAACATCATCCATACCAAATTGACCGCAAAATTGACCTAATTGTCTCTTTTCATTAAGAGAATGCCTTTAATCTGTTGGTTAAGCTTTATTTCATTACATAAGGCTAATCATTCTTGGACACAAGTTCCTATTAACTTGCCATAAGTATAATTTTCATAATTAATACTTACTTCTCCTTTTCTAAGATTTTTCCTAACCCTTTCTGCAAATAAAGGAGCTAATCCATCTATAAATTTAGATTTCCAATGAGAACTATTAGACTCAGGAAGTTCCATTACTCTGCTTAAAAAGGTATCTTTATACCATCTAAAAGATGTAAGAGTTCTACATCTTAGATTTTGTAATAGAGTTCTAGTATTTTCAGAATTATCAGACCATCTTCCCGTAAAATGATCAACAATATTAACTACCAGTGTATAAACTGCACTAGGAGTTTGTCTACCTTCTTCTTCTTTGACATTAGTTAGAATTTTATTCCTATCAGTTTCTGATAAATAATTATCCCACCAGCCATTTAATTGACCAGTAAAACCTGCTATAATCATTTTAGCAATATTTTCATCAGAGTTATCATTACTCTTGCAAATCGTACTATACATCATCATTCTGTTTATAGTATTGTAGATTGGTCCTTCAGACAAACCATCTATGTTCCATTCATAGATGTGTTTACCATGATAAGAATTATTAAGAGTTAACTGCCATTTTCGTCCCTGTGGTTTGGTCACTTTGGCCATTTCAGTCCATTTTTCAAAAATGCGCCATTTTCCTCCCCGACGTTCTGGAAAGGTGCCATTTCAGTCCAAAAATATAACCCAGTTAAGTCAGTTAGTAAATAAGGACTGATTGTGTAAATTTGTAACATAAAGGACTGATTGTGTAAATTTGTAACACCACCACCACTAGCCCTGCCACCACCACCACTCCGCTGCCACCACCGCCACCACCGCCACCACCGCCACACCGCCACCACAACCACACCGCCACCACCGCCACCACACCCACCACCGCCACCACAGCCACTGCCACCACCACCACCACCGCCACCACAGCCACACCGCCACCACAGCCACTGCCACCACCGCCACCACCGCGACTACGGGATCTTGTGCGATTATCTTTGGCTTGTGCGATCAAGAGTTCATCATCATCGTCAATCATCACGTTGATCATCATCAACAGTTCTTCGAACCACCATTCGTTCATCCGAATTGAAATGGTGAAGATGGAGATCATCGTTCATCCGAATTCAGGCAGATTCGAAACCGGTCACCGGAACCTGCAACTTCACCGGAACCTGCAACTTCATCCGAATTCAGGCAAATCGACCACTTTGAAGATAAAAACGAAGATCCAATCATCGTTTCTGAAAGATCCAACTTCATCCGAATTCAGGCAGTGGCTGTGGTGGCGGTGTGGCTGTGGTGGCGGTGGTGGCAGTGGCTGATGTGGCATAACTCATTTTGTTAATCAGATTTACAGGGACGATAGTTGGAGTTGAAGATATATCTCCTCAGTGGGAATCCTCTAAATGGCGATCGTTGAAGGTTAATATATGTTATAATTTCTATAAGCAATAAAAAATAGAATCTTTAAACTTACTTGTATCTATCTTAGGTTCAATGGGACGAACCTGCTTCTATTATGAGACCAGAAAGGGTTTCTCCATGGGAAATCGAAACACTTGCAACTCCTGTTCCAACATGTTCGGTTCAACCAGTGGCGCCGAAAACTAAAAGACCTAGACCTTCTGTTGAAATTCCAACACTTGTAACATTCAAAAGGAAACAAGAACATCATTCAAATAGAAGCAGGTGGTGGCGGTGTGGTGGTGGTGGCGGTGTGGCTGTGGTGGCGGTGTGGCTGTGGTGGCGGTGGTGGTGGCAGCGGAGTGGTGGTGGTGGCAGGGCTAGTGGTGGTGGTGTTACAAATTTACACAATCAGTCCTTTATGTTACAAATTTACACAATCAGTCCTTATTTACTAACTGACTTAACTGGGTTATGATTTTTGGACTGAAATGGCACCTTTCCAGAACGTCGGGGAGGAAAATGGCGCATTTTTGAAAAATGGACTGAAATGGCCAAAGTGACCAAACCACAGGGACGAAAATGGCAGTTAACTCATTAAGAGTTAATAACATACTCTTGTTCTTCTATTAGAACATCTTGTGGAGTTGGTCTAGGATAATAATACATCCGTTGAGTTGGTTTATTTGCAAACTTATCCAATTTTCTTATCTCTTCATTAATTCTTTCTTGATAATTATTTTCATTTAGAGAGTTTACAAATTCTTCTGTTAAAGTATATATTCTTAAACTTGAAAATTTTTCATTTAAAACTTTTAATTTTTTATCTAATAAATCTGCTATTTCAGTGTTAGATTTTAACTTAAAATCTTTTATATCAGGAGTAGGTTGTATAGCTGGAGCAGCAACCACTTCCTTTTTCTCCTCTTGCCTCATAGGAGAGTTTCTTAATTTTTTTATATGGTTAGTTAATTCATTTATTGAACTTAATTGTTCACCTAAACAAATCAAATAAATATTTGTATAATTTTGTTGTTTAAAAATATTGTTTATATGTGAAATAGTAATTGGTAAAGTATCTTGTTCCAACAATTTTTGGAAAGCCTGGTAATATCTGGTTTCATTATCCTTTTCTATTTTAAAAGGTTGATGTGGGGGAAAAGTTGTTTTTAAAATTCTTCCATTAACATTATATTCTCTCTGTATAACAGAAATCATGCTATTAGTATATTTGTTTATAAACCAAGGAACAAAAAGTATAACTTTATTTTATTCTGAGAGTTCTTTATAAAAAACTTCTTGAAACATTTTAGTATCTTGGCTATCAAAATTTTTGAAAAACCAATCTCTAAACAATTTCCATTTATCTTGTCTAAATTCTTCATTAATAATTTTTCTTGCCAGAGAACCCTGACTAAAATCAATTTTTTCTTTTTGATTCATTAAATTGAAAAATTCATTTCTGACTCGGTTAATTCCGGTTCATTAGGCTTATATATACCTCTTACAATATTATCAGAATTAATTCTTAATTCTTCAACCCTATTTTCAGGTAATTCCTCTCTTAATTGAGAAGTAGAAGCTCTGGAAGGACTTCTAACAGTATATCATATGGGGGATATGTGATAATTTGAAGATCTAGAAGATATAGATCTAGATATTCTAGGTTTATATTGATCAAACTGTATCTGAACAGATCCTTCAGATGTTTGTATAATATTTATAGGATTATCATCTATATATTGTTGTTTTGGAGTACAGTTATTTAGTACCCAATTTTATGAAAATTCTATTTCTTCCCACTTTATTTTTCTTCGAGTGGTAATATTTGATTTACCAAAATTTGTTTCTATGACTATAGTTTCATTTAATGGTTTATCTATCATTTTACACTGAGGATTTAGTGTGAATAAAGGTTTATAATATATTCTATAACAAATACATATAACCTCTGATCCTGGAGCATAATTATACCCATGAGTTTTAACATTTAATGTCAAAGCATCTGTTATATTAATATCAATCAAAGATAATTGTAAATTTGGATAAACATTAAAATAGACTGGACCATGTGCTAGACTAGATTGAACTATCCCTATTAGGGATTGTTTATAATCCAGATTTCTACCATCTCTTAAAGCTGCTATAAAGCTTTCTGGTAGACCTTCTAAAGTTAAAGGTTTAAATGCAATTTGCACAACACCAATATGAATAAATTTATATTTATTTCTTTTATACCTTATCAATTCATTATTATTTAAGAGTTTTAAAACCATATCTTCTTTATTAAGAGCAATTGTTTCTTCAGTAGTTTTTACTACTTGTTTTAAACCAATTTTTTAAAAGGTTCCAAATTTATAAACTTGTTTATAATCGATTTTTGGAATTGTCCATTTATTTAGTAAATCTAAATTGTGAGGAATATCATATTCTTCCTTAATACTGTTTTTAACAGTATCTTTACCTTCTAATATATTCATTTTTATTTTGTTTCTCGGTATTGAATCTTCTCATAACTTTGTTATCTTCCATGGCTCTGATACCATAAGGGCAGGACCTTATGGGAAAATATTAAAACCCAAAATAAAGAAAAAGATTAAAACCCAAACTAAAGAAAAAGAAAGAGAGCCTGGAATTATTTCGGAGATATACATGTTTTAAAAAACTTTTTATCCTAAATCTAGATTTTCAGACATATGACAAATTTTTACATATACATCGATATTTAATATGTTAAACTTCTAAAGAAAATTTAAATATACCTACATAGATTCATAGAATGGAGTTATGGAGACCTAAATAAAATAAAATAATGCATTATTTTATTGTGGAGTTAGATTTGATATTATCAGAGACCAAGAATAATATGTAGGGCTGTAAACGAACCAAACGTTTAGCGAATAATTCGTGAACCGTTCGGCGGGAAGTTCATTTGTGTTCGTTCGTTTATTAAACAAATGAACACGAACAAGAAATTTCGTTCGTTTAGTTAAATGAACAAACATGAACAGAGGTCGCGTTCGTTCGTTTATGTTCGTGAACGTTCGGTAACATGTTCGCTTGTGCTCGATAGTTCATTAGTGTTTTTAGTTTTTATATTTATTTAAATATATCAAAATTCTGACAAATTAAATATCTAGTAAGTGTCAATGTATTATATATTCTGTTCATTAACGATTGTTTGTGTTCCTTTGTTTCCATTTGTGTTCATGAACACTAGTTTGTGCTCATTTGTGTTTGTCAACGTTCGTTGCCTAAAATTAACAAACAAACATAAACAAACACGAACAAGTTCATTTCCTTAACAAACGAACACAAACATTAAATCCCGTTCGATAAGTGTTCGTGAACGTTTCGCGAATACATATATTTTTTAACAAACGAACATGAACAAAGTCTTGTTCGTGTTCGTTCGGTTCATTTACAGCCCTAATAGTATGGACTATGGACATGAAAACTAATTTTAATCTTGAGGTGTCCGCAACACCATGACACTTGTCGACTTCTACCTTCTAATTATACCAATCAATTTAATATATATATATATATATATATATATATATATATATATATAGGGGAAGGTTCATTGGGGAACACTAAAAAAGTGGGGAACATCGGGGAACCGGCTCAAACGAACTCCGATTGGACTCATTCCAGCGGCGTTAGAACCGGCTCGTCGAACCCTAACTAAGATCTCTTAACCCTAAACTCTAAATCCTAACTCCTAAACTCTAAACCCTAAAGCTAAAAAATAAGGCTAAAACCTAAGCTAAACCGTAATATCTAAACTATAATCCCTAAAAGCTAAACCCTAAAGGCTAAACCTAAAGCTAAACCTTATAGCTAAACCCTAAAGCTAAACCCTAAACCCTAAAGCTAAACTCTAAACCCTAAAGCTAAACCCTAAAGCTAAACCCTAAGGCTAAACCCTAAAGCTAAACCCTAAAAGCCAAACCCTAATATATTTAGGGTTTAGGGGTTATGATTTAGGGTTTAGGGTTAATAGATCCTAGTTAGGGTTCGACGAGACGGTTCCAACGCCGCTGGAATGAGTCCAATCGGAGTTCGTTTGAGCCGGTTCCCCACTGTTCCCCACTTTTTTAGTGTTCCCCAATGAACCTCACACTATATATATATATATTAAACCATCGTGTGCACTTGAGATTTTTTATTTATATTAAAATATATATGATTTTGACAACGGTTATTAAATTGCTTACCCGTCTTCAGTCTTCTGATCGTAATCCGTTATCCGTCAACGTTAACCAGTCAAGATCATGACTGTTCTTGAGCTGTATTCATTTACATCGGTTGATTATAGGTTAAACTAGTTGAACCGGTGAATTATATTGTTGGTTGACAAGATTTTCATTTATTTACTTTAGAAAAAAAAAATCTTATTTACTAATTCATTACAACTCTTCAGGAATGGCATTTTATTAAACATTGCAAGTTCATAAAGTAACTTTAAAATGTTTTGGCAACTTTTGAATTGTTAAGTGCTGAACCAGTAAGAGATCTGAACCATTAAGTGTTGAACCAGTAAGATGTTTGAACCATTAAGAGCCAATATAATGTTTAACCATTCAAAGATAAATGTCTGACCAATTCAGATTAAAGGTCTTAACCATTCAAACTCAATATAATGTTTAACCATTCAGAGGCAAATGTATGAACCATTCAGACATCTGCTCGCGAAACAAACAATCTGAACCACTAACTACTGAACTAGTAAGATCTTAGCAGTGGTTGGGCCAAGTCTGCACCAAGAAAAGCTATCGCATACATTTTTTAATGAAACTTCTTTGAAAAAAAAAACAGTCTGCATATGACAATGTTTGCGTGTGGTCTACGCGGCGCAGACAGAAGAGTCTGCGCAGATCTTTTTTAGAAAAACAAACAACACCTATATGTGGCCATAACTGATCATCTCTGGCCTCCTGTGACCCTTGTCGCTCACTAGACCTTCGAAATTCCGAGCGATGCCGCCTGCACTAGCAGTACTTGGTCAATTTTATATCATTATTTTTCCTAAAACACCTTCGAAGTCGGACCTTCGTTCTCCAACCAAGGTAAGCAAACAATCGATATTTTAAACCCTATTTTTCAAGATGAACGTTAAAACTGATAAACATAAATAAGTAACTAAGTTAAAGGAATAATGGGTTAGTATGAATGTGACAAGCAGAAAATATGGACTTAAAAAAGTAGCTTAAAGTGCGGAGTATGAAAATTAGGGTTTGGGTATAAGGGATATGAAGATGATGATGATGATGATGATGAACAAAAGAAGAAATGGAGATTGGAGTGGGGTTGGGTTGGGTTTTAATTTTATTATATTTAAATAAAAAGGGAGGGCTCCACTTGAATTTGAATTGTTAAATTATAAAATTATATCTTGTTTAATGTTTTAATTATTATTTTTAATAGTATGGGTAGTATAGTGATTTTACACTAATTTAACTGAAAAAACTAACGATGATCCAGTCAGGAGATTATCCGAATAACAACCGAGCAAAACATATGAAACATACATGTAATTTTAAAAGTTCAGTGACTAAGGTGAAATATAGATACACCACATGAACTATCTGTCGAAGGCAGATTTGATGTAATTTAAGTCGTTTAAAAAAAGCATAATCCTTGATAATAAATTTAACTGTTTAGATTCCTATGTTGTTGTTCGGCTACAAAGTTCAAATTTCATAAAAAGTGTAAAAAATATTATCATTTCAGCTATAAAACACGCCTAAAACCCACAAATAACAAAGTAAAGACTACCAAAACACCATATTCAACCCATAATACTGTAATAGTCCATAAAAACTTCAAACACACAATCGTAGAACTATGAATATAAAACCCAACATGTTAATAAACATAAAACACAATAATGTTTATCATTCGATAATCTCAGTCTTATCATCAAAAATATAAAACACAACCCACATATATAATGTTTTGGTAATCTTTATTTTGTTATTTGTGTGTTTTGAGTGTCTTTATAGTTGACATTTTAGTGTTTTATAACTATTTACACTTTTTAAAAAATTTGGAATTTGTAACCAACTCATAGCCTAGATTCCTAAATAAGTGTTCATATACAGAGCCAGTTATTGGGTCGGCAAAGTCGGGCAACGGCCCGAGGCCCAAACTGTTAGAGGGCTCGAAAAGTTTTTAAAAAGTTTTATATATTATTAATACTATAAATATTTTACTTGTAACCTACATAGTTCAGTTGCTAAGAGCATTCTACTTTATCGTTGAAGTCTCCGGTTCGATTCTTCTATCTCCTGCTTTCCCGTTTTTTATAGCTTTCCAAATTTTAAAAGGTCAAATGAATTTATTTCCAAAACATTTATAGTTGTTGGCCTTTGGTCTATTGGTTCACCATAGAAACAATAACGCTATGGGTGCAAGTTCGATCCCTCCATTCCCTTTACGACAATATTTTTTTTTCCTTTTTTTATCAAATCAACATTAATACTGTACTAGCGGGAAACCCGCGCTACGCGGCGGGATTATATTTTTTGCTGATACGTATTGTAGACACTGCGCATATGATTTGTTAATTTGAATGATTTGAACAATCTGGATTATTCTTAGTTTCTTCCCTTCTATGTGTGCATTCTAATAGTGCACCGGAAATCAAATGTAGCGTGCTGAAAAGTAACAATGCTATATTTATTACGAAAAGGAAAATTGTTTGCTTGTAAATACACCGGAGGAAATGTAGCTTGGATGTTGAATTAGTAGCTAAGGGATATTTTGGTATACTTGTTCTCTCCTCATTTGGTGAACTGCAAGATTTGTAGTATATGGGACATGAGGTTAGTATTGTATGGTTTGCAATAAATGAAGAATGTTTTTATGTTACCGAAATAAAATCAAATGTTATGGATAAGAGTAGCAAATGATGGTATATGTTAGGTTGAAGTGATGTACCTTTGTTTTTAGTCGTGTAAAACCTCTTTGTAGACGACATTTGAGGTGAAAACCCCATTTTTGTTATGGCTATTGGTTGGATACACTAATACCTTTGTGTTCTGCCTTGTTGTGCATCTTGACAACGCCACATAAAGTTGGCCATGTGAGAATACAGGTTCGGGGAGGTAAGCACCAACGTGGGGAAGGGTTTGCCCTTGCGCTTTATTTATCGTCATGGAGAAGCTAAGCCGGACTGGGAACTGTTTTCTTTTTAGTTTGAATGGAAACATATCGTCTTCAGAGGGAGTGAGGGGTATTCTTGGTAGGAATACCCGTTTGCCCTTATGTTCTCCAACCACTATTTTCGCATCAATAACACTTCGCTCGAACCGTTTACATATTAGTCTGGTGCCATTGCATAGGCCATTTGATGGGTCGATGTTTCGTAACAATATAATTGGGCATCCAATTTTTAGGCGTAGTTTGTGTGGGGGGATGGCACTTACTGTTAGTGAGTTTAGGAACTCAATCGGGTGCAAATGGTGTTGGTCATCATCAACCTCATCGAAACTATAGTAGTGTTTCTCCTCTCCCTGGAAAATGTCAATTAAGTGGTTGTTAATCTCATCGACACTCTCATTTCTCGTTGTTAAAATGGCTCTAGAGGTTATGTAATCGGGGGACTGGGCATTTGCGTTGAGGGAGGGGAAAATGGATTGAATGAGTTGTTTGATGGAGTTTTCCTTTATGGTGAATGGGATTGTCATGTCGTCGGGGATGCGGATTTGGTTTTGGTTTCCATCTATGGTCTCCTCAATTCCATTGCCGACTCGTAAAAGGAATTCCGAGAACCACGAATCAGTACGTGCTCTCATGTTTATGGAGAGGCATATTTTCTTAGTTAAATAAAAAATACAATATAGTAAACTTGTGAGGCAGGTATATGAAGAGGAACCTGCAGAATGTCCTAACAAATCATCGTGATCTGGAGGGGGAATGTTTAGGTTGAGATGTAAGGGGGAGGTTGGTGTCGATGTATTTTCAGTGAGGGGACTGTTGGTGTTATTCCGTTGTTGCAGGTGTTGTCTAGATGTTCTTCGTGATGCGCTACGTAGACGCCTTCCGGCACCGTGTGACTCATTGTATCTTTTTTTGCATGCACTCCTTAACACACGAGTGGTTCGGAACAGCGTTGGTCGTCATCTGGTTGGGGCTTGTTCAAGTCGAGATGAAGGTGGTGTTCATCCCCGGATGTCATTGCGTTTGTATCTGTAAGGTGTAGCTATAAAAAGATGGAAGCCATCATTAAATATGTATATATAGGAGTAGGTGTAACAGTGATGGAGATAGGAAGTCTTTCTGTATGCATTATTAAAAAAAATAATTAAATAGAATGGCAGTCATAGGAAGTCCTCAGGACATCTCACATAGGTCTAAGGGCAGAAACAAATAAACTGAACCAAAGTGTTTCAACTTCAACCAAAATGTTTCAACTTCATCATCCTCACATATTATCTCAACCACAAGACGCTAGAATCGATGGTATTTAACTCCTAAAAGTTTCTGTTTAAACCTTTATAGTTTGCAACCAAAGTGTTAAAGATTTAAAGTGATCGAGTAAATTAATAAAGCATTTACCAAGAATGGTGTTCGACAACCACCCGTGGCTTCGGTTCCGATTCGAGAAGTAGCAACGTTGATAATTGTTATGGCGGGTTGCAACGGTCTTGTGATGCGGCGGCAAGCCTGTAGCAACAACAACGTGGTCGTCACGGTTATCGGCAAATGGTGGTTTGGAGAGATGAAATAGTAAGGGAGCTTATTTATAGTTTGCAACCAAAGTATTAAAGATTTAAAGTGATCGAGTAAATTAATAAAGCATTTACCAAGAATGGTGTTCGACAACCACCCACGGCTTCGGTTCCGATTCGAGATGTAGCAACGTCGAGAATTGTTATGGCGGGTTGCAGCATTCTTGTGATGCGGCGGCAAGCCTGTAGCAACAACAACGTGGCCGTCACGGTTATTCGGCAAATGGTGGTTTGGAGAGATTTGTAGCAATAGACATCAATATTCTCCTTCATGTCGGTTTTGTATAATTATGATATTGAAAAATACATACCTAGAAGAGCAAGTATGGATCCAATAACCAGAAACAAAACTGACATGAATGACCAGTTGCAAAGTCGGTCTTTATGGTCCTGCAAGAACATGCAGTACCATTCTCATGTATTAATTATTAATCTCCCAATGGATAGCGTGTTAGACTTTGAGAAACAACAGAAAATGGAGTTTCATAGCTTCAAATATTACATCATGACATACTAAATAACACCACTCCCAATGCAAAAGTTTGTGCTTTTTGTTTACAATGACTATTAACTAATGCTTTCAGAAAACTATATTAATCAAGAGGAAATGAGATTCACCTGTAATTCGGTCAAAATATGACCATATTGGAGTCCAATTATGCAGGCCACAGAAGTTGTTAAAGAACTGTACATCCACAATGCCAAACGTGTCATTCCCATTAAATGATTCAATAGACATAAATCATAGTTATTATTAAATAAAAAGTGTGAGGACTAAATTAACAGATAATATATGTTTGGTCTAAAGTATTGTTTGTCTGATCAATAAGTGCAAACAGAACAACAACGTGGTGGTCACGGTTATCGGCAAATGGTGGTTTGGAGAAATGAAATAGTAAGGGAGCTTATTTATAGTTTGCAACCAAAGTGTTAAAGATTTAAAGTGATCGAGTAAATTAATAAAGCATTTACCAAGAATGGTGTTTGACAACCACCCGCGGCTTCGGTTCCGATTCGAGAAGTAGCAACGTTGAGAATTGTTATGGCGGGTTGCAGCGGTCTTGTGATTGTGAGATTAAATATATTATTAATGTAATATTTAATCTTGTAGCCATTATAATCATTTATATTATATAGATCAAAATATATTAATAACCTATTAATAATTAGTTGGTAATTGTTGATGGACCATATTACCCTTATTAACTAATTAGGTTTCCTCTTGAGTGTATAAATAAGGAGCTTATTAGAGAGTTTAAGGGTTACACAAGTTAGACAATTATCACAACCCTCATAACATCAATATCGACTCTCTCTCCCAACCGAAACCCTCCCTAGTTTCGGTTTCATCACCATCATAACTTTACACCCTAAGGAGGAACCAGATCATCCTGACAAGTATGTCGAACTCAATGGCTGCATCTCTGACTGGATTCTCTACTGGCCTGTCTGTTGTAATAGGTATGTAATTCATGTTTTCCATTATGTTTAAACAGAACTGATCAACATGTGGTATCAGAGCATATGTTGATAAATCAGTTCTGTTTTCGTATCCATTATTCTAGGATCAAAATCTGGAAAACAGAATTTTTGAAAGTTTATAAAAATCAAAACTGTTTTCGAGTCTCTTGTGCCGAATCACTGTTTTCGGAAAAGATTTTTTGATAAATTGACTCGAGACCATAATGGGCAAACCTAATATCCGAAATCTGTTAACAGAACTATTAAAATTCAGGTTTCGGAACCCAGAATTATGTTTTTATTTTTTAGGGTTCATCACTTATTCTAAGTAAAACTCGAAAATTCCTTCAGTTTTGGAATATAATTTGTATTAGTGGGTGTTTTTACTGTTTTGATCTTAATTTTATCTATTAAAGTTTCCGAAAACTGTTAAAAGATAATCAGTTATCATTTTCGAAATATTTTGATAAGTTTAGATCAGCAATAAAACAGGAAACACTATCCCACAATCCCAAAAAATTTCGAGTTTCAGTTATTATCACAATAAACAGCTGTTAACAGTGGATTCGAGACCATCAGACTACGACTCGAGACCACAAGGTCTCGACTCGAGACCACAAGGTCTCGACTCAAAATCATAAAGGTCTTCAAATCTTCACAACTCGAGACCATCAGATTACGACTCGAGACCATCAGGTCTCGACTCGAGACTACAAGGTCTCGACTCGAAATCATAAGGGCTCAAAACTTCACAACTCGAGCTAACAGTCTCGACTCGAGACCACTGAGTTTTCGACTAAGGGTTTCAATCTTCATAACTCGAGACCGTGGTTGCGACTCGAGACCTCATAACTGACTCGAGATCTCATAAAATACAGTACTCGAGACCATGGTTCCGACTCGAGACAACAGGTTGCGACTCGAGACCTCATAACTGACTCGAGATCTCATAACTCAGTCGAGACCTGACTCGAGACCCAGTTCGATCCGCGCTAACAGGTGGTTTGCTATTAAATACTTGGTTTTGTAAACACTTAATTACCTAATCAGAATCAGATAACTTTTTACAAAACCAAAATAGCTTAACTTGAATGAGCTTCTGATGTATTAATTCTGGCCAAAGCTGATTTAATACATCTATTTATTGTTCAAGTCTTATAAAAAGCTATGTTAAGTATGCATTACAAACGTGAAATGTTTTAATTCTGGCCAAAGCTGATAATTCATTTATGTTTAGCATGCTTAACAAGTGCATAACTAAAGTGATTGTCTCATTTCTGGCCAAAGCTGATTTGTCACGATTACTTTGCACACATACTTAAATGATTACACTTCTGGCCAAAGCTGATTTGTCTTCGTTTAAGTAGAACTTTTAACTAAGTCTATTATTTTGATGTTAGTAATAGACAATATCACAACTTCATAATTAAAATGGTCATTATTTATGCCTGCCTTAGTATAACATGCCCTTAGTATAACATGCCCTTAGATCACGTTAAGACTTTCTTCTTAGTATCATAATTCGCTCATCTTATTTCCACTATCAGCACCAAATCAGGGGATTCCACCTTTGACCGGTGATAACTTTGCTGCATGGAAGGATGCCCTCATGCTTACACTTGGATTGCTGGATTTTGATTACGCTCTAAGAGAGAATAAGCCAGCGGACCTTACCACTCAAAGTACTGTTGCTGAGCAGATAATTCATGAAAAGTGGACTAGGTGTAACCGTATGTCTCTCATGTTCATGAAGCAGTCCATTCATAACTCAATCGGAGGAGCTATTCCTGATTCTGAAGATGCTAAAACCTACTTGGCTTCTGTGGAGGATCAATTCAAGGGAACATCAAAAGCACACGCTAGTACTCTTATCCTCAAGCTGGTGACAACTAAGTATGATGGGAGGAGCGGCATACGCGAACACATCATGATGATGCATGACATGGCCAATAAGCTGAAGGGGCTAGAGATGGAAATCAGTGATGGTTTTCTTGTTCACTTCATCATCACTTCGCTTCCTTTGTCCTATGAAGCATTCAAGATCAATTACAACACTCAGAAGGACAAATGGACGATGAGTGAGCTGATCGCTATGTGCGTGCAGGAGGAAGAGCGTATGAAGATGGATCGCACAACTGATGTTGCTAACTTCACCACCTCCAACTCTAAGAAGAGGAAGCACAATTATCAAAGGAAGGATGCTTCTAAGGTCCAAAAGCCAAATCCAAATCCTCATACAAGTACACCTTCCAGCTCTAAGAACTCCTTAGGCAAACCCTATTGCAAGTTCTGTAAGAAAACAGGACATAAGCAAAAGGAATGCCCTGACTTCAAGGAGTGGCTGGCTAAGAAAGGTAACGATTTTTTCATGATACTTGAGTCCTTTAATTTAAATGTTCCTGCTAATTCTTGGTGGTTTGATTCTGGTTCTATGGTTCATGTAACCAACTCTACTCAGGGATTCCTTACAATCCGGAAGCTGGGAAGAAACCAAAGAACACTTAAAGTTGGGGATGATCGGGAATTAGAAGTGAAGGCCATAGGAACATTACAATTATTTTTGAAAACTGGTTTATGTATTAAACTTTATGATACCTTATATGTTCCTGAGGTAACTCGGAACCTTGTATCAGGACCAAAGTTAGACATGGACGGTTTTGTCGTTTCTCATGGTCATCGCAAACTCTCTATTCTCTATGATTCCGTTGTTTATGGTACTGGCATTCTGGATGGTGGTCTCTATAGATTAGAACTAGATGATAATTTTTCCAAATCTTTGTTGTCATATAATATTAGTGAATCACTCACAAAGATGAAACAGGTTCGAGACTTAGAGACTTCATCTATGTTGTGGCATCAACGTTTAGGCCACATCTCAAGAGAACGATTAAATCGTCTCGTAAAGGATGAAGTCTTACCTCCTCTCGATTTTACTGATTTTGGAACATGTGTCAAATGTCTTAAAGGCAAAATGACATTAGCGAATAAGAAAGGTGCCACTAGGAGTTCTAATTTATTAGAACTCATTCACACTGACATTAGTGGTCCTTATCAAATCGCTGGCATAACAGGACATACTTCATTTATCACTTTCATTGATGATTATTCTCGTTACATGTACTTGTATCTCATTAAGGAAAAATCTGAATCTCTTACAACTTTTAAAGATTATAAAGCTGAAGTTGAAAAGCAATTAGATCGTCAGATTAAAGTTGTAAGATCAGATAGAGGCGGTGAATATTATGGAAGACATACTGATGTGGGTCAAGCTCCTGGTCCATTTTATGAGTTTTGTAAGGGCCAGGGGATTGTGAACCAATACACCATGCCTGGTACACCTCAGCAGAACGGTGTCGCTGAACGAAGAAATCGTACCCTTATGAACATGGTGCGCAGTATGTTAGCCAACACTAATTTACCATTATTCCTCTGGACTGAAGCGTTAAAAGCAGCTGTTCATATACTCAATAGAGTTCCTTCTAAGTCTGTCCCTAAAACTCCTTATGAACTTTGGACAGGAAGGAAACCGAGTCTTAAATATATGAAAGTATGGGGTTGCATTGCTGAAGCAAAACTCTATAATCCTTTCCTAAGGAAACTTGACCCTAAAACAGTTACCTGTTTCTTTATTGGGTATCCTGATCACTCAAAGGGTTATCGTTTCTATTGTCCTTCCCATGTCACCCGTATTGTTGAAACCAAGCGTGCTGCGTTCCTGGAGGATTTCAAGGTCAGTGGGAGCAGTACCAACCCTTACGAAGAATTGCAGGAAGTACAAGACGCGGGGGAGAGAGACTCGTCGCTTACCATTACTCCGTTTACTCCTCTTGTACCCCATGCAACTGCACCTGAAGCCACTGCACAAATTCCATCTCCACAATCAGAACCCATTATACCTCATAACGAAGGCACATCAAACGCTCAAAACCAAGACAATGCTGAACCCGATAATCAACTCAGGAGGTCATCTAGGCAAAGAAGGCCTACTAATTGGGATGATTATGTTACCTACCTGACTGAAATGGATGCTGGAAAGCTCAATGATCCTATCTCTTATAATGAAGCCATTAGCAGTGATCAGTCTTCTGAATGGAACAAAACAATGATTGATGAGCTTGAATCCATGAAGAAAAATGACGTTTGGGATTTGGTAGAATTACCCAACGGTGTAAAACCTGTAGGTTGTAAATGGGTGTTCAAAACAAAACTGGATCCGAATGGGAACGTTGAACGCTACAAAGCGAGATTGGTTGCAAAGGGCTACACTCAGAAAGAGGGAATTGATTATCAAGAGACGTTTTCACCTGTCTCTCGTAAAGATTCATTAAGGATCGTTATGGCCCTAGTAGCTCATTTTGATTTAGAGCTGCATCAGATGGACGTCAAAACTGTTTTCCTTAACGGAGACTTAGACGAAGATGTTTACATGAAACAACCTGAAGGCTTTAAACCTGAAGGTCAGGAGCATCTAGTCTGTAAGTTGAAGAAATCCATTTACGGGTTAAAACAAGCATCACGTCAATGGTACCTCAAGTTTGATGAAGTCATGAAGAGGCAAGGTTTTATGAAGAATCAAGTGGATCAATGCACGTACCTCAAGATGAGTGGGAGTAACTTTACTATACTTGTCCTTTATGTAGATGATATTCTATTGGCAAGTAATAGTTTAGACATGTTGCATGAGTCGAAGCGATTACTCTCGCATAACTTCGACATGAAGGATCTCGGAGATGCTTCTTACGTCATTGGCATCGAAATTCACCGAGATAGACACATAGGGATCTTAGGATTGTCTCAAAAGACTTACATAGATCGTGTCCTTACACGTTATAACATGCAACAGTGCAAACCCTCAGTCGCTCCAGTAGTTAAGGGAGATGTTTTCGGTTCATTCCAGTGTCCGACAACAGAGGTGAAAAGGAGCAAATGAGCCAGATACCTTACGCGTCAGTAGTCGGGAGCCTGATGTATGCTCAAGTCTGTACTCGCCCAGATATTGCTTATATTGCTGGAATGCTAGGCCGTTATCAAACTAATCCTGGCCTAGATCACTGGAAAGCAGCTAAGAAGGTCCTTAGATATCTGCAAGGGACGAAAGACTATAAACTGACTTATAGAATAAGTGATCACTTAGAAGTGGTAGGTTATTCTGATTCTGACTTTGCCAAATGCAAAGATGACAAGAAATCCACTTCGGGCTACATCTTTATGTTAGCAGGCGGACCTATCTCATGGAAGAGTCATAAACAACAGTTAACTACAACTTCCACAATGATGGCAGAATACATTGCTGTTTACAACGCAACCTGTCATGGAATGTTGCTTAGAAATCTTATCACTGGACTCAAAATCGTTAATTCCATTTCTAGACCATTGAAGCTTTACTGTGATAACTCAGCTGCCGTTAGTTTCTCGAACAGTAACAGTTCGACTGGAGCTGGTTTATATCTCGATACAAAATATTTGTTCGTACGTGAACGAGTTGAGGAAAATAATCTTTGTATTGAGTATATTAGTACTAAAGATATGCTTGCGGATCCGATGACAAAAGGTCTCCCACCTAAAGTTTTCGAAGAACATGTATCGAATATGGGACTTACTAAAGACCTTGTTTAATGGCATATTGTACTAGCTTATGTTTTATGATTAATGAAATTTCCTCAGTTTGATTTTGTATGTCTCTAACATATGTTCTGCCGGTGTAATGACATATAGACAAATATAAATACAAATCAGACACTAAAGGGCTTATGTGTATTTTGATCATAACTGTTAGGTTTTAAATTGAGGCTATAGTATGACTAATGGGGGTCCTGAGTCGAATGATGATTCAACGGCTGTATTTCTCTGCTATAGTTCTTGGTTTAAAGCTAAAATGAGTATTAACTCCTGGCCAGGCTCATCTAATACTCATGATAAATGATTACTCGGCTAAGTGGGAGAATGTGAGATTAAATATATTATTAATGTAATATTTAATCTTGTAGCCATTATAATCATTTATATTATATAGATCAAAATATATTAATAACCTATTAATAATTAGTTGGTAATTGTTGATGGACCATATTACCCTTATTAACTAATTAGGTTTCCTCTTGAGTGTATAAATAAGGAGCTTATTAGAGAGTTTAAGGGTTACACAAGTTAGACAATTATCACAACCCTCATAACATCAATATCGACTCTCTCTCCCAACCGAAACCCTCCCTAGTTTCGGTTTCATCACCATCATAACTTTACACCCTAAGGAGGAACACTACTACAAAAAGAGGCATTTGCTATGGGTTTTTGCTACGAAAACATTTGGTCGCAAATATTGCTACGGATTAACTACGGATTGGCTACGAACAAATTTTGCTACAAATTAGCTACGGATATTTCGTAGCAAACAAAATCCGTAACAAAATCCGTAGCGAAATTAAGGAAATAAATATAATTAAAATAACTTTGTAATATTGGTAGCAAAATCCGTAGCTAAAATATGAAAATAAAATTTAAAAATTAAAATAATAAAAGTTAAATAATATCCATAGCAAAATTTGTAGCAAACTTAAAAAAATAACATATTTAAAAAATTATTAAAAACTTCGTAGCAAAATCTAGAAAAAAATTTAAAAAATCTAACGTAGCAAAATCTTTACCAACGTCCGTAGCAAAAAGTAGGCGTTTGCTATGGATTTTTGCTACAAAAAATGCTACAGACAAATTTTGCTTCAATTTAGCTACGCATACTCCGTAGCAAACAAAATCCGTAGCAAAATCCATAACGAAATTAAGGAAACAAATATAATAAAAAAATTGTTTGCAAAATCCATAGCTAAAATTAAAAAAACTAATGTAGCAAAATTTGTACAACATCCGTAGCAAAAATCGTTGCAAAACAAGAAAAATATGTTAAAAATAAATTAATAACATCAGTAGCAAAATCTGTAGAAAAACTAACAATATATATATATATATATGAGAATGATCCATTAGGAACCACCCTTTATTGCGATAACCAATGTGAACACAACCAAAAATAGCTATAAATAGCTAAAAAACACATATTTTTTATATTTTATACTTAAAATTTGTTGTATTTCGTTATTAAAAAAATAATTTAAAAAAAAAACTGGCTACTAAAAGTAGCGATTTTTAAGTAAAAAATATTAAAAAAAATTCGTGTGTTTTTTAGGTTTTTTGTGGGTTTAGTTTTTAGCATTTAGCTTGGGGGGGGGGGGGGGTGGGGGGTTAGGTTTTTTTAGGTTATTTTGTTGTGTTCACATTGGTTACCGCGGTTCTCACAATAAAGATGGTTCTCAAATGAACCTTACCTTATATATATATATATATATATAATCCAAACACTAAGTCAATAAAACTCGTAATAAAATCCATCCATAGCAAAAATATAAAAAAAGTACCGAGAAATAGTTAATCAAATATAACAAAATTAAAAACATTATAAATATATTTAAAAAGAGTTTAATTTTTCTACCACCAATATTCGAAGCCTTTATTGTTGCACACCTCCATGTTCGTCGGAGCTTTGTCCGAGGTTGAGAAGAACCCAAGTTTAAAAGGAAGTTAGGGGATCATAGGTTTACGGGGAACTTGGGTTTACTTTAGAGTTTTTTATTAGTTTTGATAAATGGAGAATGTAAAAGGACGTAATTACCCTTGAACTCTATTAAAATTAAACTGGGCTAACTATGATTACCTTAGTTTGTTACAGATTGAAATGTTAATACCTTAAAATGTTACTTTAAACTATTAGTACCCTAGATTGTTACTTTCTACAAACCACATGGACTAACGACGTAATTGACTAGACTTGAGCTCAAGCTCGACTTGTTGCTAGCTTTTCAAACTCAAGGTCATCTCTTTTACTATTTATTAAATGATTTATATAAATTACAGTTATTATTTATTATAAATTTATATATGAAAAAGGAAAAGGAACTCAGTGACTCTCCATCTCGTCTGTTTACTAGTTTGTTTCGACATAAGGTACATTATGCACATTTGAAGGTTTGTACATTGTACAATCATACCAATTCATGCTTCATTTCCATTGGCATCTAAAAGATGACTATGCCACATGATGTCCCTCTTAAAATTTAATGAGAAATAAGTTTTGAATAATATGGATCAGTTGAAGTAAGTGGGCAAAGTTTTGTTGGAAAGATGCATGTGGGTATATAATCAGTTAAAAGAAATGCCTTTGGCATAACTAATATTTTTTACAAACGATATGTTCATGACACCTTGCATGAGGATTTCATAAAATTATGTTGGTTGACTTTAAAAAATCATTAATATATAAGACACGGTGTAATGTGATTTTTTTTATCTTTACCAGTTTTGAAATGCTAAGTGAGAGTTATTAAGTGTTGTATAATTTGAAATTTTAAATAAGTTATTCAAGAATTAACACACATGTAAACCAAACTTATATTTATATTTTGCTTATAGGTGCAATCAGAGTTGGAATGAGAGAAACCGGAGATCATATATGACAGAAAAAGTTGAAGAAAATGCGCAAATAAACGATCCTAACAAAACTGCCAAATAACTTTCCACCGAGTTTAGATATGGTTTATGTTGGTGAACATATGATTTGAAAATTTATGGTATTGTTTTTTTGGGTAGTTTGATCTTTATTGTATTACATTTGTATAATTTGATTATTTATTCTATATTTGGTTTTGGATATTTATCTTTGTATCCCATATATATATATATATATTTATTGAAATTTGAATATAATGTTTGCAAGCAACAAATAAAAAATAACACAAACCATGGAAATTGTGAAAAATTACTTAAAATTCGTAGCTAATTCCATAACAAAAATCTAACATAATTCATAGCTAAATACCATAGAATAGCAGCTAGTAATAATTGTAGCAAAACTTTAGCCAATTTTTGTAGCGAAATTCGTAGCAAAAACTCCGTAGCCAAATATGTAGCAAAATCTTAATAGCTACAATATCGTAGCAAACTTTGTAGCTAAAATTCCGTAGCAAAATTTCATAGCTAAAAGTCCGTAGCAAAGTTTTGTAGCTAAAAATCCGTAGCAAACATTTTCGTAGCTAAAGATCCGTAAGAAAGTTTTGTAGCTAAAAATCCGTAGCAAACATTTTCGTAGCTAATCCGTAGCTAAAATAGCGACGTCAGTTTTTGTAGCTAAACTCGTTGCAAAAATGATTTCGGTAGCTAAAATTCGTAGCAAATAAATTAGCGACGAGACTTGTAGCTACGAACAAAATCCGTAGCTAATCCGTAGCAAAACGAGTGTTTGCTACAAATTAGCTACATATTTAACCGTAGCAAATACCTGTTTTTGTAGTAGTGGAACCAGATCATCCTGACAAGTATGTCGAACTCAATGGCTGCATCTCTGACTGGATTCTCTACTGGCCTGTCTGCTGTAACAGGTATGTAATTCATGTTTTCCATTATGTTTAAACAGAACTGATCAACAGTGATGCGGCGGCAAGCCTGTAGCAACAACAACGTGGTGGTCACGGTTATCGGCAAATGGTGGTTTGGCGAGATGAAATAGTAAGGGAGCTTATTGTCTACAAGGGCCAGAAACAACCGGTGTGCGCGGTGGTGTATGGTCGGCAACGATGGTTATGTTGAGACTGATGTGTAAGGATCTGGTGATGGTTGTAATCTATACAAAGCAAAGAGGGATGGGTCATATGTAAAAGAGAAAGATGGAAGTTGGGTGAGTACTTAAAAAGGAGCCGGACGTTACATGCTGAACCATTCCAATTCAACTTCCACATCATTTAAATCTTCAATAAGCTAATTTAAGACTAATGGTTTTATGAAAAGGAATACACTATTACTTTTAAATTTAAATAAAATCTAACTTCTCAAATACTAACGTCCACGTATCTATACTACTATTAATAATGTAAACCTTTCATTTCTAAACTTTGTCTAATTTATTAGTAACCCTTCCAATTCAACTTCCACGTCATTCAAATCTTACTTTTAAATTTAAATAAAAACTAACTTCTCAAATACTAACGTCCGCATATTATTAATATCGATATTATATTTTGCTTCAAAATCCATATGACTTATGTTACTAAATTGTTTGTCGCATTTAACTGTATTTTAACAAATATCAATTAGGACACTTTTTTAAATACAGCAAAAATAAAATCTAGACACCACTAAATGAAGTTTAATAAATAGAGATTATTGAATGAAGTTGTTAGATTGAGGTTGTAAAATTCCAATTGTATCCTTTCAATATATATTATATAGTAGTATAGATATAGAAGTATAGATATATAACTTGTTCAAATGATGCAAAAGCAATAATCTAAATTAACAGTGTGTGTATAACTTGGCAAATGATGAAAAGCGATGTCAATATTTACAAGCGAATACAACAAAACAAAATCATATACAAGCAAATATGATGCACATTGCTGATATATCTTTATATCTATTATTTTAGTTTTCTATTTTTTTAATTTAATTATAGTATACCTTCATCTAAAAGTGACTATTATCATAAAATGTAGGAGTAAAATATAAGAATGTTATATGTGATAATGTAATATTATTACTTTAGTATATTACATTTTAGTTATGGTTATTAAAACCTCTTGGGCGTAATATTTATTATTTACATCGAGTACCTGTATTGTACTATACTGAACGAAACCAAAATTCGATAAATACCAATTAGGGGAGTGGGGGTGGTCTGTGATGACACCCCATCACGCGTGAAACATCACAAGCACACCGCCGCCACCTCCATAACGCGTGGAAGGAATCACGCGTTGAAGTTTGGCAAATTTGAACGTTGTTGATGTTTTTTGACCATTTTTCAACGGTAAACTTTATTAAAAAAAACCTTTAAACCTTTTATATATACTTCTCTATACATAGCATAGTATATGCATGTATCATATTGCACAATATGATAATCAAAGAAGACGGACGTGAAATATCTCCGGATTGGGTGCTGGATCCTCCTACACAAGTTCAAGTTCCAGAAAATATCCAACAAGAATTGCGTGATGAAGAAACTCACTTTCGGTTGAGATAGGATTTAATCGAACTAGTAGGTTCTTTAGGTTTGGAGTTTCATGAGTCGGACGAGGAGTAGAGTTTTTTTAGTTTTTTTTTTTAAATTGTATTTCTAGTATGTTTTAATTTTAATGAAATTTATAATTTTAGTGTTTTATTGTTAATTTCTAATTTGAAAAAAAAATTAAAAAAATTTGTGAGTGATGGAATTCCATCACTAGTGATGACCACCACCACTAAAAAATGCTTGTGAGTGATAGAATAGTGGCTGATGACATGACGGGACTTGATTGGATGCTTGTGAGTGATAGAATTCCATCACTTGTGACCACTCTCACTCCCCTTATAGGGAGGGGCCCGAATTTTTTGTCTTGCACGAGGCCCAAATTATTATTATCATTCTCGGGGACGGCTCTCTTCATATATTTATGTAGTAGGGAGATATCCAACTATCGACATCTTTCAGCGTTATCTTCCATTTCTTATTCCCATGATCAAGAATGTGCACAGAATTAGCCTCTTACTTTTTGTAGAAATAAACATGATTGATGTAATTTGTGTGGACTCTAAAATCCACTTGATATAAGAATTTTATCATCACATTCATAGTCTTTTAAGTAAAAAGTAAATTAAAAAACATAATAACTAAAGTTCTTTAACCTTACAAATAATGTATGGAGTAAATTACCCAATCATATTTCGACTTTTATCCTTTATTTTGAGAAATTATGTGTTTGGTCCATTGATACATCTGATCGTTACAGTGAATTACCATTTATATTTTGCGTTATTTTTCTTTCTAAAATAACCAATTTATCCTTTAATTAAAGTATTAAAAATAGCCAATGTGCTTTAGCAAAAGTAAACATTTGAGGCTAACATTAAAAAGTTGAACGTTTGAACAAGAACAAGAATAAGAACGTGCGGAAGTAGAAGATGAGGAAGAATGTGTGGAAGTAGAAGACGTTGAAAAGCAACAAGAAAATGTTAAAAAGCAACAAGAGCAAGAACGTGTGGATATATTTGATCCAAGAAGGTGGGAATGATTTAATGGAGATGAGCTTAAGGCAATGTTTTAAATACCGGTATGAACCGGCCGATTATACCGGTCAAACCGAATACCGGACACGGACCCGTTACGATAAAGACCGGTAAAATCCGAATACAGTATGTCTTATGTACCGTCGGTAAATCCGGTTCTACCGGTTCAAATTGTTGAACCGGTTTGCATTATCTTAAATTTTGAGTTTAATTTTAATAAAACACGATATTAAGGTAATACTGATCTTCCATATTTTCGGTAATTAACCTAGTATCTTCCATTCCAATATTCTATTACTATTGGAAATATTTCCCATCTTGTCCAATGTAATATATTTTTAAGTAATAAAAATTCTCTTAAAATGCTTAATATTTTACAAGAAAATAGTTCTTTTTTTTAGATATAACCATGATCAATTACATAAATCCTAATTGAGATTGGATTATTTTTTAGATGAACTTGTAATTGATGGAAGTATAGGGTTAACTAGTAACCCGATTGAACCGCTCGGTACAACATGGTTCAACCGGTTAAACCATTTTAGAGCCCAACCCGGTATGATTTAAAACCGGTTTTTAAAACATTGGCTTAAGGTATTGGTCTCGAAAGGTCCAAAAAGAGATACTAGTATAGACTTTGGTCCACTTAATCAATATTATTTCTTATGAATTGTTGACCAAGCTATAGCTTCTTTAGAGAAACGATTTGACCAATTCAAATGGTATGAGGGATTATTTGGTTTTTTGTTTCCACAGAAGTTGAGGAATATTAAAGATGAAGATCTTAAGTCGTCTTGTTATCGTCTTGAAGATGCACTCAAGTTTGAAGGGAGCTCAGATATTGATGCCGATGCACTATATATGGAGCTTAAGTTATTTCGTGCATCACTAACCAATATATTTAGCAATCCTATAGATGTTTTGGAGCATATGAAAGTTGAGGATTATTTCCGAGAAGCATGTATTGCATATAGAATATTGTTAACTATTCCAGTCACTGTGGCATCTGCAGAAAAAAGTTTTTCAAAGTTGAAGTTGTTAAAATCTTACTTACAATCTATATTGTCTCAAGATAGACTTAGTGGGCTGGCGATGATAGCTATCGAGAACGAAGTCTTAGATAATATAAATTGTGAAGAGTTGATCCAGCAATTTGCTATAAAGAATGCAAGCAGTGCTGCATGAATCATTGGTTAGCTATTAACCTATTAATTATTACGGTATGTAACTCATTAGAATACTATGATTTTGTCATTATCATAATTGCATTGTTTATCAAATACTACAATTTTTGTCATTTTCGTAATTTTATTGTTTATAGTTATAGCATAAGGTCACATTTTTCGAGCTCGAACAGGGTACGTAAATTCTCAGAGACGCCACTATCGGGTACATCTACTTGTTTTATTGTGTTGTGCAAGCAATCAGTTTTCATCATTTAACCCGTGTTTTTTTTTAATTTATTGTTTTTAACTCATGGGTTAAAATTTAACCTATATAATACACAGGACTATAACTTAGTTTCAAATAAAGAGATTGAGTACATAAAATGTCAATTAATATTTTAAATTCATTTAAATTTATTGTACTATAAAACTAAAACCTTTTTTAGACACTTAACAATTAACAATGTATTTCATTTTCCGAGATTACAGTAACTATTCATTAGGCTATAGGGTGTAGTCATGATCACCATGACCCTCCATATAAGCGTCATGTCATCCATCTTTAATCCGTCATTCAAAACCACTATCCCCTTTATTTTTTTAATTTATTTGTCTTAAAATTATAAAATGGGAGGGTCGTAGTAATCGTGGCTTAATCCATGGAAACCATCATCAATCAAGGAGAAAGAATGGTGTGCCATTTAATAATAATGTTCCAATCTATAACCTCACACAAGACACGAATTTTGTACATTGTCTTGTGTCTTTATTTATCTGTCTTTACCACTATTAAAATAATTTGTAAGGGTACTCGGGGCGCAAGCGGTGACCCCTTGCGGGGACCTTGTTGCCGATCGGGAAGGGTGCTGCCAACAAAGAGGGGAGCCATTTCAGGGACCAATTTCGGTGGGGAGACACCGAAGAGGGGAGTGGGAGAGATGGTGGGCCAGCCTCTTCCTAAACCAATCAAATTATTCCTTTCTTTTTTTTTTTTTTTTTTTTAATAAAAAACAAATCACCTAATAGGGGAGTGGTGCCATCAAATTGGGGTGTGAGGGGAGTTTAAGAGGGGAGTTGACGTGGCATAACCTGATTGGGTGTGCGTAAGAGAGGGGACTCCCCTCTTAGGGGAGTGCCCCTCTCACAGTCTCACCCTAAGAAAAAACCACAGATCATATCGGGAAGACCACAAAGTATGAAGAATCAGAATTAACCAATTCACACTTTAGAGATGCATAAATCAAAAAACTTAGTTGAACAAATATTAGCATTTAATATATGGAAATTAGACATATATGATTTGGATAATCAAAAAATAAGGAACTACAAGATTGAAGATACTGAGAACGAACCATATCTTCAAATCCAAAGTGGCCTTGTATTTCGAATGAATTTTTTTATTCACAATACTTCGACGAAGTGAATATTTTTTTTTAATATATCACACTGGGGATTTCACCTGGGGGAGAACCCCAAACCTGGGTGGACGGGTTACATGTACAGGCATGGCCCGGGGTGTAAGCGGAGCTCCACCGCCATCACCAATAGCCGTTCAAAAAAAAAAAAAAAAAAAAAAAAAAAAAAAAATATATATATCACACGTTTCAGTTGGTCTAGAATAGCCACGAGATTTTTTCTTAAATCATAAATCTTCCTGACCCCGAGTCAGATGAAGTGGACAACTCACCCACATTCACTAAATTTAATTATTTATATATTTGTTTGATTTTACACAGATAGGTCATAGGTGATCTAAGATCTAGGAGATTTTCATTCAAATTTGATCTGGGGTGTATCTATCTACACACCATTTTGCCTATTTACACACCAAAAAAAGGTGTTTTTGTCCTTATATGCACACCCTGCAGTGTCGAACTGTGGCCAAAACGGGGGCGTTTTGGTCCGGTTAACCAGACAAAGACTGACGGGTGTCTGACGGGTCTGTTGACTGGGCCAAAACGCCGAGCTTTGGCCGCGTTTTGGTCCTATCAACCAGACAAAAGACTGACACCCGGTCTGGTTGACAGGACCAAAACGCGGCCAAAGCTCGGCGTTTTGGTCCGGTCAACAGACCCGTCAGACACCCGTAAGTCTTTGTCTGGTTAACCGGACCAAAACGCCGCGTTTTTGCCACAGTTCGACACTGCAATGTGTGCATATAAGGACAAAAAACATCTTTTAAGGGTGACTATCTACACACTTGGTGTGTAGATAGTTTGGCCCTTGGTCTGTCAATGATCCATAAATGGTATATTGCTTTCACCCATTCAAAAATTTCATCTAGGACGTCGGAGAATGTCTTGAACATTGTGAGGATTCTGCGTGTTTTTCTTCATGTGCTCGGGGCTAAAAATTAATCTCTCTAAGTCCGATACATATGGTATTGGGGTGGAAGGGTGGGAGGTCGAAGAAAAGGCTGCCAGGGTCGGGTGTAAAGTGGGTAAGTTTCCGTTCAGATATTTGGGTTTAATGGTTGGAGCGAACATGAACAACATTAATAGCTGGAAACCGGTGTATGACGCGCTCGAAGCTAGGCTCTCGAAGTGGAAGACGAACTCTCTCTCTCTCTCTATCGGGGGTAGACTTGTGCTTATCAAGTCGGTTTTGGAAAGTCTTCCATCCTACTATTTTTCGCTTTATAAAGCTCCTTGCAAAGTGATTCATGATCTTGAAAGTATGATAAAACGTTTCCTCTGGGGGGGGGGGGGGTCTCAAATGATGGGAAGAAAATCCATTGGGTGCCTTGGGATAATGTTTCAGCTCCTAAAGACAGTGGTGGGCTGGGCCTTTGTAAGCTTAAAGACATTAATGTGGCTCTTCTAGCTAAATGGTGTTGGCGGTATAAGGCGGAGGTAAACAATCTTTGGCGTAAGATTATTACTGCAATCCACAGTAGTGCTCGGAATTGGGACTTCTTACCGGCCAGAAATAACTTGGGAGGTACCTGGAACAAGATAGTGAAACTGATTTCCAGAACCAAGGTTGAAGACATTCCTCTGAGGAGCTATTTTAAAGGTATCCCCGGAAAAGGTGATAGCATATCCTTTTGGTTAGACCCATGGGCTTCGTGTGAGCCGCTTAAAGACATTTTACCCAAGTCTGTTTATTCTCGAAAGTAACAGAAGATGCAAAATCATCGATCGTATTCCGAATGGTTCCGGCCAGAACCTGTTTGTTTGGAAATGGAAAAGACCGTTGGGCCCTGGGCAGGAGACGTATGAGCTGAATCAGCTTATCAGCCTACTGGGTTCGACTGTTTTGTCCAGCAATAGTAACAAGTGGATATGGCTCGGAGAAGACTCGGGAGATTTTAACGTCAAGGCTGTGAAATATTTAATCCTGAAAAGCCGCGGTTCGGTCTGCAGTTCGAGTTTCGAGTGGTGCAAATGGCTCCCTGCCAAGTGTAATATCTTTGCGTGGCGGGCGGGTTTGGGCAGAATTCCTACGGTTGAAGCTCTGCGTCGAAGAAACGTGATCGTGCAAAACCCGAGTTGCGGTTTCTGTAACGAAGGTGAGGACTCGGTTTCGCACCTCTTTATAGAATGTCTCGCAGCAAATGTTGTTTGGAACATGATCAGCAGTTGGTATCGAGTCCCTCAGATTTTCGCGTTTTCGTTCCAAGATCTCATGAAGGTGTATCAGTTCTGTGGGTTAAAGGAGCCGGAGAAGTAGATTTTCCAAGGTCTGATAATTATCGCTTGCTAGAGTCTTTGGAAGGCTAGGAACGAAGCTAGATTTAGAGGCAAAGCTTCCAGAATTGATAAGATTTTTAGCGAGGTGAAGTCGGTTGGGTATTTCTGGGCTAGAAATAGAACGAAGTTTAAAAATTTATCTTGGGAAAATTGATGTAAATTTGTAATTATCTAAGCTCGGTTGTTTCTTTTGGCCTCCCTTGTTTTCGGGGTGGTGCTTTTCTAATGAAGTTCTAATTTCAAAAAAAAAATCATCTAGGAGTATTAAATAGGCGCTAGTTATTTACACGAATATTAACATGACATAAACACAAAAATCGCGATCGACAAAAAAACCTTCAGATGAGTCGAATATTATCATTTAACCTGATACTTTTGATTGTTTATTTACATGTTACTATTATAAGATTATCTATTTACACCAAAAAGCATATGTATATTCAGTGGCGGACCCAAATCGATTCAAATAAATTCAGGTCGGGTTGGGTCATATATATAGTCTGTATGAGTTTTCATTTTATAATTAAATAAAATACGATATTACATATAATAATTAAATTCATTGCCAAGCTCACCTTATGAAATAAAAATGGTTTCACAATAAACAAAAAAATAATTAATATCATTGTAACGTAAATTGTCGCAACCCCCGACCCCTGTCCTTGGGAATGGGCGGCAGCGAACCAGTTATCGGTGGTATCGGTGTTTATCAATTTGGCAACGGAAATCACATCAGGACCGTAGTTAGGAAATATTTTACCAGAGTAAAATACCACATTTTTATAATAATAAACACATGGGATAAACCCAAGTTTTCAGTACATCATATATATAGGGATAAACCATAATTTATTGAAATAAAACATCTTTTTTATTTAGGTAACTTTTATAGCCACTTTTCCAAGCCTTCAGTGCTATCCAGCTGGCTTCTAATTGGCTTTCACATTTTGTTATCTGAAACGCGTTTAAAAACATTTTATTAGCAAGATATACTGGCGAGTGAATCCTAGTTTAATCAAAACATGTTTTATCATTTTACAGTATTGAGGGCGATCTCGCAATTACATTTGTTTATATTTCTACTTTAATTACCACCCATGGCACTGTCAATCCTGACTTGTGGTAATGTTACTACTCACAGTGTAGTAACTAATTTTGTATACAAAACCCCAACATACCGACGGTAATTGTAGAATTGCAAATACTCAATTACTGCTAATTATAATGTAAAACAATTGAGGTCTTGTAAAATAGTTTATAAAAAGATTTCACAAAAAGAGGGTAAACTCACATTGCTATTTTAGGTATTTCCCTTGTGACTTCCTTGTATTTAGGGCGTATAGGGGTGTTTTAATGATTTTAGGAGGGTTGTTATATCCTCCCCACCTTGTTTTAGAACTCGTCCTCGAGGTCTACTGGAACAAGTGTGGATATTTCCTCTGCATCTCTGATTTAAGCTCCCAAGTGTACTCTGGTTCTCTTTTGGAATCCCATTTCACTTTGACTAGAACTAATCTCTTGTGTTTGAGATTTTTGATCTTTCTATCTTCAATCTGTAGAGGTCTTTCTACAAATTTAAGTTTCTCATTTATCTCTATGTCCTTAAGAGGTACCACTAATGATTCATCGGCTAAGCACTTCTTGAGATTACATACATGAAATACATCATGTATCCCTGCCATTTCCTCTGGCAGTTGTAGCTGGTATACTACGGGTCCTATTCTTCTAATAATTTCAAATGGTCTAACATACCTGGGACTTAGCTTTCCCCTCTTGATGAATCTGACTACTCCTTTCCATGGAGAAACTTTTAATAATACCCTGTCTCCTACTTGGAATTCCAACGGTTTTCGCATGTTATCCGCATAACTCTTTTGTCGATCGCGTGCTGCTTTTAGACTTTCCTTGACTTGAATAATCTTGTCTGTTGTTTCTTGTACTATCTCTGGTCCAGACAGTTGCTTTTCTCCAATTTCTGCCCAACAGACTGGAGTTCGGCACTTTCGTCCATAAAGTGCTTCAAATGGTGCAACATTTATACTGGTATGATAGCTGTTATTGTAGCTGGTAAATGATCGTCCCAAGTTCCTCCGAAATCAATTACACAAGCTCTAAGCATATCTTCCATTTTCTGAATTGTCCTTTCCTTTGTCCATCCGTCTGAGGATGATAAGTGGTGCTTAGATTTAGCTTGGTTCCCATTGCTTTTTGGAAACTTGTCCAAAAATGAGAGGTAAAACGGCTATCTCTATCAGAAACAATAGATAAAGGAATTCCATGTAAGGAAACTGTTTCATTTACATACAACTTAGCTAATTGTTCCATACTGAAAATTTCCTTCATTGGTAAGAAATGAGCAGCCTTGGTTAATCTATCTACAATCACCCAGATTGTATCATTACCTTTTCGTGTCTTGGGTAATTTAGTAACAAAGTCCATTGTTATCAATTCCCATTTCCATACAGGCATTTCTAATTGTTGCAGCAAACCTGAGGGTTTCTGATGTTCAGCTAACTTGTGAACATGTTAGACATTTAGCAACATAGGTTGCTATATCCTTTTTCATTCCTATCCACCAGAAATTCTTTCTTAAGTCTTGATACATTTTATCACTTCCAGGATGTATCATATACTTAGACTTATGGACTTCTTCTAATATTTGGTGGCGTAAGTTTCCTTGTTTAGGTATCCAAATTCTTTTCTGATGGAATCTCCAAATTCCATCTGTTCCTTATTCTAATTCCTTAATCATTCCTTTTAATTTCTCAGCATCGTCCTTGATTATTGATTCTTGTACTTCTCTAATCTGTTCATTTAAATCTATCTACAGATTTAACTTAAGAGAACGTACTATTTTTGGCTTTTCGTGATACTTTCGATTTAAAGCATCAGCTACTATATTAGCCTTTTCTTCATGGTACTGGATACTACAATCATAATCACTAAGAATTTCCATCCAGCGTCTTTGTCTCATATTTAATTCCTTTTGCGCAAAAATGTACCTTAGACTCTTATGATCAGTGAAGACAACAAATTATTTCCATATAAATAGTGTCTCCAAATCTTATGGGCAAAAATTATGGCTCCTAATTCTAAATCATGAGTTGTATAATTCTCTTCATGATTCTTAAGTTGTCTAGAAGCATAGGCTATAACATTTTGTCGTTGTATCAACACACATCCATAATCTATTTTAGACGCATCGCAATAGACTACAGAATCTTCAGTTCCTTCTGGTAATGCTAATATGGGTACGTTGGTTAATCTTTGCTTAAGGATTCTAAAGGCTTCTTCTTGTTTTGGTCCCCATTCAAACTTAATGGATTTACAGGTTAGTTTTGTTACGGGAATGGCTATCCTATAAAAATCTCGGATATATCGTCTATAATAATCTGCCAGTCCTAGAAAACTTCTCACATCCGTTGGTGATTCAGGGACTTTCCATTTTGTAATTGCCTCAATCTTCGTGGGATCCACATGAATTCCTTCATGATTAACTAAATGTCCAAGAAATTGTACTTCTTCTAACCAAAATTCGCATTTCGAAAATTTAGCATAGAGCTTTTCTTTTCTCAGCAAATTCAGAAGTGTATGCAGATGCGCTGCATGTTCTTCTTTACTCTTAGAGTAAATGAGAATATCATCTATAAAGACAATTACGAATTTATCCAGATATGGTTTACATATTCTGTTCATCATGTCCATAAATGCAGCTGGGGCATTGGTTAAACCAAATGGCATGACTGTAAATTCATAATGGCCATACCTTGTTCTAAAAGCAGTCTTAGGAATGTCCTCTTCCCGTACCTTCAATTGATGATATCCTGAGCGTAAATCGATCTTAGAAAAGAATCGAGCTCCTTGCAATTGATCAAACAGATCATCGATTCTCGGTAATGGGTACCGATTTTTAATCGTGACCTTGTTCAATTCTCAGTAGTCAATGCACACACGCATTGATCCGTCTTTCTTCTTGACAAACAAAATTGGTGCTCCCCATGGCGATGAACTGGGTTGTATGAATCATTTCTCCAGAAGTTCATCTAATTGTTTCTTCAGTTCTTGCATCTCTGCTGGTGCCAAACGGTACGGTGCCTTGGCAATTGGTGCTATCCCTGGTAGTAGGTGAATTCTGAATTCGACTTCCCTGTCTGGCGGTAGTCCTGGTAATTCTTCGGGGAAAAAACATCTGAGAATTGAGATACTACGGGAATATCTTTCAATTCTTTTCCTTTAGTGTTAATGGTTATAGAAATCATATACACTAATGATCATTTTCTTGATATTTGACATAAGAACAATCTGGTCAACCAATAAATCCGTCAAGTTAACCCAAGACTGACATGTTTGGCTAGACATGTCGACTGGCTCGACCCAATTTCAAACCCAAAAAATGCATATTTGTTTTGTGTTGTGTTAAATATTCAAGCAGGTAGTTTTATCCATAACGCTTGATAATTACATTTTGCACCTTCCATTATCATTAATCCTCTCTTCTAGTGGGGAGACATCAATGACTCTTCTCTTTGAATTGTGACCTTTCATTTTCTTATTCCCAACTGTCTTTGATTGGTTAACACAGATATCAAGCATTTGCATCTACTTTCTTTCTTGCAATGAATATTCATTATTTTTCTGTGGACACAAATATTTCACCTCATGAGGCCCACGTCAAGATTTTGAAAACCCATCTTGTTCAATCAACTAGATCTGCTCGTACTTAGAAATGATAATTCATATTCCATTTTCCTCATTTTTTTCAATATGTTTTGTTAAAATTATATTATTTTAAGTTTTAGATCAGTTTCAGTTTGTGGTCGTCCATGTTATTTACTAGAGAGATGGGAAATTTATTTACTAAATATTTTTATTTTTATTAAGTTGTTTAGTTATAATCTATAGTATAAAACATATTTGCTAACTGTAAAAGTTGGAGGGAGGTAGGGGGTCAATCCGACATGCTTTGCATCTACATGTCTTTGTCCCCCTTTATCTACTATGTAAAGATCAAATGCTACCTTAAATTCGGTTTAGAAACATTTTTTTTAAAAGGGTACTTGCAACATATTTGATTAAAAACGTAATTCTACAAAGGCTCTTAAAAATAAGAAGCGTAAAAAGACACAATGGATCGCAAAATATAACACAATGTCGAAAATATAACACAATGTCGGAGAAAAAAGATACAATAACGCAAATATAGAAAAAACACAATGATGTAAACAAAAATTCTAAAATCTACAAGCTAAACATCTAAAAGCAAAAACCTAAAATTTCATATTGTAGAGTTCGATGAGACGGTTACAGTGCCGCTTGAATGAGGTCAATCGGAGTCCGTTTGATACCCTTTCTTACGACTTCTTATTTTAGGAGACTTTGTATTAGATCCTAACCTCTTAGTATGATTGATTAACAATATTAGAAATGTATGATTAATACACTTGCAACAATAAACAAAAGCCTACAGTAAGTTCAATATCTATCTTTCTTGAGTAAATTACAAATATCGTCCTTTATGTTTATATCATATTACAAAGTGTCTTTTATCTTTAAAGTTAATGAGATTCATACTTAATGTATACAAACCCTAAGATATTATGTCTTTTAACCTTAACTTAGTTAAATTTTAATCTTAAATCAGGGTATATTGGTAATTTAACTAATCTATTAAAAATATTATTAATAAATAAAATAAAAAAATAAAAAATTAAACATATATAAAAAGTATAAATTAAATCCTCTCTCATAACTCTCTGATTTTCTCTCTCTTTTAACTCTTTTTTTTCTCCCCCTCTCTAACCTCCTAATTCCACCACCATTCTAGCACCACCACCACCACCACTCTAGCACCGCCACCATAAACTACCCTCACTTTACTCACCCTGTTCTCTTTGTTATCCACAACCACCATTTGGCCACCGTCACCCGACCACCACCACCACCTGGCCGCCACTACTCATATTCACCAATTAGATGTGCAACACCTCTGCCGCCGCCACCCCTAAACACCTCCGCCACTGCCTTCCATTAAACACCTCAGCCACCGCCTCCCCTTAAACACCTTCGTCACCTCATCCCTTCACCACCTCCGCCTCCGGTTTAACACCTCCTCCGCCACTGCCTCTCACCACGAGCCACCGATGATGATGTAAATGATCTAAAAGGTTAGATATTTTTTGTGGGAATTAGTTTAATTTTTATGGGTTTTGTTGGTTGATTAATTGGGGATTAATCAATGGTGGTAGGTGGGTGGTGGATCTGGTGGATTTTGGGTATTTGTTGATTATTAATCATTGGTGGCAGGTGGATGTGATGGGTTTTGGCTAGGGTTTCGAATGGTGGTGGTGTACCGGTGACCAGATTTGAAGAGGAAAAGAGCAATGATAGATGTGGTGGGTTTTAGCTGCATTTCAAATGGCGGTGGTTTTTGACCGAAATTGGGTGGTTGTGGTTGTGGAAGATGGTGGTGGTGTTTTAATAAAGGGAGAAGACAATAATGCTCTCACGTGGGTCCCATGTAACCAGACTTGACTGTAAAAATAAATTGAGTTTGTGGTAAATGACATAATGTGTTAGGGTTTGCATACATAAAGTATGAATCTCATCAACTTTATAAAAAAATGACACACTTTATAATATAATACAAACATAAAGGACGATTTTTGTAATTTACTCATCTTTCTTTATAATCATATCACTCCTATAAAATGTTTAACTGTTATAAACCAGACATTTTAGGCCCAACCCATTACTTATGGGCTTTAGGGTTTATGGTTATGTTTATCTCTATATATTGTAATGTTGAATATTGTGAAGTGATTTGAATGAAGTTTATCTCTATTTCTCTTTAGTTTTTATAACGTTATCAGCACGAGACTCTCCGCTGAGATTTACCGGCCATCATATCAAATCGTTGCTGTAACTTGCAACGGGTAGCAGTGCCACAATCCGCAGACCATAACACATTTTGAATAAATCTTCAGTCCTTCATAATCCTGGTACGCATCATCACAATCTCTCATATATGTTGATTGATTTGCCAAACCTGATATATACTTCTCAACTGATGTCATGTGATGAGAAATTGATTTTTGTTTGCCAAACCTGATATATACTCTTGAAGTAGTTATATCATTAAAAAGGTATGAAAGGTTTGAAGAGATTTCATACCCATGTGACTGGGCAAAGAATGAAAAATCATGAACGTTTTAAGATTCCATCTCATTCCCTGAAGTGAATGTGATTACATATTGATCATTGTAAAGGTAGCGATCATGGACATAATTTGAGAAAGTTGTAATTATGGGATCGACCATTTAGAATTGTAATGATGGTCATGTTAATAATGAGATGAACCACCAAAAGTGGTCAACTAAAGAGTGATTATATAACATAATGGGTTGAACTTTGAATTTATATGATATCTCGTATCTTATGTTTTGTATCACATATGTGCAAGTAATGCACATACGATCATAAACCAGAAGTTTATGGATCATAATTATTTATTTAGTTGGCATGACCGGCTAGACCACACCGAGTCAATGATGATGTGAAACATAATGAAGAACTAGAAGATTCTTCTAGCCGATAGCATGTATTGTTTGCTCTTAAGGGAAATTATGTATTTGTCAATTAAGGATGTGTATCCCAGCATGATACCATTTAGTTATTTAAATCGATGCATCGTCTAAATGGTTATCAAATTCACAACTTGATGTTTGTGTAATTTATGGCTTAGCTAATAAGATAGCAAGCACAATATTCCAGATTGCATGTATTTATTAGTATTGACGATAAGTTTATTTTCCCTATCTATTAATGATCGGCAGAATAAGTGTTGAACTTCTTGTAGATTATGTTCATACACAAATTGCTTTTATTAAAACGATCATTGAACGTCTACGATTGATAGCAAAGCCAATAACCATGTGAGCAAGTTCATGTTTATATATGTGTACATGTAATTATACATGCAATAACATTAATACACATCAAGCCAACATGTTGTAATAGTTTCTCCCCATTATAGTTGGTTTTTGGTCAGAAACCAAAAATATCCCTTCTAAGATTTTGGTTGTGCGGTATATATTGAAATTGTTCCATCACTACGCACAAAGATGGGACCTTAAAAGGTGGTTGAGAATATATGATAAATTAATTGATATCCATCTCAATGGATTAACGTTCCCAACATCAGGGGGAGATAAAAAAACAGTTGGAAAATAAATGAGTTGGTATGAATTATCATTGATCCTCAAAACTAAAAGTGTGAACCAAAAGTTCAAACAATAACTCATATACAAAGATTAGCGAATCTATTACCAGACGCATTCACTGACCTTAAAAAGGTGATTGTGTCACATATACCAACTGCTAATGCTCCAATTAAGATGAGTGTCCTAGAAGGACAACCACATATTTGTAATGAGTCTATTGCACATCTGAAGCGTGGTAGACTAGTCAATCCAACTATTTTATCCATACTATCTTTTTAAGTTTATAAAGATACATTCATGAGGTTTTGAAATCAATGCTTCAGGCATTTACAATCATTCACTTACTTCTTTCCACTTTGAAAAACAATGTATGTGCATGCACTCTTAGGAATTCTATTACATAAACATCCTAATTGATTTTTATATCATATGCAAGGATGTCTTGAACACTTGCTTCATTTGTATAATACATATTGTACCATGTTTATACACTGTACATTGAGATACAATAATCACCAAGTACAGGTATTCTATGTATGTTTATTGGTGCACAAGAATTACACCCATAAGATATTTCCACTTAACCTTATAAGCACTTAAATGCTTTAGGATACTCATCAGGAGTTCCAATTATATTCAACGTATTCAAATATGAATATGTATACAACGATCATATCATTCTCGAGAACTTATTTTACATGATTTTAATAAATTAAATCCTTTAGGGACTCTCATGTAAACTTTTAGTATCCAGTGATACATAACATTCATAAGACGAATACCAATTCTCTCTTTGTATTGCCAGACTAATAAAATATTGGAAAGTCAATGCATCCACCACTGGAGAATACGTCTCCTCATAATCAATCATAGGTCTTTGCGAAAATTCTTGTGCCACCATTTTTTCCTTATATCACTCAATTTGATTTTCACATAATTCGCATAAAAGACCCGTTTATATCCAACATATTTTACAATTCAGTTGTATGGACTGTTGGTCCAGATACTTTCCATGTCATTAGAGAATTCAACTTTCCCTTATTTGCGTCTTTCCATTTTTGGCCAATCATTTCTTTGTTTACGTTCATAGGCAGATCTCAAATCTTGATCCTCATCCTTAATCATTTCAAGCGCTACATATTTACAAAAGTATAACGACGTTGATTTTTGTTTCGATTCCATGCATTTCTAGACATGATACAAATTATGGAGAGACTCTATTTTCAGGTACCTGAGGTTCTTCTTGAACCATCATGTCTAATGCCTCTTTAGAAGACCCTCCTATTAAACCTCGACTTGACCATCTTCATTAGCTGCTCCAATTTTCGAGGAATTTTAATGTTGGAATCGACTAGTCTACCACGCTTCAGATGTGCAATAGACTCATTACAAATATGTGGTTGTCCTTCTAGGACACTTATCTTAATTGGAGCATTAGCAGTTGGTATATGTGACATAATCACCTTTTTAAGGTCAGTGAATGCGTCTGGTAATAGATTCGCTAATCTTTGTATATGAGTTATTGTTTGAACTTTTGGTTCACACTTTTAGTTTTGAGGATCAATGATAATTCATACCAACTCATTTATTTTCCAACTGTTTTTTTATCTCCCCCTGATGTTGGGAACGTTAATCCATTGAGATGGATATCAATTAATTTATCATATATTCTCAACCATGGTCCCATCTTTGTGCGTAGTGGTGGAACAATTTCAATATATACCGCACAACCAAAATCTTAGAAGGGATATTTTTTGTTTCTGACCGAAAACCAACTATAATGGGGAGAAACTATTACAACATGTTGGCTTGATGTGTATTAATGTTATTGCATGTATAATTACATGTACACATATATAAACATGAACTTGCTCACATGATTATTGGCTTTGCTATCAATCGTAGACGTTCAATGATCGTTTTAACAAAAGCAATTTGTGTATGAACATAATCTACAAGAAGTTCAACACTTATTCTGCCGATCATTAATAGATAGGGAAAATAAACTTATCGTCAATACTAATAAGTACATGCAATCTGGAATATTGTGCTTGCTATCTTATTAGCTAAGCCATAAATTACACAAACATCAAGTTGTGAATTTGATAACCATTTAGACGATGCATCGATTTAAACTAAATGGTATCATGTTGGGATACACATCCTTAATTGACAAATACATAATTTCCCTTAAGAGCAAACAATACATGCTATCGGCTAGAAGAATCTTCTAGTTCTTCATTATGTTTCACATCATCATTGACTCGGTGTGGTCTAGCCGGTCATGCCAACTAAATAAATAATTATGATCCATAAACTTCTGGTTTATGATCGTATGTGCATTACTTGCACATATGTGATACAAAACATAAGATACGAGATATCATATAAATTCAAAGTTCAAACCATTATGTTATATAATCACTCTTTAGTTGACCACTTTTGGTGGTTCATCTCATTATTAACATGACCATCATTACAATTCTAAATGGTCGATCCCATAATTACAACTTTCTCAAATTATGTCCATGATCGCTACCTTTACAATGATCAATATGTAATCACATTCACTTCAGGGAATGAGATGGAATCTTAAAACGTTCATGATTTTTCATTCTTTGCCCAGTCACATGGGTATGAAATCTCTTCAAACCTTTCATACCTTTTTAATGATATAACTACTTCGAGAGTATATATCAGGTTTGGCAAACAAAAATCAATACGCAGACCATAACACAAGGGTTTTCCCAAATCCCAGGAGTTGATTATGAGGAAACGTATTCCCCTGTAGTGGATGCGATAACCCTTACGTTCCTAATCGGCCTCACAATCTCTGAAGGACTTCATATGAGACTAATGGATGTCGTCACCGCATACTTATACGGGACACTTGAAAATGATATCTACATGAAAATCCCTAAAGGATTAAAATTGCCTGAAGCATTAAAATCAACACCTCGAGAAATGTGTTCTATAAAGCTCCAGAGATCTTTATATGGTCTCAAACAATCTGGTCGTATGTGGTACAATCGACTTAGTGAATATCTTGAAAAGGAAGGATACAAGTCTGATGTAATCAGTCCATGTGTCTTTATAAAACGATCACTCTCAAATTTCACTATAATAGCAGTCTATGTTGATGATATCAACATCATCGGATCTCCTGAAGAGATAGAGAAAGCTGCTCAGTTGTTAAAGAAGGAATTTGAAATGAAAGATCTTGGTATGACGAAATTATGCATCAGACTACAATTTGAGTATTTGTGCAATGGCACATTTGTCCATTAATCAAACTACATCCAGAAGATGCTAGTACGTTTCAATATGGATAAAGCACATCCGTTTAGCGTACCTATGGTTGTCCGACCGCTAGATCCACACAAGGATCCTTATCGCCCTCAAGAAGAAGGCGAAGAAATACTTGGTCCAGAAGTACCGTACTTAAGTGCGATCGGTGCCCTTATGTATCTCGCAAATAACACAAGACCTGACATTGCATTTGCAGTACATGTACTAGCGAGATACAGTTCGAATCCAACACGTAGACACTGGAATGGCGTAAAACATATATTCCGGTATATTTGCGGGACACAAGATTTAGGTCTTTTCTATCAGAAAGATCAAAATTCCCAGCTTGTTGGGTATGCGGATGCCGAATATCTATCAGATCCTCACAAAGCAAAATCTCAGACAAGTTATGTATTCACATACGGTGGCACAACAATTTCTTGGAAGTCAACTAAGCAAACACTTACAGCAACATCATCAAATCATGCCGAATTGATAGCACTATATGATGCTGGTCGAGAATGCGTGTGGTTGAGATCAATGATTAATCACATACAAGAAGCATGCAGATTAGAACAGATCAAGAAGGAGCCGAAAATTATTTATGAAGACAACGCTGCTTGCATAGCTCAGATCAGAGAAGGTTATATCAAGGGTAATCGAACAAAGCACATCTCACCAAATTTTTTCTCAACATATGACTTGCAAAAGGAAGGGGAAATTGATGTTCGCCAGATTAATTCAAATGAAAATCTAGCTGACCTGTTCACGAAATCTTTACCTAGAAGCAGTTTCGAGCAGCTATCACACAAGATCGGTATTCGTAGATTGAAAGATGTTTGTTGAATTCCGGGGGAGTATTATACACGCTGTACTCTTTTTCCCTTAACTAAGTTTTGTCCCACTGGGTTTTCTTAGTAAGGTTTTTAATGAGGCAGCATAGCTGATCCAGTAGTATCAGTTTATTTATTCAGGTCCTGAAGTACCTATTTAACATCATCCTGAAGTATGTTGTTAAACTGTGTATAATTCTAAATGTCTGAGGGGGAGTGTTATAAACCATACATTTTAGGCCCAACCCATTACTTAAGGGCTTTAGGGTTTATGGTTATGTTTATCTCTATATATTGTAATGTTGAATATTGTGAAGTGATTTGAATGAAGTTTATATCTATTTCTCTTTAGTTTTTATCACAACTACTTTGTTTCCAAATTCATAATAGATTTATTTCTCTTAGATTTAACTTATGTCAAACAATAAAAGTTTTAAATCTAATTGTTTCTTCTCTAATTAAATTAAAATTGTTGTAGCTTGAATTATGTAATCTAATTCTAGTAAAGAATTTCACTAATTGTCATCTGGTAATGTAAGACCTGGACTTAAATAAATGAGAATTAATAAAAGATTTGCATTTATATAAAAGTAATGCATATAAACATCTATACAAAATTCGAGTTTGATAAAAACTTGATAAGTATTTTAAACGTTTTAACATGTTAACGTTGTTCAGTTTATAAAACGAACTGAAAAAACAAAAGCTTGATCTTTGGTTGTGTTCGGTTCTTCGTTAAGCTTGACCAATCATCCGTGACATCTTATCAATCACCTACATTACACAATTCGTCATAAACGTTAGTTATGTAATGCATAAAACATATCTAAAAGCTTCACATGACCCAACAAACAAAAACATAAATTTGTTTCAGATCCCGCCGTAAGTTACGGCTGGCCACCGTAGCTTACGACCACCATAAAAAAATTGGGCAGAAAAGCCCTGCCGTAGCCTACAGCAGAGAGCCGTAGGTTACGGCACTCCCTTGTAGCATTTTATTTCCTCTTTTGCCCTTATTACTAAAAGTTACGTATCTTTCCGAATACTTATCCGTTTAGCATGAAATTCGCTTCTACGTGTTTGTAAAACATTTGCCCACATTCTTAAGAAGAAACAACATGAAATATAAAAAAACAATTCAAAATTTATAAAAATTATGTTCCTCGAACACAACCAACCTCAATAATAACATATTTATTTAATAAAAAAAATCTTTCAGGTTTATATAGATGGAAAGCACAGTTTTATCGAAGAACTCGATCAATTCCATGATCATCTAAAGGTCTTTCATTTTCTATAATCAAACCCATGTAATACATGGGTCTATAATCTAGTGTATAATATTTGTTATCCTATTTTACTTTATATATATATATATATATATATATATATATATATATATATATATATATATATATGTATAGTGTCGGGATCAGGAGAAAACGCCCTAAAGTGTGAGAGCGCATCCTGATGGAACACGTGGCGCAGGATATAATTAGGGTGCGAGGAGCTTTTTTGTCCTTTTAATATTCTTTTTTCCCAATTTTCGTGTGTCTCATGCTGCTTCATTTTTGGCGTCTAAGATTATTTTGGCGTTAATTAGATTCATTAACTACCTGGCGTTTTAGTGTTTTTTTTTATTCTGTTTCGTTTAGTTAAATGTTTTTGTACCACATATATAATTTTTTTTGGCGTTGTGGCATTTTAGATAATGTGTAGAGTGTTTTAAGCTTGTGTTTACATGTTCTACTTTTATAATGATTTTTTTCCCGCTATGTAGGATGCAATGTATAAAGTGACAGGTGATTATGACGTTTTGAAAAGATAAATAAATTTAACAGCCAATTATGGTGTTTTGAAAAGATAAATAACTTCAATTTCCCATGGAATGGATTTTAGTATAATAACTGTTAGTAATAAAGTTTCCGTCGCTTCAATTTACAGTTTTATAGTTATTGTTTGTAGTTACCTTTTCGAGATTTTGTAGTTACTGTTTGTTCAGCATCATCTGTTTACACTACAAGAAAATGAAGCTATTGCAACCCCAATAAAATGTTGCATTAGGTCTTGAAAAGGTTGCATTACGCCTAATGCAACCTTTTATCGGGAGCTGCATTAGAAGCAGTTGCATTAGACCTAATGTAGCCTTTTTAAAGCCTAATGCAACCTTTGTTGAAAGTGTTGCATTTACTACTCAAACGCAACCTTTTTTATGCAACCTTTTTAAATTCTATTGCAACTTTTTTAATTTGAAATGCAACTTTTTTAATACTCAAATGCAACTTTTATTTTAGTTTGGTTACAAAAAATGCAACTTTTTTGTAGACTTAATGCAACCATTATTTTATTTTTAATATAAACAAATGCAACCTTTTTTTTTTACATTAAACGCAACTTCTTTTACACCCGAATGCAACTTTGTAGATTTATTGTTTCAAGCATTACAATTGCTATTAATATACTTTACTATCTCAATTATGCCATAATGATAATAACATAGATATCATAAATAATCTTAATGTACTTTAACATATATGTCTAAACTAAAAATAATGTATTCTACTGTCAATTACAATCATGAAGTGTAACTAAAACTTGTACATATGTTAGAAACTCATGACCTTCAAGAGGTTGTTTTGTAAGCCTATGCACCATTGCTTCAAATTTTTCTCAGTTGTCAATTCTTTTTCCACATAGCTTCTAACTTGGTTTTTTTTCCTTTCATGGTCTTCTTCAATCTCTTTTCGCATTTCATGTAAATAATCTTAACTTCAACATTAGCTTTGAATGGTTTCGTAAGCCCCTCGAAAACCATCCATTTTTTTACCAATTTGTTAGTAACACCTGTACAACAAAGTCAAAAGTATCCTTATGTTATCTGTTCATCACAACCATAAATGGATCTACTAAGCACTTCCATATTCTTCTGCAGGTTAGCAGTTCTTCATTTGTTCCTTAAGTATTATTCCAAAAAAGAAAAACTATTATAAAAAAACTGATACTTATGTTTGAAAGTATAAAGCTTCAATAGATTAAACGATGGCTAAAACATAACTATTAAAAACATGGTAGCAAGATTCCAAATAACCGAGTGGTTATAAGTTATTTTAATTAAAACCGCCCATTCAACCGTGGATATCAAGAAGGTCAAATTAGCAATTGTATGGCGTTCAAACAAAAACAAAAAGAGGCATATGTGTAGACGTGGGTTGTTGCTATCACAAAACGTTGGAGGTGGCAAGTTTGACCCATTTTACTTATTAAGGATCAAATTGGGTTTTATCTTATATCAAACAGGTCACAATCCAACCGGCCAATTTCCACCCTTGATAAGAAATGAACCATTTCAACCCTCATCAATCTTGCTAACCCACACATCTTGCCACCTATAAGTAATAATTATAAATGTGTACCTCTGGGTTCCTTGGCAACACGTATGTCAGTATTGCATTGAAATTTTCCAAAACGATCATGAGAAAGCTGATATATATTTGCAATTCTGCACAATTAAACAAAGTATCATAATTTAGAAGAAAATATAATAAAAGAACTGTAAATAGAAGTGATACAGGATATGGTTAACTACCGTAACTTCAGAAAGTTTATCGCCATCCTTGGGTGTGCATTTTATCGTTCTTTAGCTTTGCTAGTTTTGCATATCTGAACATAAGAAAAAAAATCAAAGGCTTGGGAATGAATAAAAGTTAGGGCTCATATGACACATATGTGGATCTAGATGTGTAAACTGTATAGCATGTGGTACATATTACATTTGTTTTTTTTTTCGTCTGGTAGATAATAGATATATTCTTCAAAATTTGCTTACATATCCAAATCCTAGAACACACGTGATTCCTTACTCAAATTCATATATTATATGAACATGCATAATGTTTGTTGAATCCACTCCGAGGGTTTAATTATTAACATCAAGTCTAGATTTTAGTAATTTTAATTTAACTCATTTGGATTCGCATTTTAGATTGGACTAAGTAGTTGATTTGAACAGGCACGTTTACCCAGACAATCATGATTCCTCAAATGGTTTAATAGTTGAATTTAGAGCATTAAGTTCTTCACGATGTTTTATAGTGCTTAATTTAGAAGAATAAAACATTGTTTTGGCCCATCAATATATCATTTTATACAAGAAATCATAGAAATAACCTGTATGACATGGTTCTTGAAGCCAACACCTTCTTTCTCTTTTCTGCTTCAGAAAATTATACTTGTCCACCTGCATAAATACATGTAAATTCAAAATTCGTTAAAAGCATTTATTTTACTTTAAGTTTTGTTTTTATACTTGATTTAAAAAACAACTAATCTAAACATCCCTAGTAGACGCACCATGCCAAAGAAAACTTTTCATGTATAAGATTGAGCGATATTCTTCTTTCTTCATGCATTCTTCTTCAGCCCCCTCTTTCATGTTCATTTTCTTAGTAACTAAAAAAAAATTATCGATCTCGAGCCGTCGTTTTAGCCTATACGAGCTATAACTTATATAATTTTTATTTAATGTATTAAATATATATTCATATAATAATAATTATTATTTAGAGTAAATTACGATTTTGGCCCCTGTGGTTATATCACTTTTACCCTTTTAGCCCAAAAAGGAATCTTTTAAGATCTGAGCCCCCAACGTCTTTTTTTCTAACCCTTTTGGCCCTTAACACTAACCCCATCCATTTACTTTTAGGGGCCAAAAGAGTTAGAAAAAAAAGACGTTGGGGGCCAAAGGCGTTAGAAAAAAAGACGTTGGGGGCCAAAAGAGTTAGATAACTGAATTATACACACACACACACACACACATATATATATATATATATTAAAAAACAGTTATTACCAATATAAATGAATTAATAAATATTAAACTAAGCAGTTAATGCGGAAAAATATCGGTTATCGGTCAAGGACCGATATTTGAGATATCGTTTATCGCGGTGAGATATCGGTGAGATATCGGTAATTTATAATATCATGCATAAATATATATATATATATATATATATAGAACCTATATAATATGTGTATATTAATATTTAGAACCTATATAATATATGTATACAACATCATTATGCACTAACTTGTAAAAGTCTAAGGTTAATTTTGATAAATCTATAATTGAAGGATGAAATTGTAATTCAAGTTAAAAGAAAAGGGGGGTAAACAAGAAAAAGAATGATTTATTTTTTATAACCCTACTATTATTAATGAGCCGTCACCCCTTTAAACTAAAAAAACCCTAAACAAGTAAAGCAGCCGTCCTCTATATCCGTTGTTCGCTACTTCGCTCCTCCATCTTCTAAACCTAAAAAGCAGCCAACAGATCTTTCATTCTACGATTCAGCAGGGAAGGTAAGATTCGATCAGCAGGTAAGTTTCGATTCAACAACTTCGAAGAGATGGTGGCTAATCGAAGTTGTATAAAAAATCAGTAGGTAAGTTTCGATTTAACTTATGCAGATCTTTCATTTAACTTCGTTTTTTTTGCTGAAATCCAGAATTTTTTATACAAAATTGGCCCAGCCGAGATATCGTGAGACAACCGATACGGTTTTGCAAGATATCGGCCGATATTTCGGCGTTGACCACCGATATTATCGTTGACCGATATATGACCGATATCGGAAACCGATATTTTGGTGAGGGGCCGATAACCGAGATATCGCCGAGATTAACTGCATAGATATTAAACGAGCCACGCTCGAGCTTGAGAAGCTACCCACAAGCCAAGCTCGAGCTTTAGAAACAAAGTTCAAACAAAGACGAGTTCAAGCTCGAGCTCTCATACAACAAACGAACTCAAGCTCGTCTCGTCTCGTTTGCATCCCTAGCCAAATCCCTAGTGAATTAGTGATAAGCAGACTAGTAAAAGATGTACAACCTATTTAAAGTAAATGCTTAAAGGTCATTAAACATATGCAAGTAATCCAAAATGGATCAGCTAGTTAAAGATATCACACCTATATTTACATACGTAATGGATTAACTGTAAAGTTATTTACAAAAGGAGTGCAAGTCATCAACCAAGTAAACCAACACTGTGAGATAAAGATCTAGATTCTACGTAGGCAACCTAATAGTTGTAATGTACCATGTATGTATTGTTGATTGTGTGTGCTTTTTTGTATAAGACATGACACCTTCACACCCACTACATTAAACTCACATGATTCTTAAATCGGTTGCTAGTACAATCTGCAGATTGAAAGAACATGAGGATTGTTTAAATTATAATGGAAGATATGAGTTATCATCCAGCCATTGAAAGCACTGAAGTTTCCAATAAAAAGAATCATCTTATCAATAACAATAAATAAAAAAAAAAAAAAAAAATGTTACAAGAACTTACCCAGTTCTTACCGCAATTGATACATTTCCAAATCATTAAATTCAATGTACCATCAGGGAGAGTCTCTGGCTTCACCACAAAACCCTAGTTAGCAAAACTCAAATCAAACCAAAATCCCAAAACCTATCAGCAATCACACACATGACTCAATTACAAATTTCAATCCACAAATCTCTAGCATAGTGCACCAAAATACAAAATTATCATGAAATTAAACGAGGAATGATATGCCTAAAGTTGTATGCCAAGTGTTTCTTCTTTCAGAAATATTATAAATCCTCGATCCTAACATGATATGCCCCCTCAAACACACATTTGCCCTAATTTTTTTTTACCAAAATCAACATTTTGATTAAAACCCTAAATGTGATTGAAGCAAAGTCGATGGGAAAGAAAAAAAATACCTTCCTAGGGCTGAAGTGAGGATTGAAGCGACACTGAATGAGCAGCGATGACCAGCCGTCTGGTCATGTAGTGGTGGTTCATCGGTCACTCCGATGTGATTCATCAGCGGTGCAGCGGTGGGATTCAATAGGAGGAGACGATCGAGAGGGTTGAGGGAGATAATAATGATCGGGCTAGGTAATGGGAGAAATGGATGTCCAATTGTGAAATTTGAGAGGGAAATCTAAAATTTTTGGGGAACTATTTGGGGAGGGAAACTAAAACATATATCAGTTATAAATCTCTTTGTATTTTGATATACAAATTTCAATAAACTCACCATGAGTGCCTAAGGTTTGAGTATGCTTAACCTTGTTTGATCATAATTAACTATTCTTAATCACATTAGACCATCACTTGATAACTTTTATTGGGTCATATTCTGTTTTCAAATTATTTAACCAAGAAAATGTAATAAAAAATAATAAAAAAAACTTTACCGTAATGTTAAGGGTTAAGTTAATACAGAAATAATGTTTAAAAAAATGATGATATTTAGGGAGATTTGATCAAAAGTTTTACAACAATTATTGTTTAGTTCGTGGTATTCGTAAGTGTTGAAGGATTCAAAAGTTTTTTTAGTTAGTTGACAATTTATCCTACCATTTTATTTTATTAGAAAATATTATTTTAATATCAAATGTCACCAAAATAATATTAGTATTGGAAGGGTTTTTTTTTCTTTACAATTTACAAATCAAACTTTTATATATTTTTGTGTAGTTCAATGATTTATGCAACCTTTTAGCACTAGAGTTGCATTATGTTTTAACAATGCAACTTTTCTATTAAGAGTTGCAAATTTCAATCACATATGCAACCTTTTAAGAAAAAAGGTTGCAATTTTAATAAAATTTTGTAACTTTTTATGAAAAAGGTTGCATTAGATATTTTAATGCAACCTTTATGTTGACTTAAGTTGCATTAGACTCAAATGCAACACAACTGATAAAAGTTGCATCTAAAAAGTTGCATTAACCTCATTTTCTAGTAGTGTTATCGTTTCAGTTTACTGTTTGTAGTTACTGTTTGTAGTTACCTTTTCGATATTTTGGCGTTTTGTATTTTTAATGGGGTTTAGATAAAGATGACACTTTGTTTTATTCTCCTGTACCTTGTTTTATACTTTTTTTTGAATTTTTTAATAAATACTTGTCCAAAGTAATTTTATTATCGTTTGGGAGTTTTTGGGCGTTTTATGTCATGATGGCGTTTACAAGCATTTGTCTGTGTGGCGTTTTATTATATTTTTTTAGAGAAATAATGTATTTTGTTCTTAGCTGAAAATTACACAACAACCAACAGAAAAAGAAAATAAAAAAAATAGAAACAATTCATCTTCCAATCTTCACTGTCACCAGTCTCTTTCTTCTTGAAACATCTTCACTGGCGTTTTTGACTTTGTATGATTTCATTTGTTTTTTTGTTGCTGAAGTAGTTTTTTTGTGGATGTTTGGAACACAGAATGACATGGGGTTTTTTGTTTGAACATCATCATAATCTTCATCTTTATCTTCATCCCACTCATCAGTGCCATCCGTCTCTTCATGCCATTCAAATATTCATCAAGAACAAAGCACAGAAAATGACATATGTCTGTCATCTGTCTTTTTTTCTTTAAGATTTGTCAATCTCATGCATCAAAATGTTATTGAGTTACACCACTCAGCTAACAATCCATTCGGCGAAATTTTCACGTAAAACAATATTGAATATCCAAGAAACGAAGTTTGCCATTTTTGATTTTTTAACTTTTTGGCGTTTTATTGAGAAAACAACGCCACTAAATAAAATTACTTTAAACCTCTAATTTTGGTCATGTTAAACTCAATAATGTTTTGCTGTATGAGATGGACAACATTGTTAATCCTCAGTTAAGAAAGATGTCTAACAATGTTGTCCACCCCATTCAGCTAAACTTATCGAGAACAAAACTGAATCTCCAAGAAATGATGTTTTGCAATTTTGTGATTTTTGTATGTTTTGAATTTATAAATTAGATGGAAGTTGAGGATAAACACAATAAGATTTTACTCAATGAGATGGACAATATCCTCACCTAAGGATTTGCTCCATCACATTGAGCGAAACTTTACCGAGAACAAAACAGAATTTCAAAGAAATGTTGTTTTGGAATCTTTGATGTTTGGGTTTTTAGCGTTTCTAATATATAGTAAAATATGGCGTTTTGGGTTTGGTGTGTGTAATGGAAGGTCTGAGATGTTGTTTATATATAATGTTTAGGCGCGTATTTTAGGCGGGATTTTATTATAATAAATGCTAGTAATTAAGTTTCGTCGTTTCAGTTACTGTTTGTTCAGCTTTATCGTTTAAAAACAAAGTTTGACGTTTTATATTTAATGGCGTTTAGATTAGGATGATGTGTGCTTTGTATTTTAAGGCGGGAATTTAATGACGTTTTATTCACGAGTTTAGCGTTTTGTGTAGCTAGAGAAGTCTAAAGACATTTTTACCCTTAATGAAGCGCGTCCACGTAATAAAATTGATGTTATTTATGAAAACGCCACCTGGCCAATCTAGTTCATATATTGTTTTGATCTGACGATCCATAAGCGTTCTCACACTTTTTATCGTTTTCCCTAAATCCTAACCATATATATATATATATTAGATTTTTTTTTATCTTAGTTTGTTTTATATTGTTAAAATTTTTATGAGCCTTGCTTGAATATTATCTTACTAGGTTAAAACCCCATCTATTACACCAGTCAAATATATAAAAATTGGTTTGATTAATTTTGAATGTGTGGGATCAAATAATAATAACAAATATATATATATATATATAGGGAGCCGCTAGAATAAGAACCACCTCCAGTTATGAGAACCATAAGAACCACTCTCCACCAATCATGTTTTGCCAACAAAAAGGGTAGTTTGGTCATTTACCCCAAATGTCATTTCCCATCCCTCTCTCCTCATTAATGATTGTCAGATCTCTCTCTCTCTCCACCTTATTGAAAACTCATATCCTCTCTCCTCTCAATCTCATCTGGTTATTTTGTTTTAAAAGCTTCTTCCTCATTTTGTAATTTCCATTTCCATGTTCATCTTTGATGAGAGAGAAGTGGAGCCGGCGAAACTTACCTACAACCCACCCTCAACTGATGTCGGTTTCTCCGGCAGAAGCGTCCCCCTCCATCGACATCCGTCGATGATGATGATGACCATACCAACCCCTACTGACCACCACCGCTTATCCCCTCTCCCACCTCCTTCTCCATTACCGCCGACACCTCTGATTTCCGATCACCTCGCCGCTGCACCCACCACCGGTCACATAAACCAACCGTGGGGCTCCGATTAACACCCAAGTTCATAGTTTTCTGTTAAATCAACTCGTGAATCCAGGTATGAAAGTTTGTTTTTTTAAGTTGTTAAATGAAGATGTTTTGTTTTATTTTATTTTACTGAATTTTTGAAGATTTGTTATGTGGGTATTGATTTGGTTATTGAAAAAGATGTTGGAGTGTAAAGATGTTCTAAAACAAGTAATTTTGGGGCTGTAGGTTGGAGTAGTGGCTCGGGTTTCGGTGGGTTTATGATGTTGCAACGGAGGTGGGTGCGGTGGGTTTGGTGGTGTGGCAGTGGGTTTGGTGGTGTGGCGGTGGTTTTGGTGGTGTGGCGGTGGTTTTGGTGGTGTGGCAGTGGTTGATGTCGACGGCTCCGATGTTGGGTTTGATGTTGAATCTGGGTTTGAATATGGGTTTGATGTTTGAATATGGTTTGATGTTGAATCTGGGTTTGAATATGGTTTTGATGTTTGAATAATGGGTTTGATGTTGAATCTGGGTTTCATGTTGAATCTGGGTTTGAAATATGTTTGAATGATGTTCTTGTTTCGTTTTGAATGTTCAAATCGTTTGAATATGGTGCCTTATTGAATTGGCTGTGATGATGAAAAAAAAAACCGACGATGGCGCGGCAAGGATGGTGGAGGGTAGGGTTTTTTGAACCCGCAACCCCACTTTGCAGCCTCTGATTATCGGAAAATCTGAGCCAAAACTTCGTTTTTTTTCGAGATACACTTTTGTTTTGTTGTTGTTGTTGGTTTTTTATATTCTTTTCCCCCGTCGATGACGATAAAAATCTATCCGAGACACCTACCGACTTTGCGATTTATGGGTGCGTTCGTCTTGCGTAAACAAGTTTTCGTGTAAAAAAGTTTTTGTGAAAAAAAAGTTCAACCGTAAACTTTTACGTAAAACGTAAAAAGTTTAACGTAAAACGTAAAAAGTTTAACGTAAAACTTAAAAAAGTAAAACGTAAAAAGTTTAACGTAAAACTTAAAACGTAAAAAGTTTTACATAAAACAAAAAATGTAACGTAAAAAAATGCAAAAAAATTTAACCCGTAAACTTTTTTAACGTAAAACGTAAAAACGTGAAGCGTAAAAAGTTTTACGTAAAACGTTTTACGTAAAACGTAAATCGTAAAAAGTTTTAGGTAAAACGTAAACGTAAAAATGTTAACGTAAAAAGTAAAAAGTTTGAGGTAAAACGTAAAAGGTTTTTCGTAAAACGTAAAAAGTTTTAGGTAAAACGTAAAAGGTTTTTCGTAAAACGTAAAAAGTTTTAGGTAAAACGTAAACGTAAAAATGTTAACGTAAAAAACCGGCGCGTAAAACGTAAAAAAAACATTAACGTAAAAAACCGGCGCGTAAAACGTAAAAAAACGTTAACGCAAAAAACCGGCGCGTAAAACGTAAAAAAATGGCGTTAAAAAACGACGCGTAAAAAACGGCGTTAAAAAAACGGCGCGTAAAAAACGGCGCGTAAAAAAAACGGCGTGTTAAAAAAACGTCGCTTGAAAAAGTCGGGCGTAAGACGGGTCGTAAAACGGCGTGAAAAAACGGAGCTTAAAAAAAAAACTGATTTTAGAAAGAAAAAAAAAACTGATTTTAGAAAAAAAAAACTGATGTTTGTTTAATATAAAAAAAAAACTGATTTAAGAAAAAAAAACATTTAATGTAATAGGACAAAATTGTAATAAAAAACAATAAACTTAATAAGACAAAAAAAAAACAAAATTACTTAAATACCTTTTGGATTATAATATTAAAGACATAATAAGACAAAAACCATTTAATATTAATTTTTGTTACTTTTAATCTCATCCATTCATCAAGTTGATCTAAGGGCTAATAAGTGGTTCTAATGGTTCTCATAACTAGAGGTGATTTTCATTTTAGCGGTCCCCTATATATATATATATTAGATTTTTTATCTTATTTTGTTTTATATTGTTCAAATTCTTATGAGCCTTGCTTGAATATTATCTTACTAGGTTAAAACCCCATCTATTACACCAGTCAAATGTATAAAAATTGGTTTGATTAATTTTGAATGTGTGGGATCAAAAAAAATAAAATAAAATAATAATAATAATAATAATAAAAAACTGCATCTGACTAGAACCAAAGTGTTTCACCTGGCATATAGATACACAAATAAAATAGAGACATCGTGGTCTAATCACACCTCTTTAGAAGGTGTCAAGTAATTGATCATAAAATATAGATTAGATAAAACAGAGTAGCACATAATCTTTAAAAGTATAATACATAATCTTTAAAAGTATAATAAAAGAGGTTGTAAAGCAGAGGCGGACCTAGCATATAAGAAGGGACAACCTCCGCTACGGCTTGGTGCTCCAGCGGTAGTGTAAAATTAGTGTAAATTTTGGAAAAATTTGACGTTTTTACGATTTCGTTACGGCTTTTTTTTAAAACGTTACGGCTTGGTGGATTTTATAGATCCGACAGTGTTGTAAAGTGATGTGTAGTAGAACAAATCGGATTATCCATACCTTAAACGATAAGCACGCTAACAAAAATACACACATTATTTCTCACCAAAATCTATAAATCGATCACACTAACCTACACTTTTGTTATATTTCAAATCACATTCACTGAAGTTTGGATATGATAAATAATAATGTGTGGGTTAATTGACTTTTTTTGTTCTTAAATAATTATTATTTCACTTACTTTAAAACGCATGTCACAAATTTTAAACGTAAATAAAAATTATTTATACCCAAATCAAAAGAAATATCAGTACTAAACATATTTTAAACCTAAATAAAAATAGTTTATACCCAAATCAAAATAAAGATTAGTAGAATAATTCGTATGTGTATCACACATAAGAATTATATGAAGGTGTGAAAGGTTAGAAAAAGTATATTAACTTATTTTTATTTGGTAAACAATTTTTATTTTGGTACACCCACCCACGGTTTAAATTATATGATGGTGTGGAAATAAAAATCTCAAGAGTATAATAATTATTAGGAGAATTGGAGAAGAATTTTTTTCTTATGTGTCGTATTTTCATTATATTTATAATATCAGATTTTGATGTTAGATAGATTCATTATCTTAAAAGAGTTTTTATATTTATTTATAATATCAGATTTTGATGTTAGATAGATTCATTATCTTAAAAGAGTTTTTATATTAATAATATTAAAATTAGATATTAGATATTAATATATTATTATTTATTAAAAATTACTAAAGATTGACATATGGCATTAATGAGAATCTATTTAGATTAGATTAAATTAGATTAGATTAGATAAATCATATAGATTTAACAACTTTAAAGTTTAAACAAATAATAAAATTAATATTAACTTAAAATTATTTGATATTTTAGATTAGATTAGATAGATCGTATAGATTTAACAACTTTAAAGTTTAAACAAATAATAAAATTAATATTAACTTGAAATTATTTGACATATAGGTGTATTGTTGATTTTTTTTTACTAAAATTCGGAAAGGTATTAGTTTGATTCATAACAATTTTTTTATATTAATTTATTATTCTCTAAAAAGTTGAATAAAAGGTATTATTTTGATTCATAATGATTTTTTTTATATTAAGTTATTATTCTCTAAAAAGTTGAATAAAATTATTATTTGACAATTAGGTGTATTGTTGATTTTTTTATTAAAATTTGAAAAGGTGTTAGTTTGGTTCAGTTTTATATTAATTTATTCTCTAGAAAAAGTTGAATGTGTTATTACAATAATCGACGAAGATATTAATTAAATAATAAACATTAGATAAAAGTAACTCCGTACCCTAAAAAAAATTATTTGAAAACTTTTAAGCATCTCGTTAGTCGTTTAAGTTGCTGTCTTAAAATATGCATTTTGAATGATCCAATTATCCAAACACTTAAATAAAACTTAAGGCTTAAACGAAAAAGATTGCCAACACGTTTTTTTACTCAAAATAACCTGAAAGGGTTACAATTACAAGTCATGAAGTACCATCTAGTTTTAAAACTAACGAGTGGGTTTGACACACAATGTGACGTGAATTCCGTATCTGTACAGAACGTAAAATAATGTTTACAATAATATCAGACCTAATCAAATAAATATTACAAACATAAAACATCGAGTTACAAAGTTATCATGTTGCGGTACAATACTACTTCAGCTTCGGTAATGAACAGTGCAGAGAAATACTGAAACTGACTCGTATCGATACCAAAAAAACATAGAAATGAATATCAGTACCGGTAACAATGTTGTTCAGCCTATATCAGTTCAACTCAGTTTAGTAGAAAATTATATTACAAAAAAAAAAAAAAAAAAAAAACTTATTACAAAGGTTTAATCACAAAAAAATAGTTTTCTCATGTAACGCAAAAAAAAAAAAGTCTCCATGTGGCCAAAATGATATTGACATGTGTGTAACGATTACCGATAACGGTTTCTATAATACCAATATCGGTATCAATGTTGTTCGGTGTTGTATCGGTTTGATTCATGAAGTAACCCTTACTCAGTATGGTTTAAGATACCAAAAAATCATTTATTTTGAATTTAGCTTCGTTTTCAATAAAATTATATCCGAATGTTGACAAAAAAAAAAATTAAACACGGCTGAGTGTTTAGTTTATTCCTTTTTCAATATCAAATGTAAGTTATTAGATAGATACAAAACTAAATGATAAATGAAATATTATTAAAATATTAAATGGTTTAAAATGTATATTATTTATGGTATAACTAGTAAAACTAGAAGTTAATCTGCGATAGTTTGGAACTGCATAAGTTCTTGGTGAAAGATACCCAGTATTTATGCTTTTTCGCTTCAGGATTTGTTCGTCGTTTTTAAAAATCTCAGTGCTTCGGAAAGGAAGAAAGATGCGGTTCAAGGAATTATCATGATTGCGTGCTGGAGCCTTTGGCGTGCTAGGAACAACGCTAAATTCTCGAATTCCCCGACTAGAATTGAGAATATAATTAGTGAAGTTAAGGCTTTAAGTTTCCTTTGGTTTTCGAATAGATCCAAGCACAAAGGGATAGGATGGGAGGAATGGTGCTCATTTGTAAATATGTAATATAGTCTTGTTGTGTTGTGTTTCGTCGGCCCGGCTTGGGTCGGCGGTTTCGTTAATGAAATTTACCTTTCAAAAAAAAAAAAAAAGCAAGAAGTAGATTATGATTTATTTAGTGTAAGCGTTATCATTTAAAAAAAGCCATTCAAAACATTCTTTATTGACTTGTACCCAATGTTTTAAAATCCGGTTTTTTAATCATACCGGATTAGGTACAAAAATGGTTTAACCGGTTGAACCGGGTTGTACCGCGCGGTTCAACCGGATTGACTAGTTAACTGTATAATTCCATAAATTACAACATCAACTAAAAAAATAATCCAAATTGGATGAAAATCTAAATCTGGAACAAATGATGGAGTGATGGAAGTCTGGAACAAGTCACGAATGATGGAGTGGAGTGATGAAGCAAGTTTTGAATTTTGATCGATGAAGATAAAATATTAAAAGTCGTTAGGTTAAAGTTGAGAGTAAATATGGAGATGGGCCGATAAAAAGTAAAATTCTAACCTAAAAACAGGCCTGAGCCGGTACCAGTATAACGATTCAAACCGGTATACCGGATTTTACCGGCGATACAAAATTGATGTACTTACCGAGGTGTTTCGGACCGGATTTACATCTAAAAAAGATAATACCAGTATAACCGGCCGGTATTTACCGGTTTTTAAAACATTGCTTGTAACTCATCATTTTTGCATCACTATTTATTACACCACACTTTCTACTATTAATATATATATAATATAATATATAATAATATAATATAATATTGTAACGAAATGACGTTGTCATCGTAAAAACAAAATTGGAAATCAGATTTAAAAATTAATAAGTTGGCCCATGGCTTTATAGCCTAGTGGCACCTTGGGGTGGGATAAGGCTTTGGGGCCAATAGGTTCTGGGTTCGATTCCCACAAGGGGGTTTTCCCATATTTATTGGGTTTCCCCTTGATTTGGTGTATAGGCATTATGCCTAGTGGAGATGGATATGATCGGGTGGTTTCGCTGGTGGCACGATGATACTTCAGTGGTCCGTCAGTGATCCTAATTTGCCGTTCAAAAAAAAAAAATTAATAAGTTGGCACTACTTTCTTTTTAAAATATTTAACTAAGACATCCTCTAATCTCACTCTTAATTATACACATATATCTACCATGGAACTAGCATACTACAATTTACCGACGAATGGAAGAGCGACTAAATTCACTAGGAAAAATAGTAAAAAACAAAAGTTTAATATGTTGGTAAACAACCTAACCCATGAATTTGGGATTGCCATCAACAGATAGATAATCTATTGATGATACTTTGGATAAGATACCCGCCCATGCTTTTCAGCCGTTTGTCAGTAAGAACAAGTTGTGACGGGGTCAGTGATAGTTAAGATAAAAATTCGGATATGATTCTTACCCAAGTTTTTTAATCCTTTGTCGATAACATGACCTATATATCATTAACGAAATCTTACCATTTTTTTTTTGTAACGAGTAATGTAACCAAGAGATGGGTCATCTGATTTTGTTCAATACATATAACTACAATTGGTTTCTTTCATCTCCTTGTATCTCTATCTCATTATCTTTGCATCCATCATCGCCTCTTTGATACTTTGGTGTAAACTAGTATGTACAGTTAACACATAATATGTACAATTTACCACACACACATATTTTACACCAAAATAACTTTGTTATAACCTATCGTGGCTTATTATAGCATAAACTAACTCATTAACACATTAAAAGCCCGACTAAGGCCCAAAAGTGCACAACTAGTCCTACATATATTTTTAACACCAAAATGACTTATTATGACGTAATGTGATTTTGTATAACTAAAACTAACTCGCTAACATATGACAAGCCCCACTAAGGCCCAAAAGTGAATAATTTATCATAAACATGTCACAACACTAAAATAATGTGTTATAACCTAATGTGGCTTTATGTAATCTAAACTATCCACTAACACATGGCAAGGCTCACAAATGTAGAGTTATTAATCATACATGTGTCTTTGACACCATGATGACTTGTTATAACATGATGTGTCTTTGTGTAAAGAAAACCAACCATAATATATAGCAAGACCCATTAAGGTCTAAAGAGATGTATAATTAATCATACACGTGTCTTTAACACCAAAATGACTTGTTATAATAGAATGTGGTCTTATGTAACCTAAACTAATCCACTGACGTGAGAAGTCCTATTGGCCATTAGTGTGCAAGGCATCCTAAGCACATATTTTAACACCAAAATAAGTTGGTATGGACTAATGTGGCTTTTTGTAACCTAAACCAACTTTTTAACACGTTATAAGAGCATTCACATCCATCCCATCATATTTTCCCTCTAAATTACACTAAAAAATACTACATTTTCTCTCTCATTTTCAATTAAATAATATTTTTTTATACTTTTATCATTACGTTTTCTCTCTTCTGTACTCACAACCACTTTCAAAATATATTAAAAAATTGTAGGGGGTGAACAGTGTCCCCCCAAATATATAGATGAACAGTAACATTTTCTCTCTCCTCCACTCACAACCACTTTTTATACTCTTTATATTTTAAAAACACCACACACAGAATTTGATGCCATGGATGTGAATGCTCTAAGGCCTTCTAAGACTATGGGGTATGGGGGGCTTGGGTTGGGGCATTTGTTGACACGTGGAATGGGAAAAAACCCACCACCAAAACCCACGCCCATGGGGTATGGTGGGGCTTGGGTTGGGGGCTTGGGTTGGGGGCATGAATTTGGGATGGACCGCTATGACGTGGCGGGTGAGCCAATGATATTCAGCCAACTAGGATGGCCATACCGCCCCACGCCCGGCTTGAAACCCATGCCCCAAGGGCCACGCCCAAACCCAAGCCCACCCGGGATGGTGACTTGGGCGTTTTCCCCCTACCCACGTCCAAACTCCCGCCCCATACCCCGCAGTCTAAGGGTTAATAGTGTATTAGAAGTCATAAGCATGTATTTTAATACTTTTTTTTGAACGACAAATTTGGATCACTGACGGACCACTGGAGTATTATCGTGCCACCAGTGGAACCACCCGATCATATTCATCTCCACTAGGCAATAATGCCTATACTTAATAATGTTTTGCTCAAATCATTGTCTTTAAATAATCAACATGGAATATTTGTTTTGGCAAAGCTAGCTTATAGTGTTAAATGTGAAATTTGATCAGCTGCCCGAGTAATACATGTTAAGTGCTTTGGTCTAGCATTATATGATTATTGATCTAGATGGTCCTAAAGCCAATAATCTCACCTATTAATATTTTATAAGTATTTAAGCCTAACATAATAATATAAAGTTTTATATACAAAAGCTTTTTCTATTCTATTATGGTTCTTTTAAGTATTTAGTTTAAATTATTATAACTATATAGTTTTCAGAAAATGAGACCTAACATATGATAAGGGCCAAAGCGAAATACGTAGCTATATGAAACTCATAGAAAATGTCTAAATGATGATTTAGAAAGTCTGAATGACCATACTCGGATAACTTTAATAATAGAAATTTATATTAATAAAATGGCTTCATTATTATTGAGCCAACGAGTCAAATTAGATATCCAGGGTTTCCTTCTATCTCTAAATAGTGTAAGGATCTATTAGATGGAAGAAAACTTTGGATAATTAACTAGGTCCTTTAAGGGATAGGCTGGTGGTAAACTGATGTATTTCTCAACTATATGATTATGGGTTTAAATATTGCAAAAGACATGTATGGTGTGATTTTATCCATAAAAAAAAACAAAAAAAAACCTAACTAGCTGGACCCATAGGCTTAATACTAATAAACCCTAAGAATAATCTACATTCTAACACTCAAAGCATCCCTTGGAAGGTTGCTAATCATTTTATTTTGCCTTACAACTGATACACTTCTTATCTTCTTTCTCAACAATGCTAACCATTTCCATTGCATAAAACTCTATGTCATATTGACCGAATATTTGCTTTTGAATTGTTTGATTTTTATTTGACCCTGATAAAAAAACATATATAAAGAGATAAGTAGTTTTCAAATTCAATTTTAGAAAAATATTGTGGTAGCTTGAAAAGTAGAAAATGACTTCCATGTAATGAGAGTTTTATTTAGCAAGAAAAGTTGGTGGAATAAAATGAAAAGTCCTAAAAAGGGCCGAACAACATTAATGGTTACTGTTCTTACAGGTACAAATGTTCTTGCAGGTACAAATGATAGAAAAAGAAAGGAGTAAACTGCAATTTTACCCCTTGGGGTTTAGGCCAATTGGCACTCTTACCCCCTCTAACAAAATAATTGCCATTTTACCCCCCAACGTTTGGTGTTACGTCGCACTTTTACCCCCTGCCGTCAGTCAAAGGTTGTTTGACTGTTATAGGCAAGGGTATTTTGGTAATCTTACCCCATATTTATTATTATTATTATTATTATTATTTATAACAATCAATTATCAATTCCTATTTTAGTTCAGATTTCCTCTTTCGTTTCTAGGGTTTTGCAGATCTCCTCTTTCGTTCTCCTTGCCATTGAACCAGTAGGATTCAGATCTTAATTCTCAACAACAATCACATAATCTTATCAATTTCATCAATGGCGATTTCAAGCGAGTTGTATCCAAGCCAAGACGATCTCCTCTACGAAGAAGAACTCCTCAGAAATCCCTTCAGTTTGAAGCTATGGTGGCGATACTTAATTGCACGCACCGAGTCTCCGTTCAAGAAGCGAGCCGTGATCTATGAACGAGCCTTGAAAGCATTACCAGGAAGCTACAAGTTATGGGTACAAGAAGCGAGCCGTGATCTATGAACGAGCGTTGGGTGTCACCGGAATTCCGCTGGGTGATGAAAGGTAATGGTCGTGTGAGATTTGTGGGTTTAATTTTGTTAATTTGTGGGTTTAATTTGGGTTTCGAAATTTGTGGGTGTGGTGAATTTGGGTTTTAAAAAATCTTGAATTGCAGGGTGGAGGTTACAGTTGTGGTGATTTGGGTTACATTTATGGTTTTAATTTTGATAATTATGGGGGAATCTGGAACAATGAACTGATGCTGATGATGAACTTGATGTAATTGGATTTGCGACGGTGGTTTGTGTGGAAGATGATTCTAGATGGTTTCTTTGAAGATGAAGATGGATGGATGAAGATGGTTTCAAGATTGATTTATTTGAAGATGAAGATGATTTATTTGAAGATGGAGAAGAGAGATGTGAGCCCAGTGATATTGAAAATTGGGCTTGCTTTAGCTTTTTCTCTTAGTGGGATGCTTTGTACTTTTGCAAGGAATAAAAGGATCAAGGATTCTAAATCTGCAGGTTTGTGTTTGAATTTGAGGTTTAAAGTTTGGGTTATGTTGTGTGTTTGATGAATATATTGTTTGTGTAGATTTCAAGAAGAATCAGGGGATTTCACCAAGGAGTTTGAACAGTGAGCATCCTAGTTTTGATCCTTTGGCAACTGATAAACATATAAGATTTTCTTGTTGATTATGCTTTTGAGTTTTGATGTTGATTCTGTGCTAATGATTGCATCTAGTTTTACTGATTTAGGGAGTGTTTGGAAGTGGGATTAATTAAATTATTTGATGGATGGATGGATTTATTTGAAGATGATTCTTGTTTTTGGTGTAAAACCATTACAATGGTAATTAAGAGTAATTTGAGGTGTAATAATTCTTATGAAGATTATTCAAAGCCAACATAGAACAGATTATTCAAATGTAATAATTCTTGCAGGGGGTAATATTGTTGCTTAACACAAAGTATAGGGGGTAATACGAAAGGGCATTTTAGTAATTTACCAGTGGGGGGTAATTATGCGACATAACAAGAACCTTAGGGGGTAATATTAAAGGGTAAAATAGTCATTTCACATTAAAGTTAACAGATCTGTTAACAAATTTGACACCGGGGGGTAAAAGTGCGACATAACACCAAACGTTGGGGGGTAAAATTGTAATTATTTCGTTAGGGGGGGGGGGGTAAGAGTGTCAATTGGCCTAAACCCCAGGGGGTAAAATTACAGTTTACTCAAAAGAAAGAGAAGATAGGTGAACCACTCACTATCGATAGAACAGATAAATAATGTTTTCTATAGGAAAAAGAACATAAAAATAGTAAAGTGATCCATTAGGCACCCGGGGCACTGGATATGTTGTAGCGGGTATCCCCTACTCACGACTCATACATCGTCGCCGGTGGTGTGGGTAGGAGCCGGCAGTGGCACGTAGAGTTTGGGTTGTGTGAAAGCCGCTCGATGGTGGATGTTGTTGTATATGTTTGAATTCATTTCAGCATTGAACGGTTATTTGTATTAAATATTTTTTTTAATTTAAAACCCAACCTAAATGCATACAAGTCTCACACCAATTTATAAAAACAGCTCAAGCATACACTCTCGCATACTCTCATTCATCTTTGTACACTAAAACAAATGGCAAGGAGACTATGGAACGAAGATGAAGAACTAGCTTTGGTCAACTCTTGGTTGCATGTGACCGAAAGTAGACCAGGAGGCGTCGAATTTAGAGTAGACTTATTTCAACAATTCAATCAACTTGGAGGCGAAATCGATCACTCTTCACACCAAGCTAGGGTTAAGTTTCATATTATATTCAAGAAGGTTTGCAAATTTCATCTAAACATTACGGGGGCCAACGGTCACTGTTTAACAGAATGTCAAAGGATTACCCAGGCCCGTCGTGAATACCAAATTAGATACAACGGAGTATTTACTTACATCTAGCCTTGGCGATTACTAAGAAACCATCCCCGCATGCCACAACATGTGCATCCGGATGCTGACTCTAACGATTCTTCAGGCGTTGATGATTATTATTTTCAATTATCTAGTTTGTGTCCATTTTATTATCTAGTTTGTGTCCGTTTAATTATGTAGTTTGTTTAAGTTTTATTATCTAGTTTGTGTCCATTTAATTATTTAGTTGTTTACGTTTAATTATCTAGAATATATGGTTATTAATTTTAATACGTTTAATTATCTAGAATATATGGTTATTAATTTTAATCATGCATTTTGATATTTTTATTTCTGTAAGTTTTATATAAATTGAGAAAAAGCCCAAAGATCGAAAAGTCAAATTATTAAAAGGGCAAAAAGATAAATTGAGAAAGAAGAAAAAGAAAGTTAGCAATATTTGAAGAAGATTTTGTCCTTGGATTTGTAACACCCCAAATTTTCGTATGTCATAAAATAATAATATGTAGTAATGTTCAAATAATGGGAAATGGAAATATATAGAACTATGTCATAATAAAAGTAAAAAATGGTACTAAGTTTAAAAGACATCTTATTAACCAAAGTTAATAAAAGAAAAAATGACCAAGTTAAAATGGGAAGTAATAAAGTGAATATGATCTAAAAGATAAGGGACTAGATGTGTAAATATGGAATCAAATTAGATGGCCAGTGTTTGTTCTTGGCCTTGTGCGGTTGAACGAGAGAGAGAGCAAAGGGGGAAACTCTACTTCTTAAAAATCCTGCAAAATCCTACAAATTAAAGGAGGAAAAGGCTGAATTTTCAGTGCATGAGTTAGGAGTTATGATCCCTTAAGTGTTATTAATATCAAGTAAGTCAAAATTCATGTTTTAGTGTTAGTTGATGAAGTGTGTTATGTGTAATCCGTGATTGTGTATGAAATTGAACATGAATGCTTGATGATATCAACAAATAGAAGTTGTAATTATGCTTGAACTTGACTATATTGATAGCTTGGGGTTAAACCCACTTGTAATTGTAAGATGATGAAATTTAGTGAAGTTTATGGATGAATTGTATGATGTTAATGTGAAATTTATGTTATAGAAGGTGTTTTAGATGGGCAAATTGATATAAATCATATGTAGTATGGTTATGATATTGATTGTGAAAGATTAGGTTTATATCCATTAATGAAATAGGATGGATATGTTATAGCTACTTGTACATCATGCTTTATAGATAGTAAGCACGCCATGTGTTCGATGAAATGCCTAAGAATGATTTAGTTGAAATTTGACATGAATTCTTGATTTAATGGTGATGTAAATGAAAATGGATAGATGTGTAATTATGTTAAGTCATGACGAATAAATCAAAAATGCATATGTGAAGTAATGTTTATGAAAGCTAAAAGTATGAAGTTATAACGTATAGGCACGAAGAAAGAAGAAGACACGAGTCACTTGAAGTCGCAAGCATCGCAAGATCACGGTAAGTTCATATGAACTTAATTCTCCTTTCATGTAGATCTACGAATGATAGTTCGGTAATTAAAATCTTAGTGTAGAATTGTATGTTCGTTCATAATAAAATTGTGAAATGTTGTATGTTGGAAAATGGATAAGTAATACAATAGTATCGGATGTATAATGACCGCTCAAGTGGGTCAAAATTGTTTGGAAACTAGGATGTTGTAATGGTTAGGAAATGACTTGTTGATAACGGGTCAAAATGATGAAAGTATGTCAAAATGTATAGTATGTATCGATCCATTACGGATGGGTCGGGAAGTTTATATGTTGAATGTTTTCCGAAAGAAATGTAGAAGAGCATAAAGAAATCTATGCTAGAATGAAAAGGATGAATTGAAACAAGGTTGTTGACAAGATGATAAATTTTGTTAATGGGTCGAATTAATGATAGGTAAATGAAAGATTTGATATTGCTTATGTATGTCGAACTAATAAATGTTTTGGTGTTATGAATGATAGGTAAATCCCATGTTTGATGACGGTGAGCTCGGACCGAACACACTACATCGCCCTCTATGCGCTTCCGGTTCAAGTTGTTTTTTTTTTATTTTTATTTTTTTTGTAAAGGGGTCAAAATAATTTTGTGATGTAAATATTAAACTTATGTCTAGGATGTTCGTAAGTAGTTTGGATTTTTAAATCTTAGTTTGGGTAGTTCGGACAAAATACTTTCGATGAATCTTTTTATGTCTTTGTCGGAGGTGGAGGTCATGCACTAAAGGGTATCTCCTGCGAATTATACAGAATTGTGTGGTTTTCTGCGAACAAAAAAATCCTGATCAGAAGATTAACACGACCCCGTGCTGATGTAGCACGACCCGTGCTGTCCAGAAAAAATTTTATGTTTTCAAGTTCCCAGATACTGGAAGTTCAACACGGCCCCGTGCTCCTGTAACACGGTCCCGTGTCTCTGTTCCAATAACAAGAAAACAGCTCTTCCAAGATACTGTATGTTTCACACGACTCGTGTTGATTAAACACGGTCTCGTGTCATTCCTGCAGAAAGTAGAAAATTAATAGAAAAAGAAGATAAATTAAAAAAGAAAAGACAAAAATGATCAGGTCGTTAATTTTATGTTTTCTCAAAATCCTAGTGTCCCCGGCAACGGCGCCAAAAACTTGACGTTCGCGGGTGTAGTTATATTTTTAAGATATATTTTAGTTTTTTTTACTCGCAAATTCAAGTTTTAAATTTATAAAACACAATATCATACTATCACTTTACACACACGTTAGGGCAAGTGCACCCATCGCGGACGTAGTATAGTGAGGGCAAGATACCGAAGTCGTCCAAGGACACAAGTGCTTTTAATACCGGCTTATCGTTAACATCTAATCTAACCAAATTTTGATGAAAAGGTTTTAAAGTTACAAAAAGATAAACTAAAAAGCAAAAATAAAATGTAAGGAAAAACAGATAGACAAGAAGGAATCACTTGGTTCTAACTCCTCTTTTATGTACCCTTTTAATGATTTCCGCACCTTTAAGTTATAGTAGTAGGCCCCCTTCCAGGTAGCGTTACCCTCAACCTATTGTTCTGAGTCAGCAGGGATACAGTCCCGCAAGGTCGGATTATTGAAAGATAATTAAGTAAGTTATTAATGCGAAAAGTGGTAGGCCCCCTTCTAGGCAGCGTTACCCTCAACCCTTTGGTCTGAGTCAGCAGGGATACAGTACTCGCGGGGTTGGTTTAAAGTTTTAATAGTAGTTTATAGATAAGGGATTCAACCGGTTTCTTACTCTCAGTCGGGCCAGTCATTCCTAGCCAATCCATGGAGTAGTATTAAGTTTGAACCAGGTTCTCGCAGGATCTATATACTGAACGAGACATAGAATTACCCAACCACCCTTCTATCCCCCTTCCAAGTAGTTAACGCGCTTTATATAGATCGTAAAGACACGAATATGTGAAGCAACAACATATGAAGAATGGTTAGATCAATTCGCCTTCAATAAAAAAACTAATTATTAAAGTCATTAATACATACTCATGAAACGTAAAGTAACTCGAATTTATATCGTCTATTGAAAACATTTTATATCTGTTTCAATTTGTTTCCGAGCAAAATTTACGTCAAAACGTAGACCAACTGAAAACGTCCACAAAAAATAAGCATGTAAACGTATTATATTTGACATGACTCATTTAAAAAAAATACGTTTAAATATAAATCAACTTAAATTTATACTGACGTATACATAAACGTTAAAATGTAAATCAACTAAAAACATCCAAAAAAATAACCACAAATTGTATTATATTTGACATGACAAATGAAACGTAAAGTAACTCGAATTTATATCGTCTAATGCCTAATGAAAACATATTATATTTGACCTGATTTGTTTCCAAACAAAATTTACGTCAAAGCGTATACCAACTGAAAACGTCCATGAAAATAAAGAGGAAAACATATTATATTTTAGATGACTCATTTTCGAGAAAAATTATGTTGAAATGTAAACAACTTATATTTATACCGACACTTACATATAGAAAATAGAGACCTAAGTGTCAATGCTGAGAGACAAGGTTCACAAAAACACACACAAAAATAAATCAATTATACATATATATATATAATCAATTTTATATATATTAATGTACTAGATTAAAAAAAATATGAGTGTAATGAACGGGTTTAATAATATAAAAAATGTTAAAAATCCACGTATTTGTTAATGAACGGGGTTAATAATATAGAAAATGTTAAAAAATGTTAAAAATTCGACTTAGGATCCAACATGATATTTGGGAAATCGGGGTGAAGATTAAGCGGTTGTTGTTTTTTCTGTCTTTGAGAGTCTTGGGATGATACGTACATACTATGACGAGGAAGATCGTACGAGCCGTCGAACCCACTTTCTTCGGACGGTATATACGAGCTTTTTTTTGCAGCTTCTACTGTTCTTTGTTCTTGCGTCTTTAATGTTGGACGACCACGGGTGTTCATTTGAACAACAAGAGGTTTTTTGGTATTGTTGCCTGGCATGACGATTTGTTTAATTTTTTCCAGGTAGCTCTTTTTCACTTGAGGAGGTGTTGGATTGATTTCTTGTTTGAGTTTTTCAAACTCCGCGTCTACATCGATATCTTCAATCCTACTCCTTGCTGGCTTGAAGTCAAGCTTCTTCCAGAACACCTCTATCGAATTGATTCGGATTTGCCCCTGTGAACGAAAACATATGGTAGTAAATTAGGTAGTGAAATCATAATAGCAAAGAGTCAATATGAAAACGTACCGTTTTTTTCTAACTTATCCAGACGACAAGCACATGGCAAACCACAACTAGTAAAAAGCTGACAATCACAAGTTGAACCCTAGGCTCTCAACCCGTCTTCTTTACGTCGTAGCTCGAAAGCCATAAGCTCAATAGCATATATTGAAACCTTTCGAAGTACCTTTGCAAGCAAGAATCTGGAACAACAGACTACACAGAGTATTCACCGAAAAGGTAGTTGCTAAACCATGACATCATAATCACTGAAAAAATGCCCTACTCAACAGAATTTTCACAGTTCAAAACAAAAAACCCAACATAACCTCAACCTCAATTTTTTTGAAATAGATGACAATTTTTTTGAATACGAAACAGAATGCATGGTCTGCCTATTAAATGCAACTGAAATGGGGGTCGAAGCGCCACGCTTTGGCCAAAGCGCGGCGCTTAGGGTTGAAGTGTGACACTTTCTGCAACATCGTACAGAATATAACATCGCATCAAGTATCATCACCCTTTGTCTGCAGAAAGAACCCTAAACGCCCCGCTTTGGCCAAAGCGGGGCGCTTTGGGGTACAGAACAGGGACCTCGTACACCGTCACATCACCTTTTGGCTGAAAAGCAAGCCTAAACGTCCCGTTTTGGCCAAAGGGGGGCGTTTTAAAGAGTGTGAAAATAAGGTTTGGTTGTGTGAACTTTTCGCTATAGGAAAAATAGACCACTTCTAGTATGGTAACTGAAGGGAATAATCGTACAACAACTGGGGTTTTGTGACGGTGACTAGTGACCAGTGATAAGATAAAGGTGTGAAATTTCCAGTAAAGTCCTTGTAAAGATAGTGAGGGAGAATCTAAAGTAGAACAGGTTAAGATATTAAGATATTAAGATATTATATAGGACTTGCTACTTTGATTGTGTAAGACTTGCTACTTTAGGCCAAGAAAACTATTTGTTTGAACTAACTGGTCATGACATGTTTTGTTGAACCCCCAAAGGCTGAGACTAAGCTAAATTTGTAATCCCAATATAATATGACTTGTCCTTTTCAATCACCTATGCAAACCAACCTTGTTATAAATTACTAGATCACTTTGTTTTAAAAAAATGAGATTTATTCTAAAGAAATAATAGCTATCGATGGGTAATAGCTATCGATGGGTTTCGGTGGGCTCGGGGATTTCTCCCACACTTCTCCCCGAATGCATTCTCTCTCTCTCGCTCTAATGCAGGATGGTTTCGGGGTGAAGGGAAGACACCACCCCCTTACGAGATGGAGAGGAAGGTGGTGTGAGGTGAGGGTGATGTGGAGGATGAGGATGATCGGTGAGTAAGAAATCACACCCCATAGGGCCATAGGTAGCCTGACATGACTGATAATTTATCTCTTGTATGCACGCATACGTAGGTACTATACTAGTACTAGAATGAAAACCCACTTTGTGTAATTAAAACAATATTTTTGTTCTCTATCATGAGCTTACTTATAAATCAACTTCACAAACTTATGTCTATATGTTACAAAAGTGAAATTAGTCTACTAACTCAGCCAAACTTTGATCCTTACAACGATTCAAAAGACTTAAAATATTGTTTGATAAATACTTGTCAAAAAGGCTTTAAAACTTGTTTCCGTGGTGCTTTGTGTCAAATAAACACCCCCCTATACTTGAAACCTATAGTAACAAACGAAAAACATAACCAAGACTAAATTAACAAAAAAACATAACCAAGACTAAATTAACTATTGAATAATAACAAAATTGTATCTTAAATTCTTAAATCATTTGAAGTTTACGTACGGAAAAATAAATTAAACGTTTGAAACACTTTTGTAATCAAGACGAAAAATGAGGCGATGAAAAGAGGATGAACAAGAGCCGTCGATCAAAAGGAACAAAAAGGGTAGAAACCCTAGAAGCAATAGGAGATCAAGTATTTTATTGGGCCACGTGTCTTCTTTTATAGAAAGTTTTAAACCCCTCTCAACTTGCTTTATCAGGAAACCCAAATATAATTTCCACAAACCACGAGGTAATACCATACGTGCCCTCCCTACCTTAACCACCATCATACACTTCTCCTATTCTCATTGGCTCCCCTCAAATCGCTGGTCCCGCACAAATGCTCGACCGAACCGTCACGTGGGCCCCTCTCTTTCTTTATATACCTATCCTATCGAACTCCCATTTTCGTCAACCAAACATTCGCCGGAGAATCAAACATTCAAACTCCCAGTAGTTCCGACGACCATATGAACGACGGTAAAGGTGGTTGCTGTATAGCCAAGTACCCAGGATCTGGGGGTAATGGGTTGTACATGTCAAAGGTGGATAAGATAATGCTCAAGTTTAGGCCGATCGCGCCGAAACCGGTTGCGACCGGCTCCGGTTCTGGTGCGGATAATAGCGACGGGTATGTTAAATGTGTAAGAAGTAAGAGAAAATATGTTAGGGCTAAGAAGAGCAAAAACGATAATTTTAAAAGACAAAAAAGCAGTAGTGAGAAAACGAAGGTGAAGGTGAAAGAAACGCCGGTGGTGACGCTGCCGTTGTTGCCGGAGAGTCCAGATCGGAAACTGGACGAACCGGTTACTGGTTTTTGTTCAGATCTGTTGTTATCTCCGGTCAAGAGTAGTTCAACCAAGAATGATGATAATAATAATAATAATTGTGTTAAGAAAGTAGTAGCATCTGCATCTGCACCAGTGTGGTTAAGGTTTGACGGAAAAGAAGAAATTAAGGTTTGTTCTAAGGTAACGAAACCATCACCACCACCACCGCCGCCGCCTCCGCCACGTGTACCGAAAGTGGTGTCGTACGTGACGGTGGATTGCGTGACGGACACGTGGGTGGATTGGGAAGCGTTAGGGTGTACGGACGAGGAGATAAGGATAAATATGGAGAAGGACACGTGTCCAGGGTTTATTTCAGATGGTCAAGATAGAGTTGTGTGGATGAACACAGCGTACAAACAGTTGGTTGGAGAAGATGACGTGGCGGTTGTGTTGGTACGGAAAGATAAATGGCCGGTTACATTAACATATGTCCCAGCTTTCACTTGCAAGGTGAGGGTAACGTTTGTTGGTTCTCAAAGCCACCGGAAAAGTTGTTTTCCGACGTTAACGCTGCCGTGTGACGTTTGGAGGATGAAGTTCGGTACATGCGCATGGCGGTTGGACGTTAAAGCTGCTCTTAGTTTGGGTCGGTAAACCGTCTTGATCCAACAACACCATTAGCTAGTGAGTTGTAATTATTTTATATGATTTTGCTAATGATATATATATCTTCTAGGTTTCTTGTACAATTTAGTATATGTCTTGACCAAGATATATGTTTCTTGGTGTCTTAACAGATCTTGATAAAATGATTGAGGCAAAACTAATTTTAAGAAAACCTTAATGGAATCGTATGAGTGTGTGCGTTTGTGTACATAAATACCACAACGTATTATAGCATAGCTATTGATAGGGTATGAGAAGATAAATAAATACGGAAGAGTATTCTGTAACCAAATAAAACATTTTCTCGATTTTAGATAGAAAGATTGTTCTAGTGACACCCGGCTTCTGATAAACATATCATATTCAAGTGTATTGTACAAATATTTTACGCAATTCTCATTGTAATGTATTTAAAATTGGTTTTGTAAAACGTGTGACATGTTAAATGGTTACGCTAAAAGAACAAGAGTTGGCATTCAAAAACTTGATGTAAACTTATATTAGGGGCCGTTTGGCAACATGTGAATGGTTAAGTGCTGAACCAGTAAGATGTCTGAACCATTAAGTGCTGAATCAGTAAGAGGTCTGAACCATTAAGAGCTTGTATAATGCTTAACCGTTCAGAAACAAATGTCTGACCAATTCAGATTGGAGGTCTCAACCATTTAGACTCTGTATAAGGCTTAACCATTCAGAAGCAAATGTCTGAACCATTCAGACATCTGCTCATGAAACAAACAACCATTAAGTGCTGAACCAGTAAGAGGTCTGAATTATTAAGAGCCTCGTTAAGAGGTAAACATTAGCGAAACTTGGGGGGTCGATTTTTCCCGATTCCGGGGGGGCGAAAACGTATATACCTAAATATTTCTATACGAAGGTACTGTTCATAACACTACGCGTCGAAAAGTTCGGGGGGGGGGGGGGGGGAGAGTCCCGCCCCAAGAAAGCTGCGCCCCAGGAGGTAAACAAACATCCCCTTAGATATTAAAATGGTATAACCGTTGATAACACCTATATTTGATTGGCAAGGTAGGTTTAGTCATGATAAACTTATGTCTTTTATGTATATATAAAGACATATTTCCGTAAAGCAATAAAATCTTTTTATAGCATAAAATCTTGGTATTTAATTATTGTTTTAGTACAGGTGTACGAATAGAGACGTGTTAAGGTTGGAAGCTACTGTTCATTCACGATATTATCACATCACAGCTCAACATGTCTCACCTTTATCATCGTATTCCGGCTATTTATGTGCATTAAGGGTGAGTGGGGCACTCCCCTAAGAGGGGAGTCCCCTCTCTTACGTACACCCAATCAGGTAATGCCACGTCAACTCCCCTCTTAAACTCCCCTCGCACCTCAATTTGATGGCGGCACTCCCTTCTTAGGGGAATTGTTTTTTTATTCCAAAAAAAAAAAAAAAAAAAAAATGTTGATTGGTTGCTACAAGCATGGGCCCACCGATCCCCCACTCCCCTCTTCGGTGTCTTCTCCCCGATTCCTCTCCCCGCACCACCTTCCCGCACCGATGGCGGCGGTGTTCCCGAGCGGTGAATGGGGTCACCGATCCCCCTTCCCGCTGGTGCCCCGCTCACCCTAAGGCTTGTACCTTAAGCATGGGGAGTCTTTCAAAAAAATTTGTTGATTTTTCATTTGTAAGCCAAAGGTTTTATTTTTTGCATTTTAACCTTTTTGTTTTTTTTTTAACCCAAAAGTTTTCATCTCTTGCAATTAAACCCAAACACATTTTTTATTTTCAACTTTTATCCATGTATTTTTCATCTTTTCCATTTTTTTCGTTTTACGTTTTGTTATACTTTTCCGAGTAAACACGCCGTAACGTACGTGTGGGTTTCAAAGTTTTTCCGACTATTTTTTTCTGTTTGACAGGACCCTCACAATGCGTCTATTTTTCCCTGTTTGACAGGTTCGTCGCAACACGCGTGGTATTAGATCGACTTAGTTATTCTTTTCTATTTTTACATTTCAGTCTTATCTCTTCGCATTAACATGTCGCGACTGGCATACGTGGCTCAACGATTTTACGTATGCTTTTCGTTCGGTGTTATTTTTTCTTTTTATTTATTTTATTTTAACGAGCTTTTTCTGGTGTTGTTGATCGCTGGTAGTTGTGTAGCATCAGTGCTACTTGGCACGGTGTATCACCCCTCCCCCCCCCCTCGGCGCCCCCGCAACGCGGGGGCCCTTAATACTAGTTAATCATTAGTTACTAATTTTAAAGTTATCAAAAGGGAGTTAATATTCATGTTTCTTTCCTCTGTATCTTTCTATACACACATTTCCTCTGTATCTTTCTAGACACACATAGATATATATAGACATAAGAGTGAAAAAGGGTGTGAAAATAAGATGTAGAAATATAAGAATCGTGAAAGCCTATCAAAACTATAATTTGATAACATTTAACATGTAGCTAGATAATAGTTTTCAACGTGGTAATCTATAATGTAAAATCCACAACTACCCTAATACCCACTAAATCAACACTCCTTTTATCTACCCTAAAAGGAAATGCTTCATTTCTTTACTATATCCACCAATGACAGACACACTCATTTCATCATCTTTCTTCGAAGAACTCTACTCGAGATTTATACCCGCCTAACCTACCCAAGGGGTGGCGACGGTGTACTCGCTTTAGGTTACTACCCTAGATCCCTTACCGACAGGACGCCCCTAACGTTGTTTGGTTTATAGAGACAAGAATAAATAAAATTATATCCATATTAAAAAGTAGTTGATTGGGTTTGAATTTTAAGGGATATTGTATTTAAATAATCCTAATTTTCACCAAAGGGCGATAACACTCCCAACTTTCGGTTTGTACAACAGCACTCCGAACTTTCAACTTATTGGCTGATAACACTCCCTAACTAACTGAACCATAACCCAGTTAGTTTTTGCTGATGTGGCATCTGATGTGGCCATTTTGCTGACATGTCATATGACATGGCAGTTGGTATGGCATTTTTTTAATGACATGGCAGTTGATGTGGCAGCTGATGTGGCATTTTTGATGATGTGGCAGGTGAGATGGCAATTTTGATGACATGGCAGCTGACATGAGCTAACTGTTTTAGGGTCCTGTTAGTTAAGGAGTGTTATCGGCCAATAAGTTGAAAGTTAGGAGTGCTGGTGTACAAATCGAAAGTTGAGAGTGTTATCGGCCATTTTGTGAAAGTTTGGGTTATTTAAATCCAATATCCCAATTTTTAGATAGAGTTATTGGATTTAAATAACTTCTACTTTCACCAACTGACTAATTGGCCTATAGCATTCCCGACTTATGAATTGCACAACACCACTTCCAACTTTCAATTTATTTTTCTCTTACATTTATAAACTAACTGGATCCTAACACAGTTAGTTTTTTTACTTATGTGGCACTTATTAATGACGTTCAGGGCCGGCCCGAAGGGGGTGCGGGGTGGGCGACGGCACAGAGCCCAAACCCTCCGAGAGCCCAAACCTTTTTAATTTTGTATTGAATTTACGTTGTACAAGATATAATAATATGCACTGAATCAAGAGATAACATAAATGAACTCTTGTACTAGTGATTACTGCTTTGATTAAATAACAACGAGACCCGGGTTCTAATCATAGCATCTCCAAATTCTTTATTTTAGCTTATCTTTTGGTTTTTTTGTTAGTGATATTTAATGCTTAATTTTGTCAACTAGATCTACCTTTAATTAATAAATTACTTCCTAAACTTAGCTAAAAATAATTATTTAAATTACATTCACATAAATTTTAGTGATTGATGAGTTTATATTAAATGAAGATTTTCGAATAGGGCCCGAATTTTTTTATCTTGCATAGGGCCAAAATTTTATTTTTGATTTTCGGAGACGGCCCTGATAACGTTGCATCTGATGTGACACTTATTTAGTGATGTGGCACATGACATGGCATTTTCACGTCGTAGCATCTTATGTGGCACTTGTTTAGTGACATGACATCTTACGTCAACTAACAGAGTTAGAGTTCAGTTATTTGAGAGTGCTATAGAAAAATAAGTTGAAAATTTAGATTGACGTGATACAATTCATAAGTTAAGAGTGTTAAATGTCAAATTTTAAAAATTAAGGTTCTTTAAATTCAATAACTTTTTTAAAAATTAATTAAAATGATTTTTTAAAACGTAATTAAATCAAGAGTAATAAAAGCTTTACAAAACAATCTCGTTGCACTCTTGTAATAAATCGAGAGGAATATAAGCTTTACAAAACAATTATAGTTCATTATTTACAAGCGTTGGGATATAATAGGAAATTTATTTGGCTAAGAAGGCTAGAAGTAATCTTGACCATCTATTAAATAATCAATGACTAAGATTAAATGAGTGAAATTGAACAAATGTAATCCCTAAGCTCCTCATCCTCCTCAGGGTCGTCATGTGTACCTGGAATGATAGGCCTAGAAAACGTCGGCTGAGCCAGGGTCAACTCAGTTTGTTGGTTGACTGTAGCCTCGTCGTCAGAAGTGCCGTCGTCGAATGGGGGCACCTCTTCACTTTCAGAACCGTCTTCGGTGCTGTAAACTTCTGAGTCATCAAAGCCGTCATTATTGTCGTCACCAACCACAAACTGAGACGAGGGACCTACTATGTTATCAATAGAAGGCATGAAGTGGTGTTCTTGAGTTGTTTGCCCATATCCCTCGTCATCATTATCCGATAACTGGGTGTCAACAACATTACGTTGTGTAATGTCTTGCATAAGGTTTGTAAAACTCATATGATGGACGGGATTTACTGCCTCCCACTGAACATAGATCTCGGCAACGAAGTTGCCTTCCGATACTCCGGCTAAAAAGTGCAGCATTTCAACGCCATCATCGTTGAAAATTTTTGTTGTCTGAGATATGCCCTGATACGCGTACCCTAGTAACAATGAAAGGCACACCGATTCTTTCTGTAGTTGAACATGATTACAGATTGAATCGACCAATTCGTCATACGACATATTGTGTCGTATAATGAATGATGTTGTTAGCATGGATTGGTCACACTGAACAACCCCGTTTACAAAGGAAAACACACCGCCCTAGTATAGTCTTACGAGGTATGGTCGAAAAGAATCCATGAACTAAGAAAGGGAAATGGTTAGGATGAGCTGTGGTTTCTAAACAATAACATCAAAGAACATACAAAAGTGTAAGCTGAATATGGTTTGTATACTATCTGTTTTAAAGAAAGTTGGTGTGGGTTGACAACCTATTCTATGGGTATTTATAGTGTTGAGGACCCAGAGATTTGGTGGAGCCCACCATCTTGTGGGTTGAAATAAATATAAGTACTAATTTTGAAAATTCTAAAAACAATAAATAAAATTTAATATAGATAGCACCAAAAATAAAAGTTGTTTATAACCTAGAGTGTATAGACAGCACCAAAAGTAACAGATACTTGTTTAAGTTAAGTATTAATATAATAGAATATGGTGATATTTAAATAAAAACTTGAAAATAAATATATACTAGTTGATGCCCCGCCCGCGTTGCGGGGCGATGGCCGAATAATTCTCAACCAATTAAAAAAACAGTACTATAGTTTTTGTTAGAAAGGAAAACTAAAACGATGACAAGATCGTAATTTTTAGCGGGGGTAAAATCGTAATTTTTAGCTAGAGGAAAACCATATTTTTATTTTGAACTGGGGGAAAACGTAATTTTGAATTGAGGGTGAAAGCGTAATTTTGAACTGAGGGGAAAATCGTAATTTTTTTACATTCTACAATTCATTCATTACAGAAAAGACAAAAAATAAAGCAAAATAAGTTGTATATATAAAACCTCATTCAAACGAAATACAGTTTACTTACTGTGTGTATGAAAAGTAATATAAACGGTGCAATTACTTGCATTGCTACGTTGCTACGGGATTTGATGAGCTCGGTACGAACCGGTACGGAAAATACCGTTACCGAAATCCCCAAAAGTGGGTACCGGTACCGAATATACCTGGTACGGTACGGATCGATACCGAAACTGGTACGACACCGGTATTTGAGGGTAAAAACAGATGAATACCGGTGTTAAACCGGTACCGAAAATACACTCGGTTTGGTAAATTCGATACCGATACAGGTACCCGATACCAGCTCATTCATTAGTGATGTTACTATCCATTAAATTCAATTTTTATTACTATATTCATTAGTTATGTTTACTGTTCATTCTGTTCGATTTTTAATATATAGGACAATTCCATATATGGCCGCGTTCGTTTGAACAAGTATCTGTTTTTCGGTTTTAATTATCATGTTCTCAAGTATCATGTTGAGAACCTAATAATTTATTCGGTTTTAATTATTCGGTTTATACCATGCTTCGAATAAAAATGGTTGATTTCTCACCACTCTTTTTTAAAATTATCTTCTATGTCCTTATTCTTTTTATAAAAAGGGTTTAACAACATGCATATATACAAATGAAGTGACCATAATGTAACAAACATTTCTATTAGCAAATTCAACAATTCAATATGTTACAACCACAAATTTAACAAACTTCTTAATAAGTAATTCAACAATATTACAACATTACAATAGGATCTACCAAACGCGCAACATTACTATAGGGTCTACCAAGCGCTTCGTAATATTAACGAAGCAACGGAGATTGAAGGTGCCAAACAGAAACTAAATGAATTTTGATGGGTGTCAAGTGTTATATATATTAGGTGTATATTTTAAGCCCCTTTAACACTTTTTAGTCAAGTTTTAAATTTATAAAACACGATATTCACTAACACTAGACACTCATGTGGGCAAGTGCACCCATCGTGAGCGTAGTATAGTGTTGGTAAGATACCGAGGTCGTCCAAGGACACAAGAGCTTTTAGTACCGGTTTATCCTCAACGTCTAATCAAATCAAAAAGTTTAGAAAAAATGTTTTAAACTAAGAAAAATAAAAACTAACTAAAATGCTGAAAAATAAAAATAAAAAGAAAAACAGATAGACAAGATGAATCACTTGGTTCCGACTCGTATCTAGTGTAACCTTTGATTATTTCCGCACTTTTGCACTTATTTAAGAGATTATCTTAGTTATTGTAGTAGGCCCCTCTTTTGAAGGTGACGTTACCCTCACCCCAGTAGTTTGAGTCAGCAAGGATACAATCCTAAAAGGGTGGATTATTGGAAGATAATTAATTAAGTTATTAATGCAAATTATGGTAGGCCCCTCTTTTGGAGGTGACGTTACCCTCGACTAAGTAGTCTGAGTCAGCAGGGATACAGTCCTAAATAGCCGGGTTATAGTATTAATAGTAGTTAACTTATGAGGGGATCAAAGAGTTTGGACCCCCGCCATCCAATACCGTTAAGTATTGAAGGAGGTCCTACTAAATTTGACCCAGGTCCATTGCAGGACCTCTAAACGCTGAACAATGGCAAGACCTTTAGCAAACCGTTCCCTTAACCCCCGACCAGGTAGCCAACATACCTCCATATAGACCGTGGAGATATGAATGGTGAAAATCTTTTATTTTATATAGACAGTAAAATAATGCCAAGACACCACGGACAAACGATAAGGAAAGATCACCTTCAACATAAGCAACTAGTTATTAAAGTCATTAATACAAAACCAAGTAAAAAGTGCAAAAGATTAGAAATAAAAAGTATTACACTAGACACTTTGTCTTCACCAAGTGATGTAAGAGACTTAGGCAAACATGGCCTTGATTGTCAAGAACTCTTACGATCAATCTTGGATCCCGAGACGACTCACACACTCTATGATGGACAATGGATGATGGTGGTGGATGATGGTGTTATGGTGGTGGTGGGTGGTGGGTGAAGTGTGAGAGAGGTGGTGTGCTAAGGGATGGTTTGAGCTTAAGCCAAGCACTCCTATTTATAGGCTGAACAGAAGCTCGGGCACGGCCCCGTTTCCAGTGGGCACGGCCCCGTATCCACATCCTTCTCTGTCTTCATTTAATGCAGCTTTGTCTTATTAGTTGACCACGCCCCCGTGTCCGCTGAGCACGACCCCGTGTGCAGAAGAATCTTTGTACTATGAAGATTTACCTGGATTGTGCGAATCTTATAGTTGACCACGGCCCCGTGTCCGCTGAGCACGGCCCCGTGGTGGGCAATAGAAGCTTCTACCACTTTGTCTTTTCTGCTGACACTTGGGCACGCCCCCGTGCTGGCTGATCACGGGGCGTGTTCAGTCTTCTGTTGTCTTGTTTTGCTTGGGAAGATGCTGTCGTGGGGTCGGGCATGTCACGTCTTATTCCTTTTCTTGTATTTATGTCAGATTTTGATGTCTTTTTGCTTCTTTTGTGAATTTGAGCTCATTTAATCCTGAAAATACAAAAGGAAGACAAAAGCACACTTTTTCCAACATTAGTACTAAAAAAGGGTTAGTTTTATGCCACAATTGATGAAATTTATATGTTGCATTTCGCACACATCAAATACCCCCACACTTGAATCTTTGCTTGTCCTCAAGCAAAACTCTTTATAATGTGGCTATTACACTTCCCAAATGGAATGGGTAGAGAAGAAGGTTTTTGGGCTTGTCGTAGAGTGTCGGGATTTCAAAGATTCTTTATTTAGTTTTATTTTTATTTATTTACAATCCTATTCGTCATGATTTATTTAAAACATTTCATAAGATAAATTACTTATTAGGGCATAACATGCCTTTGTAAAATTCTATTTATATACAAGTTCACATACCTCACGGGGGATCACTCAACACTCGGCCGAAAATGTATTTTTGTGGATCACTCGAGAGCGGCATGGAACTTACTCCTACCATAGGCTTGCCAAGCAATCAATCCTCCTCCTTTTTAACTTATATACCTTTGTAAATATCAAGAGGACTTTGTGGGTGAAGGGTTAGGCTTGGGTTAAAGGTAGGTGGTTGGGTTAGTGGTTAGTAGAAAAAGGGCGAAAAGCGTAACAAGTGTCGATTTTCGTAAGACTTTCTATTTTTGTAACTTTAATTTTTTTATGAAACTATTTTTCAAACAAAGTTATTTTTGATAAACTTGTTTGTTTATTTGCTTTTGCTTCATAATCGACATTTTTTTTTTTTTGAAAAGTCATACGAAAAATCGAACTTATTACTAAAACAAAAGGTTAAAAATTAAAAAGGTTTTGGTGGGTAAAAGGGTGTTTGTTTGGGTTATGAAATGAAAAGGTTTGGGCTCAAAGGGGCTATCTAGGGGGATTTTGGGTAGGTGGTAAAAAAAAGAAAAAAAAATGGTGTAGAAATAAAAAAGGGTTAGTCCTAATGCCTCCATCATTTACTTACTCGGGTTTAAGTTGATAAGGACCGGGAATGTATCGTCATGGCAAGTTCTAGAGTCGTAAGAACCAAGCGGCTATTCACACAAGAAACGAAAAATGAGCATTTAGTCTAATGATATGTAATTGTATGCTCAATAAAGGCTCAAAACTCACTTTTGTGGGAATGGGTTTTTTTATGTGATCAAGTATATATAATTAAATTTTAACTAAGCTTGTCATGCCTTTTCATAATTTTCTTATGTTGGTTCTTTTTATCACGACCCTATCGGTTGTAAATTTGTAAAAATATAACCTTTTTGAGAACTTGAATTTCCCGAGTTAAACCTAGACAAGTAAAAAAAATGAAAATTTTTGAAAAAATTTGGGGTGATTAGCGGTTCCAATAGAGTTTTGTGCAAGGCTTGTATTTAGGACTTGCAAGATTCAAGGTTTTAGCATCCCCCCCACACTTAAATTACACATTGTCCTCAATGTGTCCCAAAAATAAGTTGTTAGGTTGATTGAATGTGTAAAAAGGTGTAAAAAGCAAAAATTTTGTGTTACTGGTTACTTGGACATGACCCCGTGTTGATTGGACACGACCCCGTGCTCAGGTGCCAGTAACGAAAACTTACAGAAGGTGAACACGGGGGCGTGTTGGTTGGACACGACCCCGTGTCTGTCAAGGTCTGCAGAATTAAAACAATCAGCAGGTTCAGGGGAGTGGGCACGGGGGCGTGTCGGCTGGACACGACCCCGTGTGGACAGTCTGCAAAGTTGAAAAAAAAACAGGTTTCTTTCTTCGGTTCTCCTGTCCCGGCTTTAGTAGTACTAATGTTTAGCACTCTAAGCCTCGCATGTACCTGCTTAATCAATAAACACCATACCATACCATAGCAAACATCCTACTTTTACCAAAGTTAACATCCATGTCAAAGTTAAAAGGAAAATAAATGCAGAAAATAAAAGAAGTTAGGGAAAGTAAATTGTTCAACACTTGGCACGCAGGCCATCAATTGTTCAAGATTAAAAAGGGTTAACCTGGGAAGTCATCAACCAACCGCTTCCTCCTCCGCTCCTCCCGCCTACTCCATGTCCTCGTCATCATCATCATCATCCCCTCCATGGCCTGCAATGTGGTCCCGGATATATCCAATATCATCTTGGATATCGGTTATGTTTCTCTCGATAGCTCCCACCCGGTGGTACGTGTTGCTTGCCATATTGTAGGTGTTCCTGGTGCACATAAGGTTTTCCTGCAACAAATCATGCAAACTTTGAAAGTTAGGAAAACCGCCTCCCGAGGAGGATGATTGTCCCGGATCACCATGGGGTTGGTATTGGTACTGATGATGTTGCGGAGCGTGGAGGACAAGTGCTTCTTGCGGGTTCCATGCATGGCCTTGCATCCTTTGAAAGCTCACTGTCCCGTCTTCCGCCTCATAAATTAGGTTCATTGAGCGGCATATGTGTATATCCACCATACCCGACCATGGGGTCCTCTCAAATGACCTAGGTATGTGGGCGAAGTGCCTGAAGAGACGGTACACCCATCCCCCAAAGAAGATAGGGGTTGGTGCACTAGCAAGGCGGTTATGATGCATGTTTCGGAGCATGAGGAACGGAACATCAAGCGGCCTGCGGGTGTGGATACAGTGGAGGACAACAAGATCTCTTAACCCAACGACTCCACTACTATCATGCCTTTGGCTAAGAGAGTAGCCGAGGAGCCTATGGATGTATCTGTAGAGCGGATCCCTCAGCTTCGTACTCTTAGTGCTGCTCGGATTGTAGTACCCTTCACCAATCTGAGCCCAAATGGCTTGGCGTTCGTTTTCACCTATCTCTCGCATTCCCCCAGTATTTTCCTCGTTTCCCGCATCCTCTTCCGCATACAACCCGACAATCGATCCAAACTGAGCCATAGAGATCGAATACCTCGTTCCGCCACATCGAAATGCTACCCCATCATTGTCGAATGGGTCGCACCTCGAGTTGAATGTGAAGGTGCTATAGAATTCCAAAGTACATTCGTGGACGGAACGGAGCCGAGTTGTTAAAGTGACTCTGAGTGGTCCCGTGACAATGTTGTTGAAACGGTCGATTTGATTCACCACAGTTAACAGTTCCGTGCATGCTTGCCTCGGGTATTCCTCCGGCCTTGTTTGAAGTATCTCGTATCGGGCCCTAGCATCGAGCTCATTGGCGTTAAATCTTGTGAACTTCCTAGCCATCTGAAAGAATACACCAAAAGTTAGCACGAAACAGAAGTATTTTCAGACAAAACTGCAAACAGTGAGCTGGACACGACCCCGTGTTCAGCGGACACGGCCCCGTGTCCAGGCGTCTGTTACTCAAAAATTTCATTTTTCGTCCCGGTTCCGAAAACTTGAAAATTTTTGGTCCTATAGGTGCGGTTTTCCCCGAAAATGAAACCCTAAGTACCGTTTTTCCCAAAATATCCCGTTTACCCATTCAATTTTATCTTTTTCGGTTCAAGAACAAGGGTTTGGGGTTTTTGTGCGAAATCGAATGAATCTATGAACAATATAAGTGTATTTACTTCCCATAACGCTAATCTAACTAAATGCAAACAGATCTAAACAAAAATTTGAGGTTCGATCCGGATGAACTTCAAGAACCCTAGATTTTTCCCCAAATTTTTGGTGTTTTAACTACATGCAAGTAACTAATCTAACTACTAAAAGTGATAGAATCATACCTTGATGTTGTTAGAGCGACGGGAGACGTCGAAAATCTGCGAAAAATCGCCTGGAACCAGAGCTTTTTCGGGGAAACGGGGCGTGTGGAATGAAGTAACTGTTTTGAAAAAGGGGATTTATCCCGACTGCAACGCGGACACGGCCCCATGTCCGGCGGACACGGCCTCGTGCCGAGCAAAGTTTTAAAATATATATATATATATATATATATATATATATATATTTTTCAGTGCTCGTGTGAGTGCCCTTTGTTTCCCATAAGCTTTTGGTTAGAAAACTTACCGATTTAGATGTCGTCCCGATCGTTCGTAACTTACTAGGTATGATGTTGGTTTCATTCTTCCACCGTCTGAAGCGAGATCTCTTCTTCTTCATCCTCAATGAATCCTTGATAGAGTTTCAGCCGTTGGCCATTGACTTTAAATGGAGGCCCATTTCGAGATTTAATTTCTACTGCACCGTGTGGGAAAATATGGGTGATGGAAAAAGGTCCTGACCACCTAGACTTTAATTTACCAGGAAACAATCGCAGTCGTGAATTAAACAAAAGAACTAGATCTCCTACCCGAAATTCATTAGGTTTAATGTGTTTGTCATGCAAATTTTTCATTCTTTCCTTATAAATTTCGGAGTTTGAGTATGCAAAATTCCTAAGTTCGTCTAATTCATTTAATTGACAAAATCGATTTTTACCAGCAAATTCTAGATCTAAGTTTACATTTTTGATTGCCCAGTAGGCTTTGTGTGCAATTTCTACTGGAAAGTGACAACTTTTTCCATAGACTAGCTTATATGGGGTTGTACCTATGGTTGTTTTATAAGCAGTTCGAAAAGCCCATAAAGCATCATCTAGTTTATCTGCCCATTCCTTTTTATTTAACCCTACGGTTTTTTCAAGTATTCTTTTTAAACCTCTATTAGTCACTTCGGCTTGTCCGTTTGTTTGAGGGTGATAAGCTGTTGAGACCCGATGATAGACCCCATATCTTGTTAAAAATTTTTCAAGTTGATGGTTGCAAAAATGGGTACCTCTATCACTTATTAAGGCTTTAGGTGTGCCAAAACGAGAGAATAATTTTTTCAGAAATCTTACCACGACTCTTCCATCATTTGTTGGAAGTGCCTCGGCCTCGGCCCATTTAGACAAGTAGTCTACTGCCACAAGTATATATTTGTTTCCTTTCGATGGTGGGAAAGGTCCCATAAAGTCGAGTCCCCACACATCAAAAATTTCACAAACAAGAATGCCATTTTGTGACATTTCGTTTTTGGAAGAAATATTACCTGTTCTTTGGCAAGCATCACATGTCTTGACAATACTTTGGGCGTCTTTGTAAATGGTTGGCCAATAAAATCCTGAATCAAATACCTTTCGTGCGGTACTAGCGGCACCATGATGCCCTCCGTATGGACCTTCATGACAATGGCGGAGAATTCTTCGTGCTTCGCTACCATGTACGCATCGTCGGACGAGTTGGTCGGCACACATTTTGAAAAGATATGGATCTTCCCAAAAATAGTGTTTCACATTGGCAAAGAATTTTTTTCTTTGATGATGTGGCCAACCTTTTGCGACTATACCGCTAGCTAGGTAGTTAGCATAGTCGGCGTACCATGGTTCTTCCTTGTATTCCACCATTTCTAGGGACTCAGTTGGAAATTTTTCATTGATTTGCTCGTCCCTGGTCGCTTCTAAAGCTGGGTCTTCTAAGCGCGAAAGATGATCTGCTGCAGTGTTTTCTGCTCCTCTTTTGTCTTTGATTTCAATGTCAAATTCTTGGAGGAGTAGAATCCACCGAATCAAACGTGGTTTTGCATCTTGCTTTTTGAAGAGATATCGAATGGCTGCATGATCTGTATAGACTATAGTTTTAGAAAGAACAAGATAAGAACGAAATTTATCAAAAGCAAATACCACAGCTAGTAATTCTTTTTCAGTTGTTGTGTAATTTTCTTGTGCATCATTAAATGTTTTACTAGCATAATAAATTGGGTGGACATGCTTTTCTTTTCTTTGTCCCAAGACAGCTCCAACTGCAAAGTCACTGGCATCACACATGATTTCGAAAGGAAATTTCCAATCAGGCGCTATCATGATAGGTGCATTGACTAACATTTCTTTTAAGGTTAGAAATGCTTGATTGCAATCCTTGTCAAAGATGAAAGGGGCATCTTTTTCAAGTAATTTTGTTAGAGGTCTAGAAATTTTTGAAAAGTCTTTGATAAACCGCCTATAAAATCCGGCATGTCCTAGGAAACTTCTGATAGCTCTAACGGAGGATGGAGGTGGTAATCTAGAAATGGTATCTATTTTGGCTCGATCCACCTCCATTCCTTCGCTTGAGATTTTGTGACCGAGTACTATCCCCTCCGTTACCATGAAATGGCATTTTTCCCAATTAAGGGCAAGGTTAGTTTCCTCACATCGGGATAGCATTCGTTCAAGGTTATCGAGGCATTGGTCGTATGAATCCCCAAAGATATAAAAGTCGTCCATGAAGACTTCCATTGTCTTTTCTATCATGTCATGGAAAATGGCTACCATGCAACGTTGGAATGTTGCGGGGGCATTACTGTTGGGATCGAACCCTACCAGAGGAACAGATAATGTAAAGCCAAAACCAGGTCACAACAGTGGATTCACAATAAGCAGCAGTTTACACTTTGCTTTCCCCTTGACAGTGGTTATCTATCAGCTGATGAACCTTAAGTACTGCTCAAAAGAACAACTGATGATCCAAATGCTGATGTAATCCTAAAGACTGCTGAAGACAAACTTGGTCGCTCTATCTACTGCTGTCTCTTAAGTGCTGCTGAAGACACAAACACTGCTCATTCAAGGACTGATCACCTTTGAAGAAAGCACTGATGTTGTTGTTGAGCATCAGTGCTTAGGATACAATAGTGGAACGTGAAGCAGTTGTTTTCTCATGTTTTGTATTTTATTTACAATCAGTTGTTAGACATCAGTAGTTGGTATAAGGACAGTGTCTATAGGTTGTTAGATGTCACTTTCATGGTGACGTCAGCTAAGATACCTCAGTGGTTTGGTTTGCCTATAAATGTAACAGTACCCTGTACTGTTACATTTGATTGACTGAGTGGGTTCTTCTCCTCATGTCTAATCCTTTCATCTTGTGTGCAACCAACCTTGGGGCATCAGGCTGAGGGGGAGTATAGTTTGTAAGCATATCTGTAATCTTTTGCTTTGATCTGTAAATCTTTTGACTCTATGTGAAGCAATTGTTTATCAAACTATTTTCTCCTTTGATTGTGTTTACAAAGTTTGTTTTTTCATTTCCGCTGCACCTAAGATGTTTTCATGTTCATTAATCATTCATTTTAAACAAACAAACACTATCATGAGAGCCTCCGATCCTAACAATTGGTATCAGAGCATGGACAGTCAAATTCGATCTAACAATCAATTTGACATAACAGTTTGGCTCAAAATTCATTGATACTAAGGTTGGTTGTATTTTGTTGAAAAACAGAGTATCGAGTAAATCTTGTTCAAAGTGGTTATTCAAAAACTCTGACACACAAATTTCATACAACAAGTGATATCATGCACAAGTCACTCATAGTTTTCAGATCTGTAAACATATCTGATAAATTATGGGATTGTTCTATATTCTCAAAATTGATTTCAAATGTTGTTTTGATATTTGTGATGTTTTCATTAAATACTAAAGTATGATCCTCAGAATAACAAAACCTATGATTCATAAGACATTAGTGTTTTGATTTTCTATAAAGAGGGAATTAAGACTTTAGTCTTTTAGATCTTATGTGTAGAAAAACAGGTTGAGATCCTCAAAAGGAACAAATCAACTTTGTCTAAACACACTAAGAAAAACAGGGGTCAACATAGTCCGTATCGTATGTGGTGTGAGATTGGTTGAAAAACTTGTGCAAACATGACCAAGTCTCTCAAAACATTACTGCAAAATGATTTTGGACTAAAAATCACAAAAACTCGAAAGTGTGTTTATCTCAAAACTTTTGAAGTCAAAAGAAAAGAGTATAAACGTAAAACACTTAAGAGTCAAAGCTTGGGGTAATAATGGTCATTAAGCAACTATGTGCATTCATCTGTTCAGAAAAAGGTTTTGATTCCAGTGAATGAATTACAAAGTGGATCATGTTTGCAATCAACTGACAAAGAAAATGGTACCAAACAGTGGTCAAAATGTGTTCAAAATTTTCCTACCACTATTGTCAAAACCACTGATCATTTTTCAAAAACTTGAGAATGATATGATTATGTATTTTATTGAAACTATACCAGATCCTTTTTGATGCTGTTTTCAGAAAATCCTTGATCATTTTTTTCTTAAAAGGATTTTCTCGAATAATCAGGATATATTATTCATATTTTTTTTTGGAATAATATATTTGAAACTGTTGCTTGTTTTTGTTGGCAATTGGTTTCAGTTCCTGTCAGGATGTAATACCTTATTTTTGATGGTATTAGTGTCCTCATAAATGGGTCAAAAGGAAATGGTACATATGTCATGATCATGTCATACTCAGGTTTGCTCCTGTATTTTCATCAAAAATTGATTGCAAATTGTGCTTGAATTACTAGGGTACTCATGTTTTAATTGAATATTAAACGAAAATGAGTTGCCTTAGCAAAAAGTTTTCATCATCTGGGGTACTAAACCACTGCCTTTCAAAATCGACATGTGGCAAAAACCTTGAATGAAAATCTTCAAAACTGTTGCTGAAACACCTGTCCTTCAAGATCTGTACCATTTACCCTAGCCACTGTTTTGTTTCAACGTCTGATCCCTAAACACTGTCCAATGCTGAAAGTTAACCACTGATCCCTCATTTTCTTGAAAAGCACTGATGTTCAAAATCAGTGTCTTATCCACTGATATGCTATCCACTGATAGTAAAAATCATCCACTGCCCACAATTTTTACCGTTGTAACCACTGACGTATCCCCTTAAAACAACTGTTCTCCATACTTCATCCACTTCATCAGTGTTTGACACGTGGTCAGTTTTTAGCCCTCAGATCTTAATAACCGCTGCCACATCAGCGATCATTTTTTTTTCAAATAAAACCCTGCCCTAAACCCCAAACAGGGTTTTACACTGTCGAATTGAATTCCAAAATTCTCTTCTCATAGCAGTTTCCAACCCTTCTTCTCAAAATCTCCAAAATTCTCCTTCGATCTTCTTCATAAAAAATGACGAAACCAAAATCGAAAACTAAATCAAACCCATCATCTTCCTCCAAAACAGCAGAAGCCACTCAAATGGCCGCTGACACACCGGAGATTCGTTTCAAAGCTCCACACAACTATGTAGGTATTCTTACAAAACCTACTGATAACCACACTTTCGACTCCATCCTTGACATCCTCTCTGTTTCAAAGTACAAAACTTTGATAACAGCAAATGCTCCCATTTACCTTGATACCCAGAGAGAGTTCTGGAAAAATGCCACCCTTGAAAAACAAGGAGACATCATCACAGCCATCAACTCCTCGATACAGGGTAAGAAGGTACAAATCTCTCCAAAATCCATTTCGGAAATCTTTAAACTCGATGATTTAAATGGAAAAGCATCATTTTCAAAAGACGAGTTGAAAAAGGATTTCACAAACAGGGGCTATGCAGAGGAACCAAAAAGGGATACCTTACAAAAGGGTTATTTTCCTCCTGCACCCAGATTTTTATTTCACACACTACTAATGTGTGTCTCTAATAAATCAACGTCTTTTAATGAAATACCAACAAAAATCCAATGCCTGGGGTATGCAATTTTAAACGACAAAAACTATAACTACTCCCAGGAAATATTTGATGATTTGGTAAAGAACGTTGATAATAAAGCATTTCTGCTCTTTCCGCGATTTCTAAGTTACTATTTTGAACAAAAATTTGTAGAGAAAGATGCAGAATTGCCCAAACAAGGTGTCTCATTCAAAATAAATTGTTTAACAATTGAAACTTTTTCAAGAATGATGGCACCAATAAAACTAAAAACAAAGGAGGCTGAGCAGGTTTTAGAAACTGCTACTGATCCTCAAGCAACAACTACTGAGCCCACTGCTCCAGGTGATCAGATCAGCACAACCACTGCTCTGAAACCCACACCTGCCACCACCAAAAAGACCAAAAGAAAAACATCCAGAAAACCCACCAAACCCAAAACAAAGGCAACTCTGGAAGATGAGATCCCAGAGCAACTGCCAGTGACAGCACAAAAGTCACCACAAACCACTGCTGCTACTTCCTCACAGCAGTTGGAAGAAAGATCTCAACCCATAACCGAAACTCCTTCTGCATCCTCACAAAAGGATTAGGTTGTAAGCACAGGGACACCACAATATGAAGCTCTGAATCCACTCGGATCCATCTTCCTCAGTCCTGATCCCAAGGACATGTCTCTTTCAACCCCCATCCCCTCACCAATAATAATGCCACAATCCATGCTACCTCTGTTGCATGCAGCTGCTATTGCACAGACACAAACCAGTTCCTCTCTATCACCTATCACTGAGAGTATACCCCCACAAGTGACTGGGTCTGATGCTTATACCTCTGCTATCCCAGCAACAGTTGAGGAGGTTACATTGCAGGAGTTACAAGTAACTCTTGTCAGTAGTTCAAGTGGAGCAGCAACTACAACTGATGGATCAACAGATCCTCAGTTGGACAGTTGTTTCATAAGTAAGACTCCCTTGAAGGCAATTTCTTCCATGGCAACTTCGATAACCACCAGTGAGTTGGATCTAACCACTGGCACCATCAAAGGTTTATCAAGTGCTGAAGAAAGAAGTCCCCAGTACCAAGAACAAGGGGCATCAATGGGTGATTTTTGGGACTCTGTTCCTAAGTCACACATTGATATAACCACCACAGGTGGGGATTCAGATGATCCCAGTAAAATGGGTGATGATTCAAGATATCAGGAATTGACGGGCAGAGTGGAAAAACTTGAAGAATCAGTTTCTGAAATAAAGGAGATGGTGCAAGAGATTTTAAAAGCTCAGAAAGCACAATCCTCTGCTGTTCCTGCTCAAGCACCTGCTCCACAACAAGCACCTGCTGCAAATGAGCTTTGGAATATTTTCCATCCCATGCTTGAAAAACAGCAACAAATGGCTGATCAAAAGCATGCTATTCAAGTACAAATGTTGTCCAACATGATGGAATCAAGGTTCAAGGATACTCAAGAAGATATCAAGGCTATTAAGGCCAGTATCCAAACTGCCACTGGCAAGGCTCCTTCAACTTTGCTATTCGTTGATGACCCTCTTGCAGATAATGCCAAAAAGGGGGAGATAATGAAGCAAATGAAGAAAAAGGGAATTGAACATGGCCTTCACATTGAACTTGAAAAAGAAAAAGAAAAAGAAAAACAGGTCTCAAAACCTGTTACTCAAACAGCTGATACACCAGTAGTTTCAAAAACTGATGTCAGTAGCCAAACAGCTGCCATGACATCAACACACACACTTTCAACACACACCACCACAACTACTGCTCTACCATCATTATCTACAATCACACCATCACCACTGCCTCCTGCCATAAAGCAGAAGACAGCAGATGTTACAACATCTGCTGTAATGACAACAGTGATTGAAACACCAGTTGTTTCAACCACTGTCAGTCAATCACTATCACAGACCACTGCTATTCAATCTACCACCACTGATCCACCCAAAACATCATCTGCCCCTTCTCAATTAAAAAGGAGAAGGAATCTCATATCAGATGTTGATTCACCACCACCATCACCATCATCAAAAACCACCTCACCACATCCATCCCCTGCTCAAAAGCAGAAGACAACTGCTGACATATCAGCAGTTGTAATGACAACAGATGTTGAGACACCAGTTGTTTCAACAGCTGTTAGTCAGGCATCCACCACTGCTCTCATCCTTTCTACATCACAACCAAAGCTCTTCAACAGAATAAGAAAGCCAATCTCTGTCGATGAGGGTACACATGATCCTAATGCTGCAAAATATCCACTGGAACTTGAAGCTATCAAAAATGAGATGAGGCAATTCTATATAGAAGAAGATCCTTCAAAAAGGAGATTCTCCTCACTCATAGGCTACATGCCACCAGAGGATATGGATGATTACCTCAAACTCAAGGCAAGGCAGGCTAGAGCAAGAGCTAAATTTGAAAGTGAACGTGAACGTCTAAGCGAAGAAGGCATTGCTAAAAGACTGGATTTCTTCCTTGAAAAGGTAAAGCAGATGGAAGATTTCGCACAGGAACTAATCAAAGAAAAGGCTGAACAACGCAAAGAGCTTAGAAAACAATATCTTGCCTACATTATGAAAGAAAAATTCTATCCTGCTGAAGAAAAACAGTTTGAAGAATGGCCAATAATCGCTCTAAAGCATGAGGCTGAGAGGATTGACAGAATTAAGAAAGATCCTACAAAGAAGAAGAATGCTCCAAACTGGAACAAATTCAAAAAGCTCATTGCTGACGTCACTACTGAGTATAAAAGAAAGAAAAAGGAGCTGGTGGATGCAAAAACGGATACTGCTGAAGCCATATCAAAATGGTCAAAACAGCAGACCGATGAAGCCTATGAAAGGCTAAAGAAAAGAAAGATAATTGTTTCAAGCACTTCTAAGAAGCAAGAACAAATGATGAAGCTTGAACAGAAGATAGGAAACCTCGACACACTGTTCCGGTCTACTTTTGTAACAAATCAAGAAGAGGGAGAACAGCTGACTGAAGAAGAGGTAATTGAAAAGGAAGCAGGGTACTTCAAAGATACCATCACGAAAATGGGTCTAAAAGAAGAAACTTCAACAAAGCTTCAAAGCCTTTTTAAGGTATTAAACAAACCTGCGTCTCCAAACACTGCAAAAGACAAGACAGAAGTTGAAAGACAAGAGCTTATTGAGCAAGAAACTGCAGAAGACATAGATGCAGCAGACAAAGTTATTGAAGAAACTTTCAAAAGAATGTCTGAAAGTCTGCAGGTGTTTTCAAGGCCATCATTCTTCAACTCATCTTCAAATAAATCTCTCCCACGAAATCCATTGGGTTTAAAAGTACTAAAGTGGCTCTCTGATCAAAAGACCCACGTATTGACTCTGGTCAGATCCAATGGAGAGGTGAAGTATATATCAAGGAAAGAAGCACTAGGCCTTAGTGTTCAAGATTTGCAGGATCTCCTTGAACTTTCACTGTGTAGGGATGAGGATGACCAGAGTGCAAAGGAATTTGAAGCTGAATTCAAAGAACAAGCTAAGGCACTCTTGATGAGTAATAAAGGTCCTGAATAATGAAAGGTTTTGGCATTATCTGTTCCAGGGGGAGATTGTTGGGATCGAACCCTACCAGAGGAACAGATAATGTAAAGCCAAAACCAGGTCACAACAGTGGATTCACAATAAGCAGCAGTTTACACTTTGCTTTCCCCTTGACAGTGGTTATCTATCAGCTGATGAACCTTAAGTACTGCTCAAAAGAACAACTGATGATCCAAATGCTGATGTAATCCTAAAGACTGCTGAAGACAAACTTGGTCGCTCTATCTACTGCTGTCTCTTAAGTGCTGCTGAAGACACAAACACTGCTCATTCAAGGACTGATCACCTTTGAAGAAAGCACTGATGTTGTTGTTGAGCATCAGTGCTTAGGATACAATAGTGGAACGTGAAGCAGTTGTTTTCTAATGTTTTGTATTTTATTTACAATCAGTTGTTAGACATCAGTAGTTGGTATAAGGACAGTGTCTACAGGTTGTTAGGTTGTTAGATGTCACTTTCATGGTGACGTCAGCTAAGATACCTCAGTGGTTTGGTTTGCCTATAAATGTAACAGTACCCTGTACTGTTACATTTGATTGACTGAGTGGGTTCTTCTCCTCATGTCTAATCCTTTCATCTTGTGTGCAACCAACCTTGGGGCATCAGGCTGAGGGGGAGTATAGTTTGTAAGCATATTTGTAATCTTTTGCTTTGATCTGTAAATCTTTTGACTCTATGTGAAGCAATTGTTTATCAAACTATTTTCTCCTTTGATTGTGTTTACAAAGTTTGTTTTTTCATTTCCGCTGCACCTAAGATGTTTTCATGTTCATTAATCATTCATTTTAAACAAACAAACACTATCATGAGAGCCTCCGATCCTAACAATTACATAGACCAAATGGCATGCGTCGATAAGCAAAAGTTCCATAGGGGCATGTGAAAGTTGTCTTTTCTTGGTCTTCGGGTGCTATCGGAATTTGAAAGTAACCTGAAAAACAATCCAAGAAACAATAAAATTTATGACCGGATAATCTTTCTAGCATTTGATCAATGAAGGGTAAAGGAAAGTGATCTTTTCTTGTAGCTTCATTTAATCGTCTATAATCTATACATACCCTCCATCCTGTGACGGTTCTCGTTGGTATTAATTCATTATTTTCATTAGTTATTACCGTCATACCTCCTTTCTTTGGAACTACTTGGACGGGACTCACCCAAGGACTATCGGAGATAGGATAGATAAGTCCGGCGTCAAGTAATTTGATGACTTCATTTTTAACCACTTCTTGAACATTAGGATTCACTCGACGTTGTGGTTGTATTACCGATTTGTAGTCATCATTCATCAAAATTTTGTGTGTACACATGGAAGGATTAATTCCTTTTATGTCTACAAGTTTCCAAGCTATTGCGTTTTTGTGTTTTTTCAAAAGACTTATTAATTTTTCTTTTTCTAAGCTACCTAATTTAGACGAAATAATTACAGGTAAATTACCATCTTTGTCTAGAAAAGCATATTCCAAACCTTTTGGAAGTTCTTTGAGCTCAAGTGGTGGGTCTTTAGGAGACTCCTTATTTGGTTGCTCATTTCGATCAAGAACTTTAAAAGTTTGTTCTATGGCGACCTCTTCTTCAACAAAGTGGCCAATCTCTTCACTTGTATCGGGTGGTTCATCTTCATCTTCAATTAGGGGGTCATTATTGCCGAATGGATATTTCATTGATCGCTCAAGATCGACACTTCTTTTAAATGCCCCTAATTGAAGAGGTAGATTGTTGAACTTCCGGTTTTTCAAAGCTTCGTGAGTTTTCACAAATGGTCTTCCCAACACTAGAGGAGCGTCATCGAGGATGACAAAGTCGGTTGGGATTACCATTTGATTTGTTTGAACCAATACATCCTCAACTATACCGATTGATTTTATTACTTTCCGATTGGATAGAAAAATGGGTATTTGAAGTGGAGAAAAATCACTAATACTTAATTTTTCGAAAATATAGTTAGGCATTATGTTAACACAAAGATCTTTATCAATTGTGACATTACTAATAAACGAATTTTGAAAGAAACATGGAACCGGTGTAATGTTAATTTCAAATGGGTCTTCTTTTATTAGCGAAGTTTGATCATTAGTTAACTTAATGCTTACCGTTTCGTCAATTTTAGTGTTAGTATTTAACTCTTTTAAAAACTTAGCATGAGTGGGTACTAAACAATGATTTTCAAAAGAAGGTGACAAGAGATTAATTTCTTCAAAATTAGACACTTCTTGAATTTTAACGTTGTCGGAATCACCTATTTCGTTGTTTAACTCATGTGTCGGTTTTTCACTTATTTGTTCTTCCATTTTTACACTTTCGGTTATCTCTTCCTTTTTTAATTCTTCTCTTGCGCAGGACTCCTCTTCCCTTGCGCGAGATTCTTTTATACAACGATCGATAACTCTAATGTGTTCTAATATCCTATCGGTCACTTCGGTTATAGAAAAAGAATCGGGATTTTCTAAGCTTGAATCCGGTTGTTCGACCCTTTGTTCCTCATAATAACCATATGAAGTAGATGGTTCACACCATTGTTCTTCATTGTAAGCATATGATGGATAAGGTTCGTAATTTTGTTCTTCATAATACTCATATGAGGTGGGTTGTTCACGCCATGGTTCCTCATAATAAGCATACGAAGGTGGTGGCTCATATCTTGGTTCCTCAAAGTATGAGTAAGAAGGCTCATACCTTGGTTCATCAAAATATGAGTATGAGGGAGGAGGTTCATACCTTTGGTCTTCATAGGATGTGTATGAAGTTGATGGCTCGTACCTGGGCTCCTCATAGTAGGTGTATGAATTGGATGGTTGATATGAGTGACTATTTTGAACCGAGTGTGTGTTACGACAATTAGTGCAATAATTACTCCTATAATCATCCTCCTCATAGGTGTAGTTGTAACCTCCTGAGTATTGATCCATAAGAATCACTCAGCAGACCACAACCGAGTCTCGAGATCAGAAAACAAAAATAAAAACGGAAACAGAGGCTGGACACGGCCCCGTGTTCAGTGGACACGGCCCCGTGTTCAGAATCTGTATCTGGGCGTTTTAATTAAATTTACTGATTTCGTTGAGCACGGGGCGTGTTCAGTGAGCACGGCCCGTGTTCAAGCTACTGTTACTGGGTGTTTTTATGAAAATGTGCAGCACGGCCCCGTGTTCAGTGAACACGGCCCCGAGTACAGGCTACTGTAAATGCAAATCTAAACTAAAATGTAGAAAAATGTGCGCGCGTTTTAAATAGGTTTTGAAAAACTGATTAGGCCGTCGATTTTAAGCTTTCTTAAAATCCTTGTGTCCCCGGCAACGGCGCCAAAAACTTGATGGGTGTCAAGTGTTATATATATTAGGTGTATATTTTAAGCCCCTTTAACACTTTTTAGTCAAGTTTTAAATTTATAAAACACGATATTCACTAACACTAGACACTCATGTGGGCAAGTGCACCCATCGTGAGCGTAGTATAGTGTTGGTAAGATACCGAGGTCGTCCAAGGACACAAGAGCTTTTAGTACCGGTTTATCCTCAACGTCTAATCAAATCAAAAAGTTTAGAAAAAATGTTTTAAACTAAGAAAAATAAAAACTAACTAAAATGCTGAAAAATAAAAATAAAAAGAAAAACAGATAGACAAGATGAATCACTTGGTTCCGACTCGTATCTAGTGTAACCTTTGATTATTTCCGCACTTTTGCACTTATTTAAGAGATTATCTTAGTTATTGTAGTAGGCCCCTCTTTTGAAGGTGACGTTACCCTCACCCCAGTAGTTTGAGTCAGCAAGGATACAATCCTAAAAGGGTGGATTATTGGAAGATAATTAATTAAGTTATTAATGCAAATTATGGTAGGCCCCTCTTTTGGAGGTGACGTTACCCTCGACTAAGTAGTCTGAGTCAGCAGGGATACAGTCCTAAATAGCCGGGTTATAGTATTAATAGTAGTTAACTTATGAGGGGATCAAAGAGTTTGGACCCCCGCCATCCAATACCGTTAAGTATTGAAGGAGGTCCTACTAAATTTGACCCAGGTCCATTGCAGGACCTCTAAACGCTGAACAATGGCAAGACCTTTACCAAACCGTTCCCTTAACCCCCGACCAGGTAGCCAACATACCTCCATATAGACCGTGGAGATATGAATGGTGAAAATCTTTTATTTTATATAGACAGTAAAATAATGCCAAGACACCACGGACAAACGATAAGGAAAGATCACCTTAAACATAAGCAACTAGTTATTAAAGTCATTAATACAAAACCAAGTAAAAAGTGCAAAAGATTAGAAATAAAAAGTATTACACTAGACACTTTGTCTTCACCAAGTGATGTAAGAGACTTAGGCAAACATGGCCTTGATTGTCAAGAACTCTTACGATCAATCTTGGATCCCGAGACGACTCACACACTCTATGATGGACAATGGATGATGGTGGTGGATGATGGTGTTATGGTGGTGGTGGGTGGTGGGTGAAGTGTGAGAGAGGTGGTGTGCTAAGGGATGGTTTGAGCTTAAGCCAAGCACTCCTATTTATAGGCTGAACAGAAGCTCGGGCACGGCCCCGTGTCCACATCCTTCTCTGTCTTCATTTAATGCAGCTTTGTCTTATTAGTTGACCACGCCCCCGTGTCCGCTGAGCACGACCCCGTGTGCAGAAGAATCTTTGTACTATGAAGATTTACCTGGATTGTGCGAATCTTATAGTTGACCACGGCCCCGTGTCCGCTGAGCACGGCCCCGTGGTGGGCAATAGAAGCTTCTACCACTTTGTCTTTTCTGCTGACACTTGGGCACGCCCCCGTGCTGGCTGAGCACGGGGCGTGTTCAGTCTTCTGTTGTCTTGTTTTGCTTGGGAAGATGCTGTCGTGGGGTCGGGCATGTCACGTCTTATTCCTTTTCTTGTATTTATGTCAGATTTTGATGTCTTTTTGCTTCTTTTGTGAATTTGAGCTCATTTAATCCTGAAAATACAAAAGGAAGACAAAAGCACACTTTTTCCAACATTAGTACTAAAAAAGGGTTAGTTTTATGCCACAATTGATGAAATTTATATGTTGCATTTTGCACACATCAATTTCCTCATATCATTTTTCTTCGGATATCGAGGTTGTATAAGGTCGAAAGGTTGCCACAGGCTCTTCGACCCGTAAAGTGATATGGAACGGGCTGTTCGCACCTTCGGTGACGATTCTCCAGCTCCAGCGATATTTGGTGAGTTGCAAAAGCCTGGATACGTATGAGAGGGGAGGCTGAACAAAACCAGGCTGATGCAGTAACATTAAATAACATTACTAAAGGATCTAATTAACACATTATCATCTTCAAGTCACATGCGGTAAAATGCGATTTCAAATGTGTTGTGATCCTAATCACCTACCGAAAACGCGGCAGAGAATGATAGTTCTCCGCCACGTACCATCACCAGAAGCTACAGTATCCTTTAAAGCTCAGAAAAAACGTCATGCGAAGACCCAACCGCCCAACCAGTTGGGCAGCTGAATTTTCAAGAAGACTCCATAGCAGTTATTATTGTACACCTTACGTGAGAAGGTGGTAGAAGAGAAGGATCGTTCTCCTCCACACAAGGTTTTCTCACTAGGTATACAAAATTTAAAACTGAGAAAAACGTCATGTTGAATCAAGTCCCGAATAATCTTCCTGCATACGTTGACGTAATTTTGATATCGGCTGAAAACTCCAACCCCAAACAACTTTTGTAGCGAACATAACAGTAACTACCACCACAATTGCGGCAATAACATGATATATTATTAAGAGAATGAATTCTTCTTGTAGATCAGTTTAAACTTTGTAATATAAAACAGCATTAACATGCATGATATAGATGCAAACTACTTTTAAGTTTCCAACATGAAACAACAAACTTCAATTACGTCACCCTTTGATTCCGCAAACTTATTATACTTAGCATTATCAAACAGCAAACTTATAATACATTTCTGCTTCAAACAGCAAACTAATATTACATTTCTGCTTCAAACAACGAATTTATATAACTTGGCTTGATGAAACAACAAACTAATATTACATTTCTGCTTCAAACAACGATCTTTTATACATTTCTAGATGAAACATCGAACTTGTCTTACTTATTTAAGCCAAACAGCAAACTTGTCTTAGTTATTTAAACCAAACAGCGAACTTGTATGAAGATTGCTGATTAAAATAACGAACTTTACTTTAGTTCAGCTTTTTCTGAATTCTGTCAGATGGTGAGCATAAGTTCGCTGATTAAAACAGCAACTTACCTAGATTTGAAAACAAAAATCTGGACCACCTAGAAGCACTGAATCTCAAATCACTTACTTTTGCAAAAATTCAATACTTGTTACCCATCCCACACCTTTAATTCACCTAAAGTTTTGACTTTCTTAGTCAACATTGGTCTTTGGAACCTCTCAAATTCTATAATATTACCTTTCCCTTATATGCTTTCATCCTTTTTTATTATTAACATTTTTTTAGTGTATGTTTTATTACGTGTACAAATCTGTGGGTGTTTCTTTCATACTAGGAATAGATGAGTTACCTAAGTGGACAAAGAGAAAAGACAAAACAAAAGTAACAATAGCATAATTTTAATGTCCAACAAAACCTCTTAATGGGTTAGACATTATGACAAACCTTCTTTGAGAGAATGACCCAAACTTTAGATCAAATTCCTTCATCGAGGACTCTGATATCAACTTTCAGACTATCATTCTGTTTTTCTATTATTATTTGTGTTTTTTTTTTAAATTTTGTTTATTACTAAAAGGAAAGCCCATGGGAAATGTAAGGACCTGCAAAAATGTCCCAAAACACCCCGTAAGTGAAAACCCGAACCCTAAAACCCTAATTTTTATGAAAATCAAGAAAATCAAGTTTTTATGATCGCTCGCGGGCCGCAAAAGAATTAAGGAGAGTCTTTGCGGGGTGCGACAGCCCTGCAAATCTCCAGATAACGATCAAGGCCACGTGTCATACACCTGGCAGAACTAGGGTGTGACACGGCAGCCCTAGCCGTAGCTAGGGTGGCCCTCGCGGGGCGCGTAGAATGGCCTTAAGGCCTTCGCGGGCCGCGACAAACTCAAATTTCAGCTATAAATACGACGTAGCATGGCCAGTTCAAGTTGCTCGAAAATTTCCACTAAAACAGCTTTCTTTCTGTTCGAAAATTCAACTTAAGTGTCGAAACGCTGCTGCGATAACGGGGTAATAACTCGATCACTGATACGATATAATGTCCGATTGATTGAAACCGATCCGATGGATGTTTAAGTGCTGCCTAAATTCAGGCTATATTTTGTCATTCGTCGTGAGGGTTTTGATTTCGTGAAATTATCGTAAATGTTGTATTAAGTTACTAACCTAGTTTCGTTTGCATTATTTAACTAGGTTACCAGGCTTAATCAGTAGGCATACTCTGTCCGTCTAAACTTGCAATGTGAATCATTATCTTTTTACCAAACTATTTCCAAAACCCTATTTATTTTCAAAGTTATAATTACAGGGATTAAGTCTTTGTAATCTTCAATTACTGCCGGTATGTGGGGTTTTGTATACATTACTTGATAACCGTCACCATTGGACAACGGGGTAGCCAATGGGTGATATGACCATAGTCACAGATACGGTCGAGTGACAAATACCGATTTGGGGTAATTGGTTGATATATAAACATTGTAATCGCTCTTAATACTGTAGTTTATAACAATGTGTCGTTTTGTACAAATTGAATGACTCGCCAGTATTTCCCCGCTGATAAAATATTTTTAAACATGTTTCAGGTGATTTACTGTGAACAAGGAAAAGTGTCGTGTAGCACTCCAGCTTGAATGAAGTGGCTCAGTAAATAAATAAACATGTTTTGTAATCAGGGGATTTCCCAGTGAAATTCCTTTATTGTAAATCACGGGGTTTGTCCCAAAACTTGAAATAAAATAATTGGGTGTTTTCAGTTAAACGACCCTGTTAAAATTTCCTCTGCCAAATCAACCACCAATACCACGGGTTTCTGTCTAGCGGCTTCCGTACCGGGCAACTGGGGCGGGGGCCGTGACAGAAAAGGTGGTATCAGAGCCACTGATTTAAGCCAATTAAGTATTTGGAAAATACTTAATTTTTCAATTTGCCATTATGTGATTATGTGAAAATTTAATTTAATAGATAAAATTTTAACTTGAATTTTTGTGTGTTTCCTTATGTGTGACTAACAGCATGAATGAACTATCGGAAGCTCTCCGAAATTTCATAATCCATACTACTGATATGGATACAACAGGAACCCAGTCCGGTTATCAGGCTGACACCGAGGAACCACTAGTGTTTCAGGCCCAGTCATAGGAGAAACGCAAACCTAAAAAGAGGGGAAGGCTTCTGGACTGGAAACGAGGACGAAAGAAGAAGCCTGCTGCCCAAAAGGTGAAAAAGACGAAGGATCCAAAAGGAAAAGGAAAGGAAGTAGGGGGAGCTCTGGTCAAGCCCAGGAACTGCCACCTTGGGAGAAAATCGATAGAAAACTGGCAAACTGTGACCTCATCGGACCTGCTGATGAAACCCTTTTCAATTTCCCCGCTCAATCAGAACTTCCTATCAATTTGGAACCTGCTATTCCGGACCCAATTGTCAACCCTCAACCTTTTACAGGGCAGTTGGAAGAATGGTGGACGAGAGACTGCATTTTCAGAATTTTATGAATAACCCAAATGTGTACTTTTCCCAGTTTGAACCTGAACCTGCTCCTTTTCCACCCATGAACCCGGATAACGTTGCCGAATTACGCCGCTACGGCGATGAACTGATGGATGCGGGAAATCGGATTCGAGAAGTGGGGGAAAACATCACGTGGTAGTACAACGAGAGGGAGCGTCGTTTTTGAAAAGCCAGTTAACCGTGGTTAAATGTTTTGTATAATAATAAAATGAATATATATATATATATATATAATATTGTATAATAATACTAAAATAAAACATTTGTCAAATATATGGTGTGTATTGATGCATAAATATATTATATAAATATAAATGTCGCAAGGACGATGATTTTGGCTATACGTGTTGACTCAATTGTGTCTGTGATTGCCTTATTGTGTTTAGTTGCTATCCATTTTGTGACAATAATTTATATATACGTTGTTAATTATTCAGATGGAAAACGCAGTAAACCAACCGACAAATGAAGTTAACCAATCTGAACCCAATAATGAAGACCATTTTCTCAATAGACAAGATATAGAAAATATCGTTGCTCAGGGAATAGCCAACGCTATCCCAGCAATCGTCGCTGCTGTTAAGAATCCCGTTGAACCTTCTCAAGCCAACCATAGTAAACGCACCCGCGACGATAATTTCAGTAACAGTGTGAATGGGGGCGGTGATAATAATAATGTGGTTCAAGCCCCATTACTTAAGAAAATGAAAGTGGCAACGACTGGTTGCACTTACAAAGAATTCTCGCCTGTAAGCCAGTCGAATTCGCAGGCAGTGAAGGAGCAACTGCCGCACTACGTTGGTTGGAAAAGACCGAAGCTGTTATTAAAATAAGTAAGTGCGCAGAAGAAGACCGGGTGATGTATGCATCCCACTTTTTCAAAGAAGAGGCGTTAGAATGGTGGAACACGGTGCTGCAAGCTAAGGGAAGTGACGTGGCTTATGCCATGAGTTAGGAGGAATTTAAGGAATTGGTGGAAAGAAAGTTATGTCCCTCCTATGAAAAGGAACAGATGACAAACAAGTTCCTGAACCACCGGATGGTGGACGTTGACTGTCGAGGGTAGACTTCGAAATTTTTCGAGTATGCTAGAACAGTACCAACTCTGGCCTCGCCAGAACCGGTGCTTATTTCTCGCTACATTTGGGGACTAATTAGCGAAATTCACGATATAGTCAAAGCTGCGAGACCCTGCACGATTGACGACGCAGTGGAATTGGCCAACACCTTTACCGACGGGCTGGTACGCACAAGAGAAGAGAATAAGAAAAAGGAATTGGCCCAGAAGATTACCCAAGGGTTCCGTGGGGGTAATATTAATAGTAACTTTAAGAAAAAGGGAACTGGGCAATCTTCCACACCTCCATTCTGTAGAAACTGTAGAAAGAAACATTTTGGTAAATGTCAGGAAAATTGTAATTTCTGCAAAAGCACCGGGGCACCGAGAGGAGGAGTGCAGGAAGAAATCAAAGATCTGCTACAATTACGGAGAAGCTGGACATTTTAGACCAGAATGCCCTAAACTGGTCAAGCCAGTTGACAACAAGCAAAAGCAACCGAAGGAATTAATAAAAAGAATGCAAGATCCTTCCAGCTGACTACACAAGAAGCAAATCTGATTCCGGATGTGATAGCTGGTGCAAACCAAAGTTTTATAAATACTTCATTCTGCCAAGCTCTTAAGCAACCCCTAACCAAACTTAGGCAAATTTATACGGTAGAAACGGCAGAAGGAAATTTTGTTAATATAGATAAAGTTCTCCAAGAAGGAAAGATAGAACTCTCAGGTCACAAATTTTCTGCAAACCTTCTACCTATGAATTTAGCAGGATTCAGTGTCGTGTTAGGAATCGATTGGTTAGTAGCCAACCATGCTCGAATCCTCTGTGATAAAAATTCCATAGAAATACATACATGACGTGATGTCGTGGTCTCACGCAAATTTAATCCAATTACAACTAATTAGCTAGCGGTAAGTGGGTATCGAACACAGGGAGTTTGTGGAATATGTGCTATCTTGATGTATGTCTAAATTAACTAAAGCAAACTAAATTGCAAGAAATGTAAATTCAGAATTTTGGCGATTGGTTTTAATTACTAGATTAAACTAAATTAAATTACAAATCAAGGTTAAGTTTTGTAACAAGATAAGAGGATAGTGATCATCCCGAGTTTCAGGTTTTAAGTGACAATCAAGGTTTATGTTCAACTGGATAGAACTACATAGACATAGCTCATGCAAGATCAATTGTTTGTGATAAAAGGGAACTAAGTACTCGGATTCCTAGAACGCGAGGTTGTTACCCGATGACCAATCAACATATGTCCAACCCTAATCCCTCCCATGATATCTCGATTGCCAACGGCACCAAGAACGTATGGTTTAGAACTATGATCAAACATACATCAACAATTTACAAACACCCAATCAAACATCATAATAAACTAACAACACATGCATAGTTTAATATTCCAAAAATTAAAGAACAAACATAATTGTCACAAATAAAACCTTACACTCAAGACGATCACCAAGCAAACCTAGCCGCTCATAGTGTCGTGAATCGTCATAACAATCAAACCTTTGTCCAATGGAATCAAAAACAAAGTCTCCATGTTTAGACCACTCATGAACACCTTGGAACACCCCAAAATCACCCCCTAATCAGTTACTAAACGAATAACATGATTGGATTTCAAAAGACACAATAAAACATCATAAATTAGGGCAGTTACACATTTCTCGCTGGCCTCCACCGTAAGCTACGGTGGCCACCGTAGCTTACGGTGGCCACCGTAGCTTACGGTGGGTCTCTACTGCCTTACGATGGAAGAAAAATGCTGGGGGCTACCGTAATTTACGGTAGCTACCGTAAATTACGGTAGGCTTCAGCATGCAATTTTGTTTTCAGCATAACTTTTTCGTTTCAACTCCATTTTCTTCACCGTTTTCGCCTACGTTCTCGTAATTTTGTCCTCTATAATGTTATCCTCTTAATTATTCCATACCAATAATTTATTTTTTTCATTTATTCTCCGTCTTTCAATCTCCAATCCAGTCGCGCCTATTCGAAGCTTCATTCCCACACTTTTAAGCCCCAAATGTACCTGAAACACAAGCAACCATAGTTATCTAATTCTAGACAATTACCCGCTTAAATGTGGGATTTTAATATCGTTTATACCACTTAAGGGTTGTCCTACGGACTACCCATCACATCCCCACACTTAACCGTTGCTTGCCCCAAGCAACCCGTTCAACAAACCACAATTTATTCAAGCGATCAAGCACAAACCAAGCAAACAAATGTCCACATTTACTAACTCTTTCTTAAAATCGCACATGACACACCCCTCACAAAACTCTCCTCTCGGCGACAAGCAATAACTAGCAAAGATAAGCTAGATCACACTTAAAGCAAACGGGTGGTTGCACGACAATAAGCTTGTAATTAAATCGATCTTTCACCTAAGTGATTTGCTAAACATGCACGTGAATCAAAGGGACTTAGAGGTTGTAACATGGCAAGGCAAATGGGTAGGAAATGGAAATACATATGCGAAGTAGCTAACGATTTAACCCGGTCTTTTATTTCTAACGAAAACAAAACATAAACAACTATATACCAAATATCTAGTTCATTTTTTTCTTTTCTTTTTTTTCATTGCTTTTTCTTCTTTTTTTTTCTTTTCTTTTCATATCTCTTTTTTTTTCTTTTCAAACATAACAAGATAAAAATACTAATACGAGATGCAACACTAATAGACCGGGTCAAATACGGGTTAAATTTAGAGGAACTAGGCACGGGTTACAAATGATCGGCTTTAAGCTCAAATGGGCTACTAAAGTCCAAACCCCCGCCCCTCTCACTACCAAGCTCATATATATAATTTATGAGGTCCAACCCCCCAAATCCCACACTCGCACTCACCAAGATGAGGCTACCTAATTGCCCTTATCCTTTTCACATGCATATCAAGCTAAGGCCTCAAACCGCATTCGAGCACAAGTTCTAATGCACCCCCACCCATTGCCACTCTCATCAAGAAAAATGTATTCTAATAAATTCAAGTAGTGGCTCAACTCTCACCAAGAAAGAACAAGGGGATATGGGTTGCCGGTGTGTCATGCAATTTAATACTCAACTGTTCAATTTGGACCATTTTTCGCTTGATTTTTTAAAAATTTCACATTTTTTTTTTTGAAATTTCCCCTCATCCCCCCACTTGGGATACATTGTCCCCAATGTATGGTTTTGAAGGGAAGATCGCTTAAACCACTACAACATCAATTGTAGCTTTTCCACTCAAACCCAAATTTCTTTTTGTTTTTTTATATAACTAAAAACACCACCAACTTTCACAACCCATAAACACATCAAACACATTAAACACCACCCATCCGCCCAACCATGATCATAAACATGAATATATACAAAGGTGCACAAAATGAGAACAAGACACAACCTAATCAGTAAATCAGCAGTGTTGGTAGTGATGCAGATGCGGTAATCGGACAGGAACATAAACATCTCTTGGATTCGCTGATATCTCAACGGGGATGTTGTCAAACATCCCCACACTTGAATCATTGCATCCGCGAGGATTGAAACGTAGTAACCTGCCAAAACACAAACACAACACCAAAACAAAACAAAACACAAATACAATACTCTACATCCTCGGGCTTGTTGATGCACGGGATGTCTGTTGACTACGTTTGCATTGAGTCTTAGGTCAAGATAGGATAGATTGGAGTTTGAGAGTCAAATTAGGGTTTAGTATTGTAATTTCGCTCATGTGTACATGTTTAGATAGGAGATTTCGCTTATTAGGACATTAGGGTTTCGTTCATAGGGTTACTTGGTAATTTCGCTTATGTGTCACATGGGGTTTCGCTTATATGAATTGCCATATAAGCGAAATCAGCTGCTGTATATATACCTCCATGTGTGACTTCATTTGTAACCTTTGAGAGCGAAACCTGGTCATATGCTTTGTAACGAAACTTTGTCAAATTGCATTCAGAAAGCATCAATATAGAAGGAATTAAAGAGGAAAAGTTGTTGTTACTTCGTATACATTGATTCCGCCTTTATATGCGAAGATGAACGTTCTCTACTGACTTTTCTGGGTCTAAACCGGTCCAACAAGTGGTATCAGAGCTCAGGACGAGGAGTTCATACTACTACAGCTTGATTCTACCAGATTCTCTTACTTCTACTCATCTTTTCTCATACTTTTTCGATTTGAACTGGTTCCTACGGTTGAAATGGCCTGAATTTTGAATATAACGTGTAAAACATACAATTAACAAACCCTAGAAAGATTCAGGTTAAAACACGGCTTAAAAATGGTAAAAATCAGTTAAAAACCTAGTTTCGCTCATACGGACATAACTAGGGTTTCGCTCAAAAGGACATTTCAGGTTTCGCTTTTCTGTCAACTTGCATATTTCGCTTTTGTGACACTGAGATTTCGCTTATCTGTCATTTTCAATCTGATTTCGCTTATTTGTCATAATCAGACATTGATTTGATTTCACTCGAGTGTTCATCGTGATTGTGCTCATAGGTGATTTTATTTGTCTATACAAAACTTGGTTAAAATGTTTGATGAACAAGAAAACAAGAATCTTGAAAATTTAAATAATTGGCCTAGGGAATCTGGGTATGAGGCAAGATATGGTAAGGATGTTTATGTTAAAAGATTCGAAAATTTTTATGTAAGAAGAATGAATCAGTGGAGAAGTTGAAAGAAAGGTTTTATGAGCTAATCATCAAGTTAGAAAAACATAAGATATATCATTCGAATGATGAAAGAATTTCAAAATTTGTTGATGCTTTACCTTTGGAATGGGATAAATTCGTGAATAACGAAAAACGGAATTCTAGTTTGTCACACTATGATTTAAAAAGTTTTATCAATACAATTACAAATCATAGGATTCATAAGGATTCAAGAAAAAGGGAGTTATTGGATGAAATAAAAGAAGAATAAAAAAGGATAGACTTGGATGTAATCATTGAAATGAGGAAACGAATCACTGTGTGTCTTGCAGCAAAAAATGATATGAGATATGATATTAAGAGGGGTTGTTATATTGATGAAAATATGAATCCTCTTGATTTTGTTAAAATTTTCTGTGCAGGAACATACAAGATGGAAACAAAGAAAGAAGCTGATGATGGAGAGATGAATGGAAAATGCTCGAAATGCGAAAAATCAGAAACAGACAATGTCAAACTTCTGAAGAATGTAGAGAGTTTAACATTGAAAATCAAAAGCTTGAAGGATGAGAAAGAATCTGATAATAAACAGATTCTTGAAATGCGAGAAATTTGTGAGAGATTGAAGTCTGAAAATGTCAAACTGCTTAGTGATGTGAACAGTTTGACAGCAGAAAACAAAATTTTAAAAGAAAAAATTGAAAATTTTGAACATGAAAAATTAAAATTTGAAAAAGATTTTCAAAGTCAAATGAAGATTTTAGAAGATGAAAAATCTGATATTTTTCAGAATAATCTTGAAAACCAAATTGAAATAAATTCTCATCTTCAGAAAATCATTCGGCTTGAAAATGAAGCTGAAATTGCATGGAACAAAATTGATGAGCTTGAAAAGAAATTGAAAGGTTTTGTGAATTCTACATCACATGTCTGTCCAAAACCGATCAATTCTGTTCCAATAAGTGACAATGTCACAAATTTTGACAACAAAATTGAAGATTGCGATGACAAAGCTGATGATGAAATAGAAAAAGAAAAGAAAAATATTTTTAGAATTACAAGAAAAATTTCAAAATACTGTTTTGCAGTCTACTGAAATAGGTGAATGCTCTAAGCAAAAACCTGTTAAGAAGATTGTAGAACAGAAACAAAAAGTTAAAAATTTAAAAAATTTTCAAAATGAAAATAAAAGCTCATCAGTTCAGTTATACAATCATTTTGAAAAATTACAAAAATTTAAAAATCAAAACTCAAAAATAGTTGGTAATCAGTGGTGCAGGTTTGACCACAGTGCTCAAAAGCCAAATCCAGCTTACAAGAGAAGATGGGATGAAGATTCTTTAAGGACAAATCATTACAATGATAGAAAACAGAAAAATGGTGATTACCACAAGGCAAATCAATGCTTTGATCTAAGTATGTGGTATGAAAGTAGAGAAAGGTATGATAACAGAGTGTGTTACACTTGTGGCTATCAAGGACACATTGCTGTTAACTGCCAAAGTCAGAGATTCGAAACAAGAAGGTGCTATGAATGCCACATCAGAGGACATATTGCAAGAGATTGCCCAAGGAGATCAATGGGAAGATCGAGGGTTGAATCTCAGAGAACGGTAAAGAAACCAGTCAATGTCAAGCCCAAATGTAACAACTCTCATCAAAAGTCATATGTATTTAATTAAATTGTCCAATAGGAAATCCTAATTGAGAAACCCAAGTGATTCTGCATTAACCCTAAAATTTTCAGATCATTTGGAATTAGGATTAGGGCCCCTAAAACTTAAGGGGGGTAAATCCTAACTAATAATTATCTTTAAAATGTGTTGTCTGAAATGAGAATTCACGAAACATTGACTCACCAGGCCTATACTAGTGACGAAGCAACCCTAGGCTAGGTAGGTTTCCCAGGCGAGTCGCGACAGGGGAAGGGAATCCCTTCGCGACACGCGGGGGGTGCACATTTAGGGTATAAATAGTAGGCTGTGGGACTGTATTCTGGGCATTGATGCGACGTTAAAATTCTTTACGTACGCTGAGTTATAGTATCATTACTACGAAAACACACACTGATCACGAAGTGCTGCCACATTTCAGGGTAATAACTCGATCGCTGCTACGATTCATTTTCCGACGATCAATATATCCAATGGATGTTTAAGTGCCGCCCACATTAGGGTTATACTTTGTCGTTCGTCGTTAAATCGATGGATGTTTAAGTATCGCACTTTGTCGTTCATTGTGAGAATTTGATCTCGTGAGTTATCGTAAATGCTGTATTGATTACTAACCCCGTTTTGTGTGCATTGTTATTTAAATTAGGTTAACAAGGCTAATCCATAGACTAGACTCTGCTCAAATTAAATCTGCAATGTGAGTCATTCTCTTTTTATCAAATTACTTTACAAAACCCTATTTATTTTAAAGTTATAATTACAGGGATTAAGTTTATGTAATCACCAAGTTACAGCCGGTATGTGGGGTTTTGTATACATTACTTGATAATCTTCACCATTGGGGCAGCCAAGGGGTGATATGACCATAATCACAGACACCATTGGACGAATGGGCCAATGGGTCGAGTGATAAAGTACTGCGGGTATTTGGTTTGATATCAGAAACATTGTAATTTTCCTTAATACTGTAAATTATAACAAATGTGTCATTTTAGTAAATAGAATGATTCACTCAGTATTTTCCGCTGACAAAACCTTTTTCAAACATGTTTCAGGTGATCTGTTGTAATTCAGGAAAAGTGCTGAGGAGCATTTCAAGCTTAAGATAGTGGCTCATTATAAAATAAAGAAATATGTTTTGTAACATAAAGATTTCTTCATGAAATGATAGTATTGTAATTTACCGGGATTTTATCCCGAGTTGTGAAATAAAATAATGGGGAAAAATTTTAGCTTTAAAACGATCCTGATGATAAACTTCCGCTGTTAAACTCAATTAAATAAATACCACGGGATTTCTGTCCCGCGGCTCCTGAATCGGGTAAAACCGGGTCAAGGGCCGTGACAGAAAAAGGTGGTATCAGAGCCACTGAGTTAAGCTAAATTAAGTATTTAGAAATACTTAATTTTTCCTGATTACTATTATGTGATTATGTTTTATTAACTGATTATTTGTTAGTTACAGTATGGGTAAGAAAAAGCTTTCAAGTATCTATCTTAAATTAGATAGATCATTCAACGAGAAGGGTAGTACATCCCAAACCAAATCCTCAAAACTCCCTACAATTACTGAAGAAGGAATATTTGTGCGAAAAGCACAATATGAGAAACCACTTTCTCCTAGAAAAAGGAGTATGATTATTAAGAAAAGTAAAGAGCAAATCCGAGAAAAGAAGATTAAACGAGAAACCCTGGAATTACTTGATAAATCACCTTGGGAAGACAATCTAGATAAGAAATGGGCAAATTTGTATATGCTAGCCACAGTAGCAGAAAATGCAAATCTCTAAATAGCTTAATTTAAGTTTTAGCACCTTATCCCCTACAAATCCAGAAACCTTATGCAGTAAATAAATAAATTTACAATAAACCTTAGTATGTTTTCCAGTTATCTTTGTAATAAATTAGTATGCAGTGTGCAATAAATTTTAAAAGTTATTTATGAAATTTATTGTAAGATTTTAACTTAGTATTTTATGCATTTTGCATATATGCTACATCAGCATGAGTGGGATATCTGAAACCTTTCAGAACCTCAATCTTTATCCGGTGAATATAGAAGTCTCCAAAGAATTTACTGGATACTTTCCCGATGTAGAACAACCGGTAGAATTCAAGGCTCCACCTTTGAACAAGCCAAAACGAAAGAAAAGAAAGAATTACGTGTGGGGAAGTCGTATACGTAGGAAAAAACCAGTTCCAAAACTTCCTAAAATAAACAATCCTTTAGAAAAAGGAAAAGAAATAGTAACCAAGGAAAGTTCTAAACAACAGGAGAGGGAAACTGAAGTCGAGAAAGATTCTAAGCAAATGGAAATGCAATTTGAAGAATATTCTAAAGATATACAAATGGAAGTTGGACAAGGTTCTAGACCAATGGAAATTGGAGAGAGCTCCAAACAAAACCAGGGAAGGACTTTTCAGGAAGAGATAGATTTTCTATTGGAAAACTGTGAGACGATTCAGCCTGTCCATACTAATATTTTTACCTATCCTATTGAAAATCCACTCCCTATGAATTTTGAACCGGCAATCCCAGAACCAATAGTCCACCCCCAACCTTTAGAAATGGACGAATGGTGGACGAATGATTGGCAATTTGAAAATATTGTCAACGATCCTTATTCCTTTCTTCCACAATTCGATCCAGAACCCCTACCTAATCCACCAATGAGTAACGAAAATATGGCTGAACTTCGCCATTTTGGTGAAGAGCTGATGGATGCGGGAAATAGAATTAGGGAAATAGGGGGACAAATTGCCTGGAAGTATGATGAAAGGGAGCTTCGTTTTTAGGACAACAAGTGACGAGAGATAGTAGGATGGTAAAACTGTGGTTGTGTAATAGTAAAAGTAATAGTAAAATCCGTCTGTAAAATAACTACGAATAAAACTCTGTAAGATATTGGTGTGTAATGATGCATACTATCAAATATATAAAATGTAATCGAGATAAGTTTTGCCTATACGTGTGTTGTAAATTATCTTATTGTTTTTATGTATAATTGTTATTTATCAGATACTAATAAAAATTATATATATATTATCAGATGGCAAACATTGGTAATGAACCGGTAAATGAGGTTAATGAGTCTGAGCAACATCCAGGGGATCAATATATGACTAGGCAAGATATCGAAAATATTGTTGCTCAAGGAATAGCCAATGCTATTCCAGCAATCGTTGCTGCTGTAAAGAATCCAATCGAACCGCAACAAATCGTTCCTAGTAAACATATTTCTGAAGATGACTTCAGTAATAGTGTAAACAGAGGCAATGGTCATATTAATCATGATAATGAACCACAGCACGCGCCTAAGAAACTGAAAGCTGCAACACCTGGTTGCACTTTCAAAGAATTCCTTGCTTGTAAACCCACTGAGTTTGCAGGCAATGAAGGAGCAACTGCATCACTGCGTTGGTTAGAGAAAACCGAAGCAGTCATTGCAATAAGTAAATGTGCTAAAGATGATCAGGTTATGTACGCATCAAATCTCTTCAAGGAAGGAGCACTCGAATGGTGGAACACTGTGTTACAATCAAAAGGAAGAATGATAGCTTATGCTATGACTTGGGAAGAATTTAAGGGTTTTGTAGAAAGAAAATTCTGTCCCGAGTATGAAAAGGAACAAATGACAAATAAGTTCCTAAATCATCGGATGATGGGTGTAGATTGTCGCGGTTATACTTCGACATTCTTTGAATATGCTAGAGTGGTACCAACACTGGCTTCGCCAGAACCAGTACTTATTTCTCGCTACATTTGGGGATTAATTAGCGAAATCCGCAATATCGTTAAAGCTGCGAGACCTCGCACTATTGACGATGCTGTGGAATTAGCTAACACCCTAACTGATGAACTGGTACACACAAGAGATGAAGACAGAAAGAAAGAATTGGCTCAGAAAATTACCCAAGGATTTCGGGTGGGTAATAATAATAATTTCAAGAGAAAAGGAGCAGGGCAATCTTCAAATCCACCTTTCTGTAGAAATTGCAAAAGGAAACATTATGGAAAATGTAATGTAACCTGCAACCTTTGCAAAGGTATAGGACATCGTGAAGAAAACTGCAGAAAGAAAACCATAATCTGTTTTAATTGTGGAGAAGCGGGGCATTATAAAACAGAATGTCCTAAATTGATCAAACCAGTAGACAACAAACCCAAGGCAACCGAAGGAGCTAATAAAAAGAATGTCAGAGCATTCCAGCTAACCACTCAAGAAGCAGAACTCATCCCAGATGTAATAGCTGGTACGTTCTTAGTTCACAATGTATACGCAAAAGTATTATTTGACTCTGGTGCAAACCAAAGTTTTATAAATACTTTATTCTGTCAAGCTCTTAAGTTACCCCTAACCAACCTTAGGCAGATTTTTACAGTTGAAACGGCAGACGGAAATTCTGTTAGTATAGGTAAAGTTTTGCAAAAGGAAAATATAGAACTTTCAGGTCATAAATTCTTTGCAAACCTATTTCCTATGAAATTAGCCGAATTTGATGTTGTGTTAGGAATGGATTGGTTAGTAGCCAATCATGCTCGAATCCTTTGTGATCAGAATTCTATAGAAATTCAGGCACCTACTGGAGAAATAATTAGGATTACAGGAGATAAACCACGAAAGCCCATGAAGTTCATATCAGTAATGAAAATTGCTAATTATGAACGAAAACAAGGAATAGTATATATGATTTCAGTAATCATTAATACTAAGGGTAAAGAACTTAGATAGATTCCTGTAGTCTTAGAGTATCCGGATGTATTCCCAGAAGATTTACCGGGATTACCTCCAGACCGGGAAGTAGAATTTAGGATTCATCTAATTCCAGGAACTACACCGATAGCTAAGGCACCTTATCGGTTAGCACCCACAGAAATGTTAGAACTGAAAAAGCAATTAGATGAATTACTAAGTAAAGGATTCATACAACCTAGCTCATCCCCTTGGGGAGCGCCAGTATTGTTTGTAAAGAAGAAAGATGGTTCCATGAGAATGTGTATCGATTATAGAGAATTGAATAAGGTTACAATTAAGAATCGATATCCATTACCTAGGATTGATGATCTTTTTGATCAACTTCAGGGAGCTAGATATTTTTCTAAGATAGATTTACGCTCCGAATATCATCAATTGAAGGTACAAGAAGAAGACATACCTAAAACTGCTTTCAGAACTAGGTATGGTCATTATGAGTTTACAGTCATGCCCTTTGGGTTAACAAATGCACCTGCTGCATTCATGGACATGATGAATAGGATCTGTAAACCATATTTGGATAAATTTGTAATTGTCTTCATAGACGATATACTTATTTATTCCAAAAGTCAGACAGAGCATTGTGAACACCTTCATGCACTCTTAACTTTATTAAGAAAGGAAAAGCTTTATGCCAAATTCTCGAAGTGTGAATTTTGGTTGCAAGAAGTGAAATTCTTAGGACACATGGTGAATCACGAAGGTATTCATGTAGATCCTGCTAAGATAGAGGCAATTACCAATTGGAAGGTTCCGCAAACAGCAATGGAAATTAGAAGTTTTATAGGTTTAGCTGGGTATTATAGACGGTTTATTAAGGATTTTTCCAAAATAGCCGTACCATTAACTAAGCTAACTTGTAAAGCCATTAAGTTTGAATGGGGACCTAAACAAGAAGAAGCCTTTAGGATTTTGAAACAGAAATTAACAAATGCTCCAATCTTAGCCTTACCAGAAGGAACTGAAGATTTTGAAGTATAATGTGATGCTTCAAAATTTGGATTAGGATGTGTGCTTATGCAACGCAAAAAGGTGATTGCATATGCTTCAAGGCAATTGAAAAAGCACGAAGAAAACTATACGACTCATGATTTAGAATTAGGAGCTGTAATTTTTGCCCTTAAGATTTGGAGACATTATCTGTACGGAAGTAAGTTTACTGTCTATACAGATCATAAAAGTTTAAGATATATATTTGGGCAAAAAGAATTAAACATGAGGCAAAGGAGATGGATGGAAATCCTAAGTGACTACGACTGTGATATTCAGTACCACGAAGGAAAGGCAAATGTAGTTGCGGATGCCTTAAGTCGTAAGTACCATGAGAAACAACGACGAGTTCGTGCTCTCAGATTAAATCTACAGTTAGATTTAATGGAACAATTGAAGCATTTTCAAGAAATATCAATAGAGGATGTTGCTGAAGGAATGAAAGGACGAATAAAAGAATTAGAACAAGGAGCCGATGGAATTTGGAGATTCCACAAAAGCAGAATTTGGGTACCTAAGCAAGGAGAATTAAGAAATAAAATTCTAGAAGAAGCTCATAAATCTAGGTATACAATACACCCTGGAAATAATAAGATGTACCAAGATTTAAGAAAGAATTTTTGGTGGATAGGCATGAAGAAGGATATAGCTAGATATGTATCAAAGTGTCTTACTTGTTCACAAGTTAAGGCAGAACATCAGAAACCTTCAGGTCTACTACAACAATTAGAAATGCCAGTATGGAAATGGGAACTTATAACAATGGATTTTGTTATTAAATTACCCAAAACCAGAAAAGGTAATGATGCGATTTGGGTAATTGTGGATCGATTAACCAAATCGGCTCACTTTCTACCAATGAAAGAAACCTTTAGCATGGAAAGACTGGCAAAGTTGTATGTAGATGAAGTCGTATCTCTACATGGAGTTCCACTCTCCATTGTATCAGATAGGGATAGTCGTTTCACTTCTCATTTCTGGAAAAGTTTCCAGCAAGCAATGGGAACTCGACTAAACCTAAGCACTGCATATCATCCACAAACAGACGGGCAAAGTGAAAGAACAATCCAAACTCTTGAAGACATGCTCCGAGCATGTGTGATAGATTTTGGTGGAAATTGGGATGATCATTTACCTCTGATCGAATTCTCCTATAACAATAGTTATCATTCAAGTATTGAAACTGCCCCATTCGAGGCACTGTATGGAAGAAAGTGCAGAACTCCAGTTTGTTGGGCAGAAATAGGAGAAAATCAATTGTCAGGACCTGAAATAGTGCAAGAGACGACTGATAAGATTACTCAAATAAAGGAAAGACTGAAGATGGCTCGAGATCGCCAGAAGAGTTATGCAGACAATAGATGCAAACCATTAGAATTCTAAGTTGGAGACAAAGTACTATTGAAAGTTTCTCCTTGGAAAGGAGTAGTTAGATTTGGAAAGAAAGGAAAGCTAAGTCCAAGGTACGTAGGACCATTTCCAGTGATCCAACGTATAGGACCAGTTGCTTATCGTTTACAACTACCAGAAGAATTAGCAGGAGTACATGATGTATTTCATGTATCCAATCTTAAGAAATGTTTATCAGATGAATCACTGGTAGTACCTCTTCGAGATATAGAGGTAAATGAAAAGCTGAAATTTGTTGAGAAACCTCTTCAAATTGAGGATCGAAAGATCAAGTTTCTCAAACACAAACGACTAGTTTTAGTCAAGGTCAGATGGGATTCAAAGAGAGGAGCTGAATACACTTGGGAGCTGGAATCCGAAATAAAGCGAAAGTATCCTCACTTATTCCAGTAAATCTCGAGGACGAGATTTTATTAAGGTGGGGGGAATGTAACAACTCTCATCAAAAGTCATATGTATTTAATTAAATTGTCCAATAGGAAATCCTAATTGAGAAACCCAAGTGATTCTGCATTAACCCTAAAATTTTCAGATCATTTGGAATTAGGATTAGGGCCCCTAAAACTTAAGGGGGGTAAATCCTAACTAATAATTATCTTTAAAATGTGTTGTCTGAAATGAGAATTCACGAAACATTGACTCACCAGGCCTATACTAGTGACGAAGCAACCCTAGGCTAGGTAGGTTTCCCAGGCGAGTCGCGACAGGGGAAAGGAATCCCTTCGCGACACGCGGGGGGTGCACATTTAGGGTATAAATAGTAGGCTGTGGGACTGTATTCTGGGCATTGATGCGACGTTAAAATTCTTTACGTACGCTGAGTTATAGTATCATTACTACGAAAACACACACTGATCACGAAGTGCTGCCACATTTCAGGGTAATAACTCGATCGCTGCTACGATTCATTTTCCGACGATCAATATATCCAATGGATGTTTAAGTGCCGCCCACATTAGGGTTATACTTTGTCGTTCGTCGTTAAATCGATGGATGTTTAAGTATCGCACTTTGTCGTTCATTGTGAGAATTTGATCTCGTGAGTTATCGTAAATGCTGTATTGATTACTAACCCCGTTTTGTGTGCATTGTTATTTAAATTAGGTTAACAAGGCTAATCCATAGACTAGACTCTGCTCAAATTAAATCTGCAATGTGAGTCATTCTCTTTTTATCAAATTACTTTACAAAACCCTATTTATTTTAAAGTTATAATTACAGGGATTAAGTTTATGTAATCACCAAGTTACAGCCGGTATGTGGGGTTTTGTATACATTACTTGATAATCTTCACCATTGGGGCAGCCAAGGGGTGATATGACCATAATCACAGACACCATTGGACGAATGGGCCAATGGGTCGAGTGATAAAGTACTGTGGGTATTTGGTTTGATATCAAAAACATTGTAATTTTCCTTAATACTGTAAATTATAACAAATGTGTCATTTTAGTAAATAGAATGATTCACTCAGTATTTTCCGCTGACAAAACCTTTTTCAAACATGTTTCAGGTGATCTGTTGTAATTCAGGAAAAGTGCTGAGGAGCATTTCAAGCTTAAGATAGTGGCTCATTATAAAATAAAGAAATATGTTTTGTAACATAAAGATTTCTTCATGAAATGATAGTATTGTAATTTACCGGGATTTTATCCCGAGTTGTGAAATAAAATAATGGGGAAAAATTTTAGCTTTAAAACGATCCTGATGATAAACTTCCGCTGTTAAACTCAATTAAATAAATACCACGTGATTTCTGTCCCGCGGCTCCTGAATCGGGTAAAACCGGGTCAAGGGCCGTGACACCAAAGAACAGAAAGTTCAAGAACCAAAAGTTCAAGAACAGAAAGTTCAAGAAAAGAAAGTAAAACTTTCACAAGGGCAGAAAGACAGACTGAGGAAGAAAAGGAAGAAAGCGAGAGAGTATCTCGAAAGGATTTTGTCCTCGGATAAAACTGGAAAAACAGATAAAAGTTCTGATAAATCATCTTGCTCTCCAAAGAATGAAAAATCAAGCAAAATGAATTCATCAGATACAAATCTGAGGACAGAATGGAGTGTAAAGAAAGGACAAGTTCCTGGCAATGAATTTGTTTCTTTGGAAACAAAGGAGCCACGTGTTGGCAATGAAACTGACTTGTCAAAGTCAGAAGAGCCATGTATTGGTAATGATTCTGATTCGGTAAAATCAGAGGAGCCACAAATTGAGGTAAAAACTGTCAAACCCAAGGCTGGTCAGGCTTGGGTAGATCTTTTCAAATGAAAAACCTGACTTGCCGGAGTTCCCAGGTTGGTAAGCGTGGAACATGAATCGGCATCTTTCTTGAGAAATTTCACTTTGGTGATTTTTCGCCTTACATGTGGTAAATCAGGGACATTAAGTTGTACTTGATTTCCTACAAGTGTTTGTGTTGATAGAATCTTGAACTGTTAAATTTTTCAAAATGGTTAAAGGAGAACAAAATGATGAAGTAATCCCCTAACCAACAAGTGGTTTGTTAATTCAATAAAACTAATTTTCCGAAAGAAACATTTGATTAAAACAAACTTAAGTGTTTTGAAATCACAATGGGAAAATAGTTTGTTGTCAGGGGGAGTTCTGATTGTTTATGCCAAGTGGTTGGCGAATTGAAGTAATTCGATATCGGTTGTCAGTTTGTTTTCAAATTTTCCTTGAAAATCAAAATTGAAACATATTTTGATTTTAGGGGGAGAAAAAATTTTTAAAAAAAATAGCAATTTGAAAATGCCAAAAACATTGAAAAAGCAAAAATGAGTTTTGTTGTGAAAAAGAGGAAATGATAGTAAATCAGTGAACTATCACAGCATGCTAAAGATATGAAATGTCAAATGTGATAAACGGCTTCACTGATGATGTGTCGATAGGTTTTCGCACATTTAGTAGATTTATTCGGGATATAAACCTAAAATTTCAAACTTGTGAAATTCGTGGGGAACACTACTTGGATATATAGGTAACCCCTGAAATCTCGTTTAAAAGGTCTCGTATTCTGATATACTAGGTTTTTATACTCAATGATATCTGGGGTATTATTCCGGGACTTCTGCTGAATGGAAGTTCTGACCTAGTCCTTGGATAATGCTTTCCACAAATGCTTGAAACATAGCATAAACCCTCAGCATGCTGATGAAACAATAAAATTGATAGTCGCTGCTGTTGTAGCTAAAAGATCCTCTAAAGGGGACATACCGTAAAGTCGAAGCTGATATCTCTCTGCGTATACGGAAGTATCGACCTGAGATCCCTCGGCCCTCGCATTACCTAATTTATGTACAGATATCATTGTAGTATACTCACCTGTAAGACTGAATATTGGGATTCTGGATACGGGAGTATATTCAAGAGGTGGGACACATGAATGAGCTAAGTTCATAAGACATCTAAATCGTATCCTGAGTAAATTGAAATTTGTGTGAGGATTTAAGATGGATCAGTATATCGACAATCAAGGTGAATCGTTTAGAACTTAAAATGATTAAAGCTTAACGGTGCTAGTGATTTGTCTCATAAACTGATATGATCCTCTTACACAAATTCACAAAAATATTGTTTGTATATATTTGTTTACTGCATTTCATTCAAAAACAAAAATCCAAAAAGATTTTCGGAGTGTTTTAGCATAAAATTTTGAAAATTCAAAAAGATTTTCGACAACTGATGTTGAAGAGCTGATATTCAAAATTCGAGTGCTAAATATGATGAACTACATTGGATTGGGAGAATATGTTGAAAATTTTGAATGTCATATACAAATGTTTTGAAAGATTGTGTGCTTAGTTAATCAAGGTCATTCATTTGAACTTGATGTAACTAGTATGTTTGTTGAATAAATGATGTCTACCAGTACGTTTATTAAATTCAATTGTGAAACTTATGTTGAGGTAGAGGATGTGCAGGGTAACAGGTTTTGGACTTCATCATTCCCACGGAAGCTAAAGGTCAAAGCTTTAACCAGATCAAGACCTTCTAGCATACTGAGAGGGAGAGTCTGTGAAAGGGGGAGTCTGGATCAACGATCAAAGGGAAGTCTGAAGATGAAGCCAGGACAAGATTCTGAACCTGTGAATATAGAATGTTTATGATGAAAAGGCAGAGTTGATGAAAAAGACCAAGACTGAAGACTCGGAGCTGAAGACTTCGTCAACATCCAAGGGGGAGTCTGTTGATGCACGGGATGTCTGTTGACTACGTTTGCATTGAGTCTTAGGTCAAGATAGGATAGATTGGAGTTTGAGAGTCAAATTAGGGTTTAGTAATGTAATTTCGCTCATGTGTACATGTTTAGATAGGAGATTTCGCTTATTAGGACATTAGGGTTTCGCTCATAGGGTTACTTGGTAATTTCGCTTATGTGTCACATGGGGTTTCGCTTATATGAATTGCCATATAAGCGAAATCAGCTGCTGTATATATACCTCCATGTGTGACTTCATTTGTAACCTTTGAGAGCGAAACCTGGTCATATGCTTTGTAACGAAACTTTGTCAAATTGCATTCAGAAAGCATCAATATAGAAGGAATTAAAGAGGAAAAGCTGTTGTTACTTCGTATACATTGATTCCGCCTTTATATGCGAAGATGAACGTTCTCTACTGACTTTTTGGGGTCTAAACCGGTCCAACCGGGCTGCCTCCCGAGAGCGCTAAGTTTAAAGGTCTTCAGCCAGACCATACCTGATAAGCGTTACGGTGGTCTCAATGCACACTTACCCAAAACATTTCCAACAAATGCCCGGAAATTTACAAGCCATCTCCATAAGTTTGTCAGTATAATTGGCATATTCAGACTGCACTTGCGGGTTTCTCTAATCCACTTCATGATGTATACCCTGATGTCTTGTAGTTTCATCCTTCTCATCTTCTTCCTCGAACCCTCTTCCCCACACTTATTAATTTGAATGATTGATATGGGAAGAGGTTCGGTACACATATTCATCTCCTCAGACTGTTCTGCCTCATCATCTGCACACACCATCTGATCCACTAGTGACTCTTCATCAGATAAAGGACTCATTGGTGTGGTATTATCCTCCATACCCTCCTCCTTCATGTGAGAATAATCTCTAATATCATCAGGTAATGGTGAAAGGCGTTGTTCTATTTCTATCTTCATTTTTAAATTCTGACACTTAGAAAATAAACAGCTGATTCGATCTTCATCGGAAATGTTAGGTGCTGATAAATACTGCTCGAGTTTGGACAAAGTCACTTCCAATATAGCAAGCTCTTTCTCCCCCTCGGTATGATAAATATAAACACCCTCGGTCTTAGAATATTCTTCAGGATGATATTGTCGATATTCCTGATACGATCTTAAGATGTGCGCATCCATCATTTTTCTATTCCAATACTTTGGGTTTTCTGAATACACCGTGCACACATCATAATCATAAGTGTGATCGCGACCGCAACAAAAACATAGACCATCCGTCCTTGTCTCATAATAAACATCCTTGTCCCGATCATATCCATCCGAGTAATAATCATCCTCCATTTCTAATTCATAATCATCAACGTATGATGGAGGTGGAACCTGTGAAACATAAGACACCAGTTTTCCATGTGCCCTCCTATAGTGGGCCTCGTGGCAACCGATACATGGATGACGTGGACCTCCGCACAATATACACGTAGAAAAGCTGAAATTTGTGTAATGCTCTGTCATCCTGCACAACACAACTCAACTACCAAGTGTAAATCACGAACATAAAAGAAATCTTTTTGGGATTTTTAATTTTTGTTAACTAATACACAAGATAACACACGTTGCGCACTACTCCCCGGAAGCGGTGCCAAAATTTGACGTGCTGTCGTGGTACACGCAAATTTAATCCAAATAACAACTAGTAGATAGTGGTAAATGGGTATCGAACTCAGGGAGTATGTGGAAAATGTGTTTATGTTATAGCTTTGCAATTAAACTACAATTAACCTAATTTGCAGAAATTAAAGATCAATGATTTGGATTGTTGTTTTAGAAAACTAAATTACTAGCTAATTGCAAATCAAAATTGATTGTTTAACAGATTAAGAGAAAATGACCATCTTAGGTTCTGGTTTCCATTAACAATTGTGCACAAATCCAACTAGAAAGAGTTACATAGACATAACTCATGCATAAACGTTTGTTGTGATAAAAGGGAACGAAGTACTCGGATTATGTAAACGCGAGGTTATTACCCGATGATCAATTAACCAATATCCAACCCTAACCCTTCCCGTGATATCTCGATTGTCAACAACACCAAGAACGTACGATTTAGATTAGGAACAAAACATCAATTAACAATTTACAACCAAACATTCATGCACCATAAAAAACATAGCAAACATACCAAGTCTATTATTCTAGAAATAAAGATTCATCACACAAAAGTCAATAAGAAACCTTCACCTAAGATGATCACCGAAAGTTTAGCCGGACATTGTTTGGTGGATCATCATAACATCAAGATTGAAGTTCATATGAATCAAAAGACAAACCGAAATGTTAGAAATTGTTCACAAACACTTGCCAAAGCCAAAAATCGCCCTAGAACTCCAGAGAAACGTTTAAGTGTGGGGATGTGGTTTGTTGAATGGGTTGCTTGGGGCAAGCAACGGTTAAGTGTGGGGATGTGACAGGTAGTCCGTAGGACAACCCGTCAATACACCAGCAGGAGAAGTAATTTTGGTAACAGGAGATAAGCCGCGTAAACCCATGAAGTTCATTTCAGTAATGAAAGTTGCTAGTTATAAACGAAAGCAAGGAATAGTGTATATGATTTCGGTAATCATTAATGCTAAAAACAAAGAACTTAAGGAAATTCCAGTAGTATTAGAATACCCTGATGTATTTCCAGAAGAGCTACCTGGATTACCGCCAAATAGGGAAGTAGAGTTTCGAATTCATCTAATTCCTGGAACTGCTCCAATAGCTAAGGCACCTTATCGGTTAGCACCCACATAAATGTTTGAACTGAAAAAGCAGTTAGATGAATTATTAAGCAAAGGATTCATACAACCTAGTTCATCCCCTTGGGGAGCACCTGTGTTGTTCGTGAAAAAGAAGGATGGTTCGTTGCGAATGTGTATAGATTATATGGAATTGAATAAGGTTACCATTAAGAATCGATACCCATTACCTAGGATTGATGATCTTTTTGATCAACTGTAGGGGGCTAGGTATTTCTCTAAGATAGATTTGCGCTCCGGATACCATCAGCTGAAGGTACAGGAAGAAGACATACCTAAAACTGCCGTCAGGACTAGGTATGGTCATTACGAGTTTACAGTCATGCCCTTTGGATTAACGAATGCTCCTGCAGCATTCATGGACATGATGAATAGGATCTGTAAACCGTATCTGGATAAGTTTGTAATTGTCTTCATCGACGATATACTTATTTATTCCAAAAGCCAGAACGATCATTATAAGAACCTGCATGCACTCTTAACTTTGTTAAGAAAGGAAAAGCTTTACGCCAAATTCTCGAAGTGTGAATTTTGGCTACAGGAGGTGCAATTTCTAGGACACATGGTGAATCACGAAGGCATTCACGTAGATCCCTCCAAGATAGAAGCGATCACAAACTGGAAGGTCCTGCAATCAGCTACCAAAGTTAGAAGTTTTCTAGGATTAGCTGGCTACTATAGGCGCTTCATCAAAGACTTTTCTAAGATAGTTGTTCCATTAACCAAGTTAACCTATAAAACTGTAAAGTTTGAATGGGGACCTAAGCAAGAAGAGGCTTTTAGAATTCTAAAACAAAGATTAACAATCGCCCCAATTCTTGCCTTACCCGAAGGAACCGAAGATTTTGAAGTCTACTGCGATGCCTCTAAGCTAGGATTAGGTTGTGTGCTAATGCAACGCAAAAAGGTAATCGCATATGCATCAAGATAATTGAAAACGCATGAGGAAAATTATACAACTCATGATCTAGAATTAGGAGCAATAATTTTTGCCCTTAAGATTTGGAGACATTATCTGTACGGAAGTAAGTTTACTGTCTATACAGATCATAAGAGTTTAAGGTATATATTTGGGCAAAAAGAATTAAACATGAGGCAAAGAAGATGGATGGAGATTTTAAGTGATTACGACTGTGATATCCTATATCATGAAGGAAAGGCAAATGTGGTAACAGATGCCCTAAGTCGTAAGTACCATGAGAAGCCAAGGCGAGTTCGTGCTCTTAGATTAAATCTACAAGTGGATTTAATGGAACAACTGAAAAAGATTCAGGAAACAGCAATCAAGGATGATGCTGAAGGAATGAAAGGAAGGATAAAAGAATTAGAGCAAGGGACTGATGGAATTTGGAGATTCCATAGGAAAAGGATTTAGGTACCTAGACAAGGAAACTTAAGAGATAGGATATTATAAGAAGCCCATAAATCTAGGTATACTATGCATCCTGGTAATAACAAGATGTATAAAGACTTAAGGAATAATTTTTGGTGGATAGGAATGAAAAAGGACATAGCTAGATACGTCTCCAAGTGTTTAACTTGTTTGCAAGTTAAGGCAGAACACCAGAAACCCTCAGGTTTACTTCAATAATTAGAAATGCCTGTATGGAAATGGGAACTAATAACAATGGATTTTGTTACTAAGTTACCCAAAACAAGGAAAGGTAACGATGCAATCTGGGTGATTGTAGATCAGTTAACCAAATCATCTCATTTCCTACCGATAAAGGAAACCTTTAGCATGGAAAGATTGGCTAAGTTATATGTAGACGAAGTAGTATCATTACATGGAGTCCCACTCTCCATTGTGTCATATAGGGATAGTCGTTTCACTTCGCATTTTTGGACAAGCTTCCAACAAGCAATGGGGACGCGATTAAATTTAAGTACTGCATACCATCCCCAAACAGATGGACAAAGTGAAAGGACGATCCAAACCCTAGAAGACATGCTCAGGCCATGTGTAATAGATTTCGGTGGGAATTGGGATGACCACTTACCATTAATAGAATTCTCCTATAACAATAGTTACCATACGAGCATCAATGCTACCCCGTTCGAAGCACTGTATGGACGAAAATGTCGAACTCTAGTACGCTGGGCAGAAATAGGAGAAAGTCAATTATCAGGTCCCGAGATTGTGCAAGAAACCACCGACAAGATAACTCAAATCAAAGAAAGACTAAAAATGGCTCGAGATCGCCAGAAGAGTTATGCAGACAATCGACGCAAGCGGCTAGAATTTCAAGTTGGGGATAAGGTACTATTAAAAGTTTCTCCTTGGAAAGGGGTAGTGCGTTTCGGTAAGAAAGGAAAGCTGAGTCCAAGGTATATAGGACCATTTACCATTACCCAACGAATAGGACCAGTTGCCTATCAATTACAACTACCAGAAGAGCTAGCCGGGGTACATGATGTGTTTCATGTATCTAATCTCAAGAAATGTTGTAAGACCCGTCTTAAAAGTTACAAAATTGATAACATATAACACGCATTTAGTACAAAAATATCGGCACTTACAAAAACTTTCTTAGTTTTAAGATCATACTTGATCAAAATATCCAAGTCATCATCCTACTAGATAAACTTTCAAACATAATTTCAAGCGTTTAGATGTTACTAAAACAAAATAGATCAAATGCGGAAGCTTTGTTTGGTGCGTTCGGTTCTTGAGAGTTGCTTGATCGCCATCCGGATTAAGTCCATCATTACCTAAGGTCAAAACCAAGTAAAAGATTAGTTTTGACACCTTAAAATCAAGAATAACAAGTTCCATGGTTAAACAAGGAGAATCAAGCAAAAATTCCAGCGAGATGGGGCGGTCACGTCGCGTGACGGAGGCTGGCCAAGCCGTCGCGGCCCGCCACCACCGTCGCGTCGCGCGACGGTGAGTCTATTTGGCCGTGGCGTGGCGCGACCTTGAGTTTTTGACAGAAGGTTTGTTGGCTGGAGCTGTATATCAGCCCAACACCATTTTTATCATATACAAACTTTAAATCGACATAACTTTTGACTCGGGCGTCCGTTTTAGCCAATTATTTTTCCCACATGACCGTAATTAAATTACGGACCCGTTTATCAACACAACTCACGTAAATTTTCAGTTTAAGAACTGTTGGCCTTTAATTTGGCTCTTTATTTATTCGACTCGTTTGTCTACAAGCTCAACAACTTGTTTTATTGTCATCTCATGTCTACGACTGATTTACCTAATCCTGGGTTTACCCACTATAGCGTTTCACTCCCTTCAAGAGGGACACTTACGCAATAATCGTCATGCTTATTTTCAAGGATTTAAACATGCTTTTCTAAATCATTTGACAAGTAAAAATTCCGAACTTTAATCCCTCTACAAGGGTTCATGTTTTTGCAACAAGTTAGCGTATCCGCTTCATGGCTTACGCTTTGTTTATAACCGATCAACAAGTGATGATCATTGACTTCGACGTTTACAACTCAACTTGTTTTGACCCGTTTGGATGCCGAATGGAGACCACCATTTCAAGACATTCCAAACTCTATTTCTAACACATGTTTTGGCCCGTTTTATTTGTTTAAGGCACTTTGTCACTTCCGTGACTTAACGGGTTTTCCTCTTTGGCTAAATTCCAATACAACTAACTAGAATAAATAAATAACATAATGTAACGAAACCATCGGTCGCGTACCTTTAGAGCGCACCCTTCAAGCGCGTATCACTTCCGGCTTGTCCGCTTGACGATCCGGATTCTTTACCTAAAGAGTTCCATCCACAACTAATTTAGAACTCTTTTATAATCAATAACGGACAATTCATTATGATATTCAAATCCGCGTTTTTGTCCGATCTTTAACGTTTTATTCCTCACTTAGGCGTTTTAACAAACACCTAGCGGGTCAGATTTTTACATAATCAGTACTAGGTTCATGACATGTTATTTCCATTTACTTTCACTTCAATTAGGCAATTTACACAAAATTTCAACATCAATAATTCTGAATTTACCACATAATTTCAGTTTTCACTAGAATAAAAATCATAATCCTAGTGTTTATCTAGTTTCTACAATTCCATTAATCACCTACAATGGTGATTACAACTCCACAAGTATCATGCAAGGTTTTAACAAGATATCATCTAGGGTTTGTCCCTAGACATCATATTACCTCTAATTTGATCTATCCAACACATAATCAAGCTAAATTTTCGATTTTCACAATCAACCTAAAATTCAAGATGCATTAAAATATCAAAATTTTGCATACCTTATGATCCCTTCGTCGAGGTGATCACTAATATGTATTCAGATTTTGATTTAGACTTGATTTAGGCTTCCAATTTGTGAGATTTTGTGAAACTTAGGGTTTGGAAAGAAACCCCTGATCGCCCCTGTGTTCTTGTTCGACCAGACACACACACATGTGTGTGTTTGGTGTGTTAATTGTTACTTTAAACATTTAAGTTTCAATTTTTACAAGTTTGATCCCCTAACTTTTATTTTGCTATAGTTTAGGTGTTTAACCTTGTTTTAAGTCACTTCAAGACTCATAACTAACTGGGTTATAAATTCCTAGTTAGTTGGTTATTGTTTGATTAATACTTTATATTGAAAATATAAAGTTTCATATTTTCGGGGTGTTACAAGTCCACCCCCTTAAAAGGTTTTCATCCCCGAAACTGAATTACGTACCAAATAAAGTAGGGTAGAGTCGTTGCATTTCCTCCTCGGATTCCCAGGTGGTATCCGAACCCTTCCTGTGTTCCCATTTGACCTTTACTTGGTTGATCTCTTTGTTCCTTAAGATTTTCACCTTACGGTCCAAAATCGCAATCGGCTTCACTACATAGTTAAGGCTATCATCCACCTCGATGTCATCGTAGTGGATATACGCTGTTTCGTCCGCTAGACATTTCCGAAGATGTGACACATGAAATGTGCTATGAATTCCGCTTAATTCCTCCGGTAGTTCAAGGCGGTATGCTACATTTCCTACTCGTTCGACAATTGTAAACGACCCAATAAATCTCGGGCTTAATTTTCCTCTCTTTCTAAACCAGATAACCCCCTTCCATGGGGATACCTTAAGCATGACCTTGTCGCCAACCTGAAACTCGATCGGTATCCTCCTTTTGTCCGCATACGACTTTTGTCTATCTTGAGCCGCTTTCAAGTGTGCCCGAACCACATCAACCTTTTCATTAGTGGCTCGAACTATGTCTTTATGGGCGAGTTCACGTGGACCCACCTCACTCCAACACACTGGGTCCGGCAATTCCTACCACAAAGCATTTCATACGGAGCCATCCCGATACTAGTATGGTAGCTGTTATTATATGAAAACTCGACCAATGGTAGATAAACATCCCAACTACCTCCGAAGTCGATTATACATGCCCATTGCATGTCTTCCAATGTTTGTATTGTTCTTTCGCTCTGTCCATCTGTCTGAGGATGGTACGCAGCGCTAATGAACAATTTTGTTCCCATTTGCTCTTGGAAATCTCGCCAAAAATTTGAAGTGAATCGGGTATCCCTATCGGACACGATGGATACCGGTACTCCGTGTCGTGCCACTATCTCATTAGTGTATACTTCGGACATCTTTTCTGACGTATATGTTTCACGTATCGGGATAAAATGAGCACTCTTTGCAAGTCTGTCAACAACTACCCATATAGCATCAAAACCGCGGTTCGTCTTTGGTAGTTTGGTTAATAGGTCCATTGTAATATGTTCCCATTTCCAAACCGGAATTTCCAACGGTTGGAGTTTACCGTATGGTTTTTGGTGTTCCGTCTTGACTTGTAGACATGTCAAGCATTTCTCCACGTATTTCACTACATCTCTTTTCATTCCGGGCCACCAATAGTTTTGTTTCAAGTCGTTATACATCTTGGTCGCTCCCGGATGGATGGAATAACGGGATTTGTGAGCTTCATCAAGTAGAAGCTTTTTAACTCCACACGTGTTAGGAACCCAAATTCTATTGAAACGTGTTTTCAAACCGTGGTTGCCTTCTTCGAGATCCTTAAATTGACTGACAATTCTTTCCTTTTTCCAATTTTCCACCTTCACTGCTTCAACTTGTGCTTCTCGGATTCGTTCTAGTAAGCCCGAGGTCACAATAAGCTGCATTGATTGTACCCGTATCGGGGCATAGTCTGCCTTTCGCCTTAACGCATCCACCACTACATTGGCCTTCCCAGGGTGGTAGTGTATTTCACAATCGTAGTCCTTGACCGTTTCCAACCATCGCCTCTGCCTCATGTTTAATTCCTTCTGATCAAAGAAATATTTCAAACTTTTATGGTCGGTAAAGATAGTACATTTTACCCCATACAAGTAATGCCTCCATATTTTTAAGGCAAATACCACTGCTGCCAGCTCCAGGTCATGAGTCGGGTACTTCTTTTCATGGATCTTCAGTTGCCTCGAGGCATAGGCTATGACCTTGCCTCGTTGCATTAAAACACATCCGAGCCCCGAATGTGATGCATCCGAGTAAACCACCATGTCATCGACTCCGTCCGGTAACGTCAATACCGGAGCGTGGGTTAACTTTTCTTTGAGTGTTTGGAAGGCTTTCTCTTGTTCAATGCCCCATACAAATCTTTCCTCCTTGCAAGTCAGCTTGGTTAACGGTAAGGCAATTTTGGAGAAATCTTGTATGAATCTCCGATAATATCCCGCGAGCCCTAAAAAGCTTTGGATTTCCGAAGGATTCTTCGGAGTGTTCCATTTTGACACGGCTTCTACTTTTGACGGATCCACTAGTACCCCGTCGGCACTAATGATATGCTCGAGAAACTGCACCTCTCGTAACCAGAAAGCGCACTTTGAGAATTTTGCATACAGCTTTTCTCGTCTGAGTGTCTCTAACACTTCTTGCAAATGATACACATGCTCAGCTTCATTTTTCGAATACACTAAAATGTCATCGATAAATACGATTACCGACTTATCCAGCAAAGGTTTGCAAACCCGGTTCATGAGGTCCATGAAAGCCGCGGGTGCATTAGTCGACCCAAAGGGCATTACGAGGAACTCATAATGCCCGTACCGCGTACGAAAGGCCATCTTCGGTACGTCTTCCTCCTTGACTTCAACTAGTGATAACCCGATCTGAGGTCAATCTTTGAGAACCAACTCGCTCCTTGTAGCTGGTCAAATAAGTCATCAATTCTTGGAAGTGGGTATCGATTTTTCACCGTGAGTTTGTTTAACTCTCGGTAGTCGATACACATGCGCATACTGCCATCCTTCTTTTTCACGAATAGTACTGGTGCGCCCCACGGGGATACACTCGGTCGGATAAACCCTTTGTCGAGCAGTTCTTGGATCTGGGACATCAGTTCTTGTAGCTCCGACGACGCGAGCCGATACGGCGCCTTGGCCACAGGTTTTGCGCCCGGAATCAATTGGATTCCGAACTCTACCTCCCGTTCTGGTGGTATTTCCGGTAAATCTTCCGGAAACACATCTTCATAATCACGTACTACGGGTACGTCTCCGATTTTTGGGAACTCTTTCTCCGACTCGCTTGCGTACACCATATATGCTTTGCATCCATGTTTCATAAATTTGTGGGCCTCTAGCATTGTACATACCACGGGGTTACCCCCTTTTTCACCATATATGGTAACATGCCTTCCGCTAGGAGACGTCAGTTTTATCTCCTTTTGAAAACATGTCACCTTTGCGTGGTATCGGGATAACCAATCCATACCCACGATCACTTGGAATTCTCCCATCGACATCGGGATCAAGTCTATTGTGTATTCTTCGTCGTCAATGCTCAATTTTCAATTTTAACATACATCACTAACGATAAAACTCTTGTTATTACCTATCTCTACTTCTAAAGGCATAGGTAATTTTGTTAGAACAAATGAAGGATGTCGAATAAACCTATATGAAATAAAGGATTTATTCGCACCCGTATTGAATAATACACATGCAGGAATCGAGTTTACAACAAATATACCTGAAACCACATCGGGTTCTACTTTTGCTTCTGCGGCAATTAGGTGAAAAGATCTAGCCTTTGCCTTCGGGGCTTCGCCTTTTGTATCTTGCCCATCATTCTTTCCCACTAGCTCCGGACATTGCGACTTTTTGTGACCCGGTCGATAGCACTTGTAGCAAACTGTCACTTTATCCGGGCATGATGAAGCCATATGTCCCGTTTTCCGACATATGGGGTAAGGTTTATTCTTGAAGCGACATTCGCCCTTATGACCCTTTCCACAGATTTTGCAATTTGGCGATCCGCCTTTTGCGTCCGATTTCTTTGTTGTTTCATTCGTTCGTGCTTTCTTAGTAGGGCTTGGATTAACATCTTGCGCCCTTCGTTCACCCCGTTCAACTTGCTTTTTCAACTCAATCTCCCGTTCCCGAGCAACATTTATGATCTCGGTAAGGGTCTCATACTTTGAAGCAGTCATAAACTCCCTATACTCCGCGCTCAACATATTGTAGTAATAATATATCTTCTGTTCTTCATTTGTTATCAGTTCATCACAAAACTTCATTTTATCCATGAACGTTCCCGTGATTTTGTCAATGGACTCACCCTTGTGTCTAAGTTGCATGAATTCTTCTTTGATTCTGTTAATGACCGCCTTGGGACTATGATGTTTAAGAAATGGCGTCTTAAATTCATCCAATGTCATAGCCTTAACTGCTTCATTTCCAATTTCTTTCTTCTTGTTATCCCACCAGTCTTTCGCTTGACCTCTTAATTGACCCGTACCATAGGCTACGTAGTCATCTTCATCACAATGGGTCCTTTCAAACACTCCTTCGATGTCGCTTAGCCATCGTTGGCATATTATCGGGTCAACCTCCCCGTTATAGACTGGCGGTTTACACGCCATGAATTCTTTGTATGAACAAGGCTTTCGTCCTCCGGATTTTTCCTTCGCTATATTGGCACTATCTTCCAATTTCTTGATTCTTTCGTCAACCACTGATAGTACCGTGTTCTGGATCTTATCGATAAAACCAGACAAACTATTTTCGATTGCCTTTCCAACCTCCTCGGCAATCACTTCTCTCATTTGCTCGGTGACTCTCGGCACCGCATTGTCATTACCTTCATCCGTCATTTTTTAAACTGAAATGTTTACATCAACTGTTAAACATTTCATTTATAACATATGATTTATTTGCTTTAGTTTAATCAAGTTCGTAACTTGCTTCAACCGTTCTTGTTTAATGCACTTCCCGTGTTAGAGTGAGTTTACACACTCTTTTCGTGCATGTCAATTCATGTTTCATTTCTATATTTACTAAATCTACTTAAAACAATTAACTCTTACAGGATGCTTGATCAAGCTTGAACCGAACACACTTTATTAACAACCTGGCGCTCTGATTACCAACTTGTAAGACCCGTCTTAAAAGTTACAGAATTGATAACATATAACACGCATTTAGTACAAAAATATCGGTACTTACAAAAACTTTCTTAGTTTTAAGATCATACTTTATCAAAATATCCAAGTCATCATCCTACTAGATAAACTTTCAAACATAATTTCAAGCGTTTACATGTTACTAAAACAAAATAGATCAAATGCGGAAGCTTTGTTTGGTGCGTTCGGTTCTTGAGAGTTGCTTGATCACCATCCGGATTAAGTCTGTCATTACCTACGGTCAAAACCAAGTAAAAGATTAGTTTTGACACCTTAAAATCAAGAATAACAAGTTTCGTGGTTAAACAAGGAGAATCAAGCAAAAATTCCAGCGAGATGGGGCGGTCGCGTCGCGCGACGGAGGCTGGCCAAGTCGTCGCGGCCCGCCACCGCCGTCGCGTCTCGCGATGGTGAGTCTATTTGGCCGTGGCGTGGCGCGACCATGAGTTTTTGACAGAAGGTTTGTTGGCTGGAGCTGTATATCAGCCCAGCACCATTTTTATCATATACAAACTTTAAATCGACATAACTTTTGACTCGGGCGTCTGTTTTAGCCGATTCTTTTTCCCACGCGACCGTAATTAAATTACAGACCCGTTTATCAACACAACTCATGTAAATTTTCAGTTTAAGAATAGTTGGCCTTTAATTTGGCTCTTTATTTATTCGACTCGTTTGTCTACAAGCTCAACAACTTGTTTTATTGTCATCTCATGTCTACGACTGATTTACCCAATCCTGGGTTTACTCAATATAGCGTTTCGCTCCCTTCAATAGGGACACTTACGCAGTAATCATCATGCTTATTTTCAAGGATTTAAACATGCTTTTCTAAATCATTTGACAAGTAAAAATTCCGAACTTTAATCCCTCTACAAGGGTTCATGTTTTTGCAACAAGTTAGCGTATCCGTTTCACGGCTTACGCTTTGTTTATAACCGATCAACAAGTGATGGTCATTGACTTCGACGTTTACAACTCAACTTGTTTTGACCCGTTTGGATGCCGAATGGAGACCACCATTTCAAGACATTCCAAACTCTATTTCTAACACATGTTTTGACCCGTTTTATTTGTCTAAGGCACTTCGTCACTTCCGTGACTTAACGGGTTTTCCTCTTTGGCTAAATTCCAATACAACTAACTAGAATAAATAAATAACATAATGTAACGAAACCATAGGTCGCGTACCTTTAGAGCGCACCCTTCAAGCGCGTATCACTTCAGGCTTGTCCGCTTGACGATCCGGATTCTTTACCTAAAGAGTTCCATCCACAACTAATTTAGAACTCTTTTATAATCAATAACGGACAATTCATTATGATATTCAAATCCGCGTTTTTGTCCGATCTTTAACGTTTTATTCCTCACTTAGGCGTTTTAACAAACACCTAGCGGGTCAGATTTTTACATAATCAGTACTAGGTTCATGACATGTTATTTCCATTTACTTTCACTTCAATTAGGCAATTTACACAAAATTTCAACATCAATAATTCTGAATTTACCACATAATTTCAGTTTTCACTAGAATAAAAATCATAATCCTAGTGTTTATCTAGTTTCTACAATTCCATTAATCACCTACAATGGTGATTACAACTCCACAAGTATCATGCAAGGTTTTAACAAGAGATCATCTAGGGTTTGTCCCTAGACATCATATTACCTCTAATTTGATCTATCCAACACATAATCAAGCTAAATTTTCGTTTTTCACAATCAACCTAAAATTCAAGATGCATCAAAATATCAAAATTTTGCATACCTTATAATCCCTTCGTCGAGGTGATCACTAATATGTATTCAGATTTTGATTTAGACTTGATTTAGGCTTCCAATTTGTGAGATTTTGTGAAACTTAGGGTTTGGAAAGAAACCCCTGATCGCCCCTGTGTTCTTGTTCGACCAGACACACACACATGTGTGTGTTTGGTGTATTATTTGTTACTTTAAACATTTAAGTTTCAATTTTTACAAGTTTGGTCCCCTAACTTTTATTTTGCTATAGTTTAGGTGTTTAACCTTGTTTTAAGTCACTTCAAGTCTCAAAACTAACTGGGTTATAAATTCCTAGTTAGTTGGTTCTTGTTTGATTAATACTTTATATTGAAAATATAAAGTTTCATATTTTCGGGGTGTTATAAATGTTTATCTGATGAATCCCTGGTAGTACCTCCTCAAGATATAGAGGTAAATGAAAAGTTGAAATTTGTTGAGAAACCGCTCCAAATAGAAGACAGAAAGGTCAAACACCTCAAACACAAGAGATTGGTACTGGTCAAAGTAAAATGGGATTCGAAAAGAGGACCTGAGTACACATGGGAACTGGAATCAGAAATGAAGTGAAAGTATCCTTACCTATTTCAGTAAGGTGGGGAGGATGTAAGGACCTGCAAAAATGCCCCAAAACACCCCGTAAGTGAAAACTCGAACCCCTAAAACCCTAATTTTTATGAAAATCAAGTTTTTATGATCGCTCGCGGGCCGCGAAAGAATTAAGGAGAGTCTTCGCGGGGTGCGACAGCCCTGCAAATCTCCGGATAACGATCAAGGCCACGTGTCAAACACGTGGCTGACCTAGGGTGTGACACGGCAGCCCTAGCAGTAGCTAGGGTGGCCCTCGCGGGGCACGTAGAACGGCCTTAAGGCCTTCTCGGGCCGCGAAAAACTCAAATTTCAACTATAAATACGACGTTGCATGGCCAGTTCAAGTTGCTCGAAAATTTCCACTAAAACAACTTTCTTTCTGTTCGAAAATTCAACTTAAGTGTCAAAAAGCTGCTGCGATAACGGGGTAATAACTCGATCACTGCTACGATATAATGTCCGATCGATTGAAACCGATCCGATGGATGTTTAAGTGCTGTCTAAATTGGGGCTATACTTTGTCATTCGTCGTGAGGGTTTTGATTTCGTGAAATTATCGTAAATGTTGTATTAAGTTACTAACCTAGTTTCGTTTGCATTATTTAACTAGGTTACCAGGCTTAATCAGTAGGCATACTCTGTCCGTCTAAACTTGCAATGTGAGTCATTCTCTTTTTACCAAACTATTTCCAAAACCCTATTTATTTTCAAAGTTATAATTACAGGGATTAAGTCTTTGTAATCTTCAATTACTGCCGGTTTGTGTGGTTTTGTATACATTACTTAATAATCGTCACCATTGGACAACAGGGTAGCCAATGGGTGATATGACCATAGTCACAGATACGGTCGAGTGACAAATACCGATTTGGGGTAATTGGTTGATATATAAACATTGTAATCGCTCTTAATACTGTAGATTATAACAATGTGTCGTTTTGTACAAATTGAATGACTCGCCAGTATTTCCCCGCTGATAAAATCTTTTTAAACATGTTTCAGGTGATTTACTGTGAACAAGGAAAAGTGCCGTGTAGCACTCCAGCTTGAATGAAGTGACTCAGTAAATAAATAAACATGTTTTGCAATCAGGGGATTTCTTAGTGAAATTCCTTTATTGTAAATCACGGGGTTTGTCCCAAAACTTGTAATAAAATAATTGGGTGTTTTCAGTTAAACGATCCTGTTAAAATTTCCGCTGCCAAATCAACCACCAATACCACGGGGTTCTGTCCTGCGGCTTCCGGACCGGGCAACTGGGTCGGGGGCCGTGACAGGAAAGTCCTCAATTTCCATTAAATTGTAGAAAACCAAATGATAAAAAAGAAAATAAAAATATGTAAAATATGTTATGTGCAACGTAAACAAGCAAGAACACAATAAAAATAAGCAAACACCCAAGCTGGATTTTGACAAGTTCAGGAAACGTACCGAGATGTTAGATTAGGTACCCTTGACATCTTTTCTTTCTGCATTTGTTAGCTGTAGAATGATAGTTCGCAAACGAGAATCTTTTCCTACGTTTGGGATCTGAACTAGTAAATTCTCAAAAGTAGCATGATCAGGCATAAAACTTCGGTTGAACATTTCTTCAAGAAATATCTCAGCCTCTCCATACTCATTTTTCTTCAATATGTCTTGAACAATTATATTGTATGTGATTTGGCAAACAACCATGCTCTTCCATCTCTCTAAGCTTCTTTAACTTTACTCAATAACCCTTCTTGGCAATATAGATGTATCATTGCACTATAGGTCCTAGCCATTGATTTCAATTCTTTTTGAAACGTTCATCAAACAGATCCTTGGCTAAGTTAGGCTTCCCACATTTGCTACAAGTCTACAGCCATCAATCAATATAGTATACAACCCTACATCTTTCATTAATTCTTTGCTTCCCAACAGACGGAAGATAGCCAATGCATCAAAACACTAGGAGCTGTTGCACATCCCATGGAACATGATACCGTATGTTAAAACAGTGGGAATCAGTGTTGGATTATTCGGGTTCGTTTTCGTTCACGGGTCAGCAGAATTAACCAGTCACGGGTCATGTAAATGGATCATTGACCATGAAAAAAAGAAGTGGTCCATGTTGACCAAGTTTATGGGATGTGAACGTTGGAGTAGTGGCTAAAAAGAAAGAACTTTACATTGAACTTTTATTATGCATGTGTTTTATTAGCTTTGTTTATTTTATTGTTTTTAATTCCTACGTAGGCATGTACAAGGCTATAAAAGGCCTCATTTGTTTAATAAACATTGCACCCACTTTTCATTCGAAACTGAAGTCTGGTTCTTCATTCTCAATATATTTTCTTTCTCTACAAACTGATCACATACATATAGATACATACTGAGTTTGTAGTGTGTGTAGAGTGGGGCCTGAACCAACATTTGGTATCAGAGCCTAGGGCTCGTATCGGAGAAGCCTCCGCCGCCGCCGGGTGTGTCGATCGGTGGAGGGCAGGCGTGAAAAGGTCCAGCCCGTCCCTGCGGGACAAATGCAGCAGGAAAATGGGTTGTTCGGGACTGTGTTGCAGCGTTAAACGGAAGCGTTAAGGTGTTTCGGTAGGCCGTTGTTGTGGTAGATGCACCGGTTAAGACGACGGGGGTGGCCAGTGATAAACACTTGTGTTCCGTGGCTGTTAATAGTGATCAAAAGAGGGTTCAAAGCTGTTCGGATGTTAGTTGCGGGTTTGCGCAGCTGTTATACAACGGTGACAACAGCAGAATGTTTTGCGGGTACCTTGATCGGATTGTTCGTGATAAGAGGAGACCGGCGTAGTGCGTGAAAAGCGGGCAAAATGGACCCGTCAAAGCAGGTGGCTTTGGATTCGCTTCGTTTGGCAATGTGAGAAAACGGAAGAAGCGGGTGGCTTGTTTTCTTGGTCGGTGGAGAGGCCTCTTGAACAAGGGTGATCGGAAAAAAGGTTGTTGAAAGAAAAGGAAGAACACGGTGGTGACATTATGGCGTTGGAGTTCAATCGGGTGGCTTTGGATGTGACCGAGGAGAGGTTGTTGATCCGTGATAAGTCGTGATGTTAATGAACGGTAACAACCTGTCAACTTCTACAACATCTTAAGAGTCGTCATCTCAAGTGTCTTCATAACTCTTTATAATTATTTCATTTACTATCATTTATGTTGTTATTAATTCTTCATTATTTCATTGTCCTTATATATGTACCCATTGTAATTTGTTGAGATATAGTGAGAGTTATCATTTCCTACATGGTATAGAGCCAAAACCGATCCACCCTCCCTCCCTCATTCTTCATCATCGGTGCTATGGCTGCCTCTTCTTCCGAATCCACCCCCTCCCTCACTCTCTTGCTAATCTCACCCCCATCAAACTCTCATCCTCCAACTACCTACTTTGGAAATCCCAAATGGAGCCTCTTCTTTCCCTTCAAGGTCTCATATCACATGTTGATGGCTCAGTTGATTCCCCAACTCCCACTGTTACCACTAATGATAAAACCTCCCCTAATCCTGAGTATGTTTCATGGCTTGCTACTGATCAACGCACCATTGTGCTCATCAATGCCACGCTATCGGAGGAAGTGATGACCGTAGTGGTCAGCCAGGCCACCGCTCATCAAAGGTGACAGTCTCTTGAAGCTGCCTATGGTAACACTTCTATTGAACGGGTCCAGAACCTCCGTGATCAGCTTCGCACTCTTCTAAAAGGGTCTAAATATGTGGTTGACTTTGGTCGTCAATTCAAGGGTTTGTCGGACTAACTGGCGGCGATCGGATATCCGGTTAACCGGGATGACCAGACTCACTGGTTCCTTTGTTTTCTAGAACCCTCTTTTGAGTCATTTTCTGCCATCATCAAATCAGTTCAGCCCCCGCCATCTCTTCAGGATCTTATTTCCAAAGCCGAAAGCCAGGAAATGTTTTTTCGGTCGTTACATGCAAACAATCAGGCTCCATTTGCTTTCACAGCACAAGCCGATCGCACCTCCACTCCTGTGCGTGGTCGTCGTTCTTCTCGTTTCGCTGGATCCGGTAACCGTGGTGGTCGCAATGGTGGTCGTGGTTATAACAGGCGACTGCCCATTGCCAATTGTGCCGTCAATCGGGCCATTATGCCTCTGCATGCCCCTAGTTGTCCACTTTTGCTAATCGCCACAATTCGGTTGATGAGAGCATTGCTAATGCTTTCTTATCGAAATGTGTTGTTAATGAATCTCGTCCCGATTGGTTTGCTGATTCGGGAGCAACGGACCACATGACTCCCAATGATCAAAATGTCATCAATACCACACCATCTTCAGGTAATCAATCGGTTATGTTTAGGAACGGTCACTCGCTACCGGTTGCCTGAATAGGTTCCTCTACTCTCTCTAATTCATTAAAATTAAATAATGTTCTTGTTGTGCCACATCTTACGAGCAATCTTCTCTCAATTAGCAAACTTACTATGGATAATCCTGTTGATGTCCTATTTTCTTATCCTTCTTTCTTTACTCAGGATCGCAAAACAAGATAGGTTCTGGCTCGCGGTCAATGTGAAGGTGGACTTTATGTTTTGAAGCCCACTCCTCATGCTTGCTTTTCTATGTCGTCGTTTTCCACCGCATCTTTTGAACTTTGGCACTCCCGTTTGGGACATGCCCATTTTGATGTTATTCATAATTTAAATAAACGTGGTTGTTTGTCCGTTTCTGCTTTATTACCTAAACCTCAATTATGTCAATCATGTCAAATAGCCATATCTAAAAGGTTACCGTTTGAGTCAAATACTAATAGGGCTACTAAGCCTCTTGATCTTATCCATTGTGACCTTTGGGGTCCATCACCGGTTTACTCAAATGATAACTTTAGATATTATGTCATATTTGTGGACGATTACTCTCGTTTTTGTTGGTTCTATCCTCTCCGTCTAAAATCGGATTTCTATCATACATTAGACATTTTTTTAAAACTCGTAAAAACCAATTTTCATCAAAGGTTAAAGTGTTTCAAAGTGACGGTGGCACAAAATTTGTTAACCATAAAGTTCGGTCTCTATTTGAACAAAATTGTCGCAACCCCCGATCCCACATCCCCGGGAACGGGCGGCCGCGAGCCAGTTTCGGTGGTATCTCGTATTGTTTAATTTGGCAGCGGAATTTTTCTTCAGGACCGTAGTTAGGAAATATTTGATCAGAGTAAGATACCATATTTTAATAACATTAAACAAATGGGATAAAACCCAAGTTTGCATTACACACATTTTCATAGGAATAAATCCTATTTTATTTAAGAAAAACATCTATTTCTTTTTAGGTAACTTTATTGCCACTTTTCCAAGCCTTCAGTGCTGTCCAGCTAGCTTCTATTTGGCTTTCACAGTTTGTTACCTGACACGCGTTTTAAAAACATTTGTCAGTGGGAAATACTGGTGAGTGAATCCCAATTTAATCAAGTTTAAATAAAAAGTCACAGTGTACGGTATTGAGGGCACATCCGCAATTACATTTGTTTCCAAGATATAACAATTAACATCAGTGGTACTGTCATACTCAACTTGTGGAAATGTTACTCCTTGACCAGGTGGTAACAAATTTTGTATACAATGTGACAACCCGCACTAAACCAGGTATCCGTACGACTTAACTAATGATTAATTACTGCTTAATTACTGTGCTTGCTTGTACTAGCTGATGAACTGCTACTTGAATACTGATACGTGTACTTACTTGCATCATACTTGCTTGCTGTCACTACATTATTTACATACGGCACCTTAGTGACAAACATGATGCACAAAAAGCACAGTAGCACAATACACGGATAACCTACTGAACATGCTGATAAAGCCAGCATCAGGCAAACACTGCCTCCAAGGCCTGTAAGAGCCTGTGATATTTTGCTACACTAATAGTGAGTGTAGGATACAAGGGTTGTAGAACTGCGTCTCTAGGAATAAGTCACAGTGACTGGATGTGCCTAAAACGTACTTTAAGTACAAAACACAGCACTTTAATAAATAATCCAGCTTCTAGCTGACTAGTAAAGTGCCAAAACATGGGGAAAATATTACTAGACACTTTCCAATGTCGGAAATAAGTGTGTCGCTACAAATAATATTAACGACACTCGAAATATTTATTTAGCACTATAACGGGTTGATATCCAACCGATCAACCGGAATTAACCCGGGACATAAAAATGTTGTCGTTTACATTGTTATTCTTTTTCTAAACCAGTTAGGGTCCCTGAATACCCTAACACCCGTCATGATATTTAACACACAAATAACTTATAATAATTCCTAACCTAATAAACTAGTCACTAACTAACAATTCAAAACAAACTAGTTATCTCAACCTCATCCGATCGGTTCCCCCAATAAAGAAACACACCACAGATTTCTTTTGATTATATTAATCCCAAGGTCTAATATCAAGCCTACACTTTATTTGGAGGGTAATGGCATTACATGGTTTAAGAGTTTACTTATAAAACTAATAAACTTCTATCATTTTCAACAAACAAAATTGTGAGTCCTCTCCCCCTCTCGATAGTGCTCTCGGCCGAACCCCACTAACCCCATCTCACCCTTATTAAATTTAGATCTTGCCATTTCTTATACACTCAAGGGTGAAGGATCGCGTACGAGGAGACCCGGTGCACTCGGATTACGAAGGACCTCACCACATTGCTTTTAACCACCTATTTTTCGACTAGTTTCTTCCCTAGCCCCGAGCTAGTAGTAAGTGACTCTAAACGCCTTTTTGATCTATTCTAAAATGGTTAATAAGAAACTTGTCGGTTGAAAACCATGAACATGTAAGAACAAAAAATTAAAAAGTCTACTAAAGGTTACTAAAATAATGAGCTTGGTGGTTAATAGGTGAATATTGGGGTAAAACTTATAAAAATTGTTTTGTTATAATTATTTAGTGTTGTCTTGTGCTAGTAATAGTTCGGATCGTCATCTAACCCGGCTAAGTCATGTTTATGGAACATGACCTAGTGTATGTTTAAATGTGAAAGTGGTTAGATGAAAGACACCACTACTTATTTACATGAACTTGTGTAAAAGTATTTGGTTTGTGTAAAAGTGATTTAACTTGTACAATAGTGTTTAAAACTAGCAGATCTACGTATCTGCAAGTGGTATTTTCAAAGGACCACGCGTCAAAGAAATCATGTTTTCTAAAAGACGGATCTTACACTAACAAACATGATTTTTATAAACCACAAGTGTGTAAACACTTGTGAAATGAAAAGATCCGACAAAGAACTAATTTTGTCAAAAGTTACTAGAAGTTGTAAAGATGGATTTTCTCTAAAAACGAGGTTTTTACGAAATCGGATTATTTACACAAAAGATCCAGTAAAAGTAAAGAGATTTACTACATATTTTTAGACAAACCACAAGTTCGTATATTTTTGCGATTATGTCTATATTTGACTAGTTAAAATGTTGAAAAGTTGTTTGATAATGTTGAGAACATTGATTGATTGAATTGTTAAAAAGAAAATGATACGCTTGAAAACGTGGCCACCTCCAGTTACAGAGGAAACTCTGGCGAAATTTTTCTAAAAACCTAACACTTAGAATTATTTGCACAACAAGTGTTAGAACCATTTTTGACATGTTTTCGAAATATAAATTTCGCCATGACTTTATTTACTAAATATACGGAGGTGGGATTTTCACAAAATTTAACGTGATAAATATATATATTGTCACAACACTGTTTATGATTACTTTGTGAAAAATACATAAATATTATTTTTAGAGTAAAAATAATATTTACGAACATTATCGGATCCAAAATAATACAAACGCTTTCACATGAATATATAAGTTACACCGGTAATTATATTACCACTCGATTATTAAAATGTAACTTACGCACATGTATTGAATCCCCCATCCTTGGGAAGGAAATTAACTACCAAGTATATACAAAATGTAAACACGAAATAGTTGTCTAACTATTTCCCAAAAACTTAAACTATAAAGCTAAGGCACGGCCGTCCGTCTAATAGAATTAGCACTTGTAGGTCGTCGCACAGCTTTCTGATTTGGAGATACTTGGTAGAGACGCTTCACTGTGAGTTCATGTCCCCCTTTTCTCTAACTGTTTTCAGTTTTCTTAACTACGGGGGTGAAATACATGTTACTTTGTTTACAAGTACTATTATACACGGTATGTTAACGTAAGGAGGTTTACTACTTAGATCATGTGAATGGGTAGGCAGAACACCGAGGGACTTAAGCGGTAGATCTATCTGGGTGTAGCGAGCCCAACTCTAGGCCCAACAGAACGGACCTCTGTGAGGACCAACAGAACGGACCTTGAGTGACTTGGTTGCCCGACGCATAAATCGGCTAGGGTTGAGTCTTCCTACTTGCATTTCACACATGCTAATGGCCTTGCAAACCATTGGTGATCTCTTTTCCTTACACTGCTACATACCAGGGAACTTTTATACTTACAAGTGTTTTACTTACTCACTTGCACATGAACTCGCTCAACATTATTGTTGATTTTTCAACTTACATGTATTTCAGGAAATTAACGAGATCTGGCACGGTATGGCATGTTTTCCGCTGCACTAGTTTCCGAGGTCATCCGGGGTTTAGGGGATGTGTCTCTTTCCTGGACAAGACACAATCCTTAAACCATGTTTAAATTATGTTTAAGTTTGTAATGTTTGTTGAACAAGGTTATGGTTGTTAGGGTATGTTCCCGTTAAAACAATGGTACTGTACTTGGTTTTCAAAACTTAATGGATGATCTTGCATGTTTTTAATTCATATAGCTTTGTTATGGTTAAGCTATGGTATTAAGAAGTCACACCAAAATTAACCACGCTTCCGCAAAGCCAGGGTGTGACAGCTTGGTATCAGAGCTCTGATCATAGCGAACTAGGATTCTTTCTCGAGTCTAGACTATGATCACTAGGGCTCTCACGAAAACATTTTTCTGCATACCACTTAAGTCCAGATCCAAACGTTTTTACAAACAAATGTTGAGCACATTTTATTCATTATTATAGGCTTAGTCTGAGAGGCTGAGGCTCGGTCTGAGAGGCCGAGGCTCAGTCTGAGAGATCGAGGAAGTTGGCTAGTGAGACTAGGAGAATTGGCTAGTGAGACTAGGAGAATTGGCTAGTGGGACTAGGAAGAGCAGTCTGAGAGGCTGGGAGGCTAGTGGGACTAGGAGAATGATTTGAATGCTTACTTGGTGACTTATGTGATTATTTGATTATATGATTGACTGTTTGTGCATGTTTGTGTATATGTTACAGACACATGGATTCTACAGACACTGGTGGTTCAGACACCACAGGCCCTAGGCCTATCGTATCAGACGACCTTGAGTCATCGGAGCACGAGGTTCATACGTCCGACGTCACGAGCACAGATGAGGACGACTTTCAGCCCTTCGCATTACCTGACGGTGCTGACGAGCTCGCAGATGGTCCTTTGGCCGGGGATCTACCACTGGCAGTGATCCCTGCTCCTATACCGCTTGCTTCGTACCCTGTTCACGATTTGCCTATCGACGACGAGGAGGATGATGTCGATATGTTTGATGAGGAGCCTTTCGAGGATGATGCTCAGGGCGAGGCCCTTCCTGCTGCTGATGGTCCCTTGTTGATCGCAGATGCTCCCGCCGCGGAGTCACCTGCTCACTCCCCAGTCCCAGACTCCTTTGAGTCTGTGGCCTCTGTACCCTCACACATCCAGAGTGCACAGCACTTCTCTCATGGATCAGATTCCGATCAGGCATCTTCTGTTGCCCCTATCCCCAGTTTTGTTTTCGACCATGATGATGAGGGGGATTCCGATCCTATGTTTCCCCCAGGGTTCGACCCAGATCGTGACTTAGAGTTTATCCCCATGGATCAGTTTATGGAGGATCCAGTAGACCCTGTTGACCCATTTGATCCTATTGACCCAGATTTTGATTTCGAGATGGCTTTTGATGACCTCGAGCCTGCCATTGCTCCAGAGCAGGCAGCCGCTCTAGACCCCATACCGGAGCATGACCCAGTACATGCTGACATCCCTTTTGAGCCTGTTGCTGATGATCTCCCCGTGGATGTTCCTTTGATGGAGGGCGATCATGTCATTGTTGATCCTGTTGATCCTTTACCTGTTGTCGCTATACCTGTTGACCCTCCCATTGAGCACATTGCACCTGTTCACCCTGTTGTTGCTCCCCCACTGGATCCCGTTCCACTAGAGCCCGAGCATGCACTGTTCGCGGCACGCATGGATCCACCAGATGAGCATGCACAGCACGGTTGGATACCTGCTGATGAGGATGTACCGCCTTTTCCCCCACAGATCCCTGTTACGTGACATGTTGATTTTTCTTTCCAGGTTCCACAGTATGTACCTCCAGCGAGGCCTGGAGAGGGTTCTTCAGCCCATCCTGTTGGGCATGTACCGATGCCTATCCCTTTCATGCCACAGATGTCATCTGTTCCACCCGCCGTTGCTCCATTTCACGTGGCACCTTTTGACCCCACTAGTGAGCCGTTTCTTTGGGCACCAGACTCTGGTATGCCACCCACTGACCCCTACCATTCTTTTCACAGGGGGTACACTATCGAGGACGTCTTGATGTCTTTTGTAGCTCAGCATGAGTCACACACGCAGTGCATCCAGGAGCTCGAGAGAGCTCAGCTGCCACCGTGTCCCTGCCATGGTCAGACACACTCTCCTCTGCAGCCATTTCGACCTTTACCTCCAGATTATGCTGCCCGTCTCTTTACACTAGAGCAGCAGATTGCTTCTATCATTCGTACTCAGCGAGCCCAGGAGGAGGACTGGCTCCAGTTACGTCGTTTGTTTTACACCCACTTTCCCCCTCCTCCACCACCATCTGTATAGAGCTCATCAGTGCTGTTTGGGTAGACGAGGATGAGAAGACGGCGATTGTTGGATTGCACAGTATTTTTGGAGACTACTTTATGATCCTGACTTTTGTTGACATGTATTTGACACTGATTTTGTTATGGTTTTTGTACAGGGGTGATGTAGCCCCTAGTTGATTGATGATTGTATGACACTATGATGTACTGATACACTTACTATGTGGTCTCGATATATGGCAATCGCAGTATTCTCATCATGTCTGGTTCGATTGATTGCTTATTTGTATTTTATGACATGGGATGTTGTGTGATTGGTATTTGTGATGTATTGATAACATGAGATGTTATGTGATTATACTATTACTATCGATATATACGTACACTACATTATGACCTGACTTACGTATTATAACATCGGAGCTTTACCATGGCCTGACCAACTTATACCATCTTTTAGAAAGATGCCGCCAAGACGTGAGACACGAATGCCTACTAATGAGGCAGAGCTCCAGCAGATTATTGCAGCTGCCATAGCACAGTACGCAACATCTCAGCCAGGAACGAGCGGAAGTATTAACCAAGGCAATAACAATCCACCTCACGGTAATACTAAGTCATTAAGACACACCGTGGCCTAATTGGATATCTTTAGCGATGATGCTAATGCCGTTCATATATTATAACGTATGTGCAGGGTGCACCTACAAGCAGTTCTTAGACTGCAAACCGGTCAACTTCGATGGCACTGGAGGTGCTGTCGCCTTCGTTCGTTGGGCTGAGAAAACTGAATCTGTTCTTCGCATGAGCAAATGCGCACTGGATCAGCAAGTCACCTATATCTCAGGGCTGTTTCTAGATGGAGCCCTCTCTTGGTGGAATCTACAAGTACAGACACTAGGCGAAGCTGCTGCCTACGCGCTGACCTGGACCGAACTAAAGGAACTCATGCGCAAAAAGTACTGTTCCCGCGCAGAAATCCAGCGATTGGAGACCGAGTTCTGGCACTTGAAAATGGACGGTCCAAAGGTAGCGGAATACGTTCAAAGATTCCATGACTTATCTCAAGTGGTACCCTACATGGTCACTCCCGAGTTCAAGAGAATTGAACGCTTCATTTGGGGATTAGCTCCCCAAATCATAAGCATGGTAACCTCCTCCAAACCAGCGACTATCACTGAAGCCATTGATTTGAGCGTGGCACTCACAGAAGAGGCCATCCGCCTGAACAAGTTTGATGAGATCAAGACGAAGAAGGCAGAGACTCACGTTGAGTCATCAGGAGGCAACAAACGAAAGTTCTCGAACTTCAAACAAGGCATTGGCAGTGTTGGTAAGAAAGGGGAACCAAACGCACCAGCTCAGGTTACAGCTGGTAGTGGAAAGAAAGGAAGAGGATACATGGGCACCCAGCCCAAATGCAATACCTGCCAACGCCACCATTCTGGTCAATGTGGGCTAAAAGTATGCGAAGTATGTGGGAAACGTGGTCACTTGAAGGACACTTGTTGGGCCCCTGCCGGTCGAGGAGGCCAGGGAGGATATGGAAACAGAAACAATAATCGTGGTGGTAATCGCCCACAAGGAAATAATGGAGGGAACGGAGTCAACAATGCGAACCAAAACAACCAGCAAGTTGGGGATGGCGCCGGAAGTGGCCGAAAACTTGGATGTTTTAACTGCGGTGATGTTGGGCATTTTAAGAAGAACTGCCCAGATTTAAACCCAGCCCGTGGAAGGGTGTTCCAACTCGAAGCTAGGGAAGCGCGCCAGGATCCCAATGTTGTTACTGGTACGTTCCCTATCAATCAACGCTATGCATCCGTTTTATTTGATACTGGTGCCGATTATAGCTTCGTATCGTTAGAATTTAAGAATATGCTTGGGTTAGCCGCTAATAAGTTAGATATTCCCTACTCAATCGAATTAGCCAATGGGAAGTTAGTAGAAGCCAATGAAGTGATCAGAGGTTGTGTGATTGAATTGGGAGAACGTGAGTTCACTCTAGATCTGCTACCAGTCCAGTTGGGAAGCTTCGACGTGGTAGTAGGAATGGATTGGTTATCAGGAAACAAGGCTGAGATAGTATGTCACAAGAAGGTTGTTCGTATCCCAACCGATGATGGTGAGACCATTGTGGTTCACGGAGAGAAGCGTGAGACGCCGTTGAGGATTATCAACTGCTTGAAAGCAAGGAAGTGTTTACAGAAAGGATGTGTTGCCTTTCTGGCACACATTGTGGATAAGAAGGCTGCTGAGCCAAGAATCGAATACATCCCTGTCGTAAGGGAGTATCCAGAAGTCTTCCCAGAAGACTTACCCGGACTGCCACCTCAGAGACAAGTAGAGTTTCACATTGACTTGGTTCCAGGCGCCGCGCCTGTGGCTAAGGCACCTTACAGACTTGCTCCATCTGAGATGCAGGAACTGTCGACACAACTTCAAGAGTTGTTAGACAAGGGTTTTATCCGACCAAGCTTCTCGCCTTGGGGAGCTCCGGTCCTGTTTGTCAAGAAGAAGGACGGTAGTTTCCGAATGTGCATTGACTACAGGGAATTGAACAAGCTGACGATCAAGAATAGGTATCCTCTGCCAAGAATTGATGATCTGTTCGACCAACTGCAAGGCTCAAGTTTTTACTCTAAGATCGATCTTCGATCTGGATACCATCAGTTGAGGATTCAAGAAGAAAGTATCCCAAAGACAGCCTTCAGAACTCGTTATGGACACTACGAGTTCCTCGTTATGCCATTTGGTTTGACAAACGCGCCTGCAGTATTCATGGACTTGATGAATAGAGTTTGCAAGCCGTACTTGGATAAGTTCGTGATTGTGTTTATCGACGACATCTTGATTTACTCAAAGACGAAGGCTGAACACGAGCAGCATCTTAGGACCATTTTGGAGCTGCTAAAGAAGGAACAACTGTACGCCAAATTCTCCAAGTGCGAGTTTTGGCTACGCGAAGTCCAATTCCTTGGGCACGTGGTAAATGAAGATGGAATCCACGTGGACCCAACAAAGATCGAGGCGATCAAGGATTGGGAAACGCCAAAGACGCCAACCGAGATTCGGCAATTCTTGGGTTTGGCTGGCTACTATCGAAGGTTCATCGAGGATTTTTCAAAGATCGCTCAACCATTGACGTTCCTCACGCAGAAAGATAAGACGTTTGATTGGGGAATCAAACAGGAAGAAGCATTCCAGATACTGAAGGATAAGCTCTGCAATGCGCCAATCTTAGCATTACCGGAAGGTACTGACGATTTTGTGGTATACTGTGACGCATCGCGTCAAGGATTGGGTTGTGTGTTGATGCAACGCCACAAGGTTATTGCTTATGCATCGCGTCAACTGAAAGTGCACGAAAAGAACTATACCACACATGATTTGGAACTTGGCGCAGTGGTTTTTGCACTAAAGATCTGGAGACACTACCTTTATGGTACGAAGTGCACAATCTTTACAGATCACAAGAACCTACAGCATATATTCAACCAGAAGGAGTTGAATATGAGGCAAAGACGATGGGTTGAGTTGCTGAACGACTACGACTGCGAGATAAAGTATCATCCAGGGAAGGCGAATGTGGTCGCCGATGCCCTAAGTCGAAAGGAAAGGATCAAGCCCATAAGGGTTAGGGCTCTAGAAATGATTATACGAACCGATCTTTCCTTGCGCATTCGTGCTGCACAAAAAGAAGCCCTTAAGGAAGGAAACCGTGAAGAAGAATATCTCCGTGGGATGGAGAAGCTACTGGTACCAAACGAGGAAGGAACATTATGTTTTGAGAAAAGGATTTGGGTTCCTCTGTTTGGTGATTTAAGGAAGGTTATTTTTGACGAAGCTCACAAGTCGCGGTACTCTATCCACCCTGGATCGGATAAAATGTACCAGGATCTCAAAAATTACTATTGGTGGCCTAGGATGAAAGGCGACGTTGCTGTCTACGTGAGCAAATGTTTAACGTGCGCTAAGGTAAAGGCGGAATACCAGAAGCCTTCGGGGCTGCTGCAACAACCTGAGATTCCCAAGTGGAAATGGGAGCAAATCTCAATGGATTTTGTTACAAAATTGCCAAGAACGCCAAGAGGCCATGATATGATTTGGGTAATAGTTGACCGCCTAACAAAATCCGCACACTTTCTGCCAATCAAAGAGAAAGACAGCACTAGTAAACTCGCGGAAATTTACATGAGAGAGATTGTCGCACGCCATGGAGTACCTCTCTCGATCATCTCTGATAGAGACGGAAGGTTTGTGTCAAGGATATGGCAATCCTTCCAAGAAGCCTTTGGCTCACAGTTGAATCTGAGCACTGCGTTCCATCCGCAAACTGACGGCCAGAGCGAGCGAACGATACAGACTTTGGAAGACATGCTGAGAGCGTGTGTTATGGATTTGGGCGGTAGCTGGGACAAACATTTACCTTTGGTTGAATTCTCATACAACAACAGCTACCACACCAGTATTGGTGTCGCGCCATTTGAAGCCCTTTACGGACGCAAGTGCCGATCACCCCTATGTTGGTCTGACGCGGGTGATAGGCAGCTTGCTGGTCCCGAGATCGTCCAAGAGACGACAGACAAGATCGCGCAAATTCTTAAACGCATCGAAGCAACTCGCCACAGACAAAAGGCCTATGCGGATCCAAACCGAAAACATGTGGATTTTCAAGTTGGAGAAATGGTGTTATTGAAAGTTTCACCCTGGAAGGGGGTGGCACGCTTTGGAAAGCGTGGGAAGCTAAATCCACGCTACATTGGTCCTTTCAGAATTTTGGACAAAATAGGACAAGTAGCATACAAGTTGGACCTACCTGCTGAACTGAATGGCGTTCACGATACATTTCATGTATCCAATCTAAAGAAAAGTCCAACTCAAGTTGACGTTGCCATTCCCATCGACGAGATTCATATTGACGACACGCTCCACTTCGTTGAAGAACCTGTCGAGGTCACGGATTGGAAAGTTAACAAGACCCGCCGGAGCAGTGTCAAACTCGTCAAAGTGCGTTGGAATGCCAGACATGGTCCTGAGTTCACCTGGGAGCGTGAGGATCGGATGAAAGAGAAATACCCCCACCTTTTTCCTAAAAACCCTGCTTCTACAAGCAGAACTTAAATTTCGGGACGAAATTTATTTAACGGGGGGAGAATGTGACAACCCGCACTAAACCAGGTATCCGTACGACTTAACTAATGATTAATTACTGCTTAATTACTGTGCTTGCTTGTACTAGCTGATGAACTGCTACTTGAATACTGATACGTGTACTTACTTGCATCATACTTGCTTGCTGTCACTACATTATTTACATACGGCACCTTAGTGACAAACATGATGCACAAAAAGCACAGTAGCACAATACACGGATAACCTACTGAACATGCTGATAAAGCCAGCATCAGGCAAACACTGCCTCCAAGGCCTGTAAGAGCCTGAGATATTTTGCTACACCAATAGTGAGTGTAGGATACAAGGGTTGTAGAACTGCGTCTCTAGGAATAAGTCACAGTGACTGGATGTGCCTAAAACGTACTTTAAGTACAAAACACAGCACTTTAATAAATAATCCAGCTTCTAGCTGACTAGTAAAGTGCCAAAACATGGGGAAAATATTACTAGACACTTTCCAATGTCGGAAATAAGTGTGTCGCTACAAATAATATTAACGACACTCGAAATATTTATTTAGCACTATAACGGGTTGATATCCAACCGATCAACCGGAATTAACCCGGGACATAAAAATGTTGTCGTTTACATTGTTATTCTTTTTCTAAACCAGTTAGGGTCCCTGAATACCCTAACACCCGTCATGATATTTAACACACAAATAACTTATAATAATTCCTAACCTAATAAACTAGTCACTAACTAACAATTCAAAACAAACTAGTTATCTCAACCTCATCCGATCGGTTCCCCCAATAAAGAAACACACCACAGATTTCTTTTGATTATATTAATCCCAAGGTCTAATATCAAGCCTACACTTTATTTGGAGGGTAATGGCATTACATGGTTTAAGAGTTTACTTATAAAACTAATAAACTTCTATCATTTTCAACAAACAAAATTGTGAGTCCTCTCCCCCTCTCGATAGTGCTCTCGGCCGAACCCCACTAACCCCATCTCACCCTTATTAAATTTAGATCTTGCCATTTCTTATACACTCAAGGGTGAAGGATCGCGTACGAGGAGACCCGGTGCACTCGGATTACGAAGGACCTCACCACATTGCTTTTAACCACCTATTTTTCGACTAGTTTCTTCCCTAGCCCCGAGCTAGTAGTAAGTGACTCTAAACGCCTTTTTGATCTATTCTAAAATGGTTAATAAGAAACTTGTCGGTTGAAAACCATGAACATGTAAGAACAAAAAATTAAAAAGTCTACTAAAGGTTACTAAAATAATGAGCTTGGTGGTTAATAGGTGAATATTGGGGTAAAACTTATAAAAATTGTTTTGTTATAATTATTTAGTGTTGTCTTGTGCTAGTAATAGTTCGGATCGTCATCTAACCCGGCTAAGTCATGTTTATGGAACATGACCTAGTGTATGTTTAAATGTGAAAGTGGTTAGATGAAAGACACCACTACTTATTTACATGAACTTGTGTAAAAGTATTTGGTTTGTGTAAAAGTGATTTAACTTGTACAATAGTGTTTAAAACTAGCAGATCTACGTATCTGCAAGTGGTATTTTCAAAGGACCACGCGTCAAAGAAATCATGTTTTCTAAAAGACGGATCTTACACTAACAAACATGATTTTTATAAACCACAAGTGTGTAAACACTTGTGAAATGAAAAGATCCGACAAAGAACTAATTTTGTCAAAAGTTACTAGAAGTTGTAAAGATGGATTTTCTCTAAAAACGAGGTTTTTACGAAATCGGATTATTTACACAAAAGATCCAGTAAAAGTAAAGAGATTTACTACATATTTTTAGACAAACCACAAGTTCGTATATTTTTGCGATTATGTCTATCTTTGACTAGTTAAAATGTTGAAAAGTTGTTTGATAATGTTGAGAACATTGATTGACTGAATTGTTAAAAAGAAAATGATACGCTTGAAAGCGTGGCCACCTCCAGTTACAGAGGAAACTCTGGCGAAATTTTTCTAAAAACCTAACACTTAGAATTATTTGCACAACAAGTGTTAGAACCATTTTTGACATGTTTTCGAAATATAAATTTCGCCATGACTTTATTTACTAAATATACGGAGGTGGGATTTTCACAAAATTTAACGTGATAAATATATATATTGTCACAACACTGTTTATGATTACTTTGTGAAAAATACATAAATATTATTTTTAGAGTAAAAATAATATTTACGAACATTATCGGATCCAAAATAATACAAACGCTTTCACATGAATATATAAGTTACACCGGTAATTATATTACCACTCGATTATTAAAACGTAACTTACGCACATGTATTGAATCCCCCATCCTTGGGAAGGAAATTAACTACCAAGTATATACAAAATGTAAACACGAAATAGTTGTCTAACTATTTCCCAAAAACTTAAACTATAAAGCTAAGGCACGGCCGTCCGTCTAATAGAATTAGCACTTGTAGGTCGTCGCACAGCTTTCTGATTTGGAGATACTTGGTAGAGACGCTTCACTGTGAGTTCATGTCCCCCTTTTCTCTAACTGTTTTCAGTTTTCTTAACTACGGGGGTGAAATACATGTTACTTTGTTTACAAGTACTATTATACACGGTATGTTAACGTAAGGAGGTTTACTACTTAGATCATGTGAATGGGTAGGCAGAACACCGAGGGACTTAAGCGGTAGATCTATCTGGGTGTAGCGAGCCCAACTCTAGGCCCAACAGAACGGACCTCTGTGAGGACCAACAGAACGGACCTTGAGTGACTTGGTTGCCCGACGCATAAATCGGCTAGGGTTGAGTCTTCCTACTTGCATTTCACACATGCTAATGGCCTTGCAAACCATTGGTGATCTCTTTTCCTTACACTGCTACATACCAGGGAACTTTTATACTTACAAGTGTTTTACTTACTCACTTGCACATGAACTCGCTCAACATTATTGTTGATTTTTCAACTTACATGTATTTCAGGAAATTAACGAGATCTGGCACGGTATGGCATGTTTTCCGCTGCACTAGTTTCCGAGGTCATCCGGGGTTTAGGGGATGTGTCTCTTTCCTGGACAAGACACAATCCTTAAACCATGTTTAAATTATGTTTAAGTTTGTAATGTTTGTTGAACAAGGTTATGGTTGTTAGGGTATGTTCCCGTTAAAACAATGGTACTGTACTTGGTTTTCAAAACTTAATGGATGATCTTGCATGTTTTTAATTCATATAGCTTTGTTATGGTTAAGCTATGGTATTAAGAAGTCACACCAAAATTAACCACGCTTCCGCAAAGCCAGGGTGTGACATACAAAACCCCAACATACCCACTATAATTGTATTCTTACAAATACTCAATACGGTTATTCGCATGGAAAGATATGTAAGGTTTTGTAAAACAGTTCACAAAAAGTTTACAAAAAGTGGATCAACTCACAAAAATGTTTACACAAAATAAGGATTACTCACATTGCTATTATAGAGCTTTCCTTTATGACTTCGTGGTTATAATCTAATTAAATAAACAATGCACACGTGTTAGTATAATAACCCATTTTAACATTAGCAATACCCTTCCCGAGACGGCATTCCAACGACTACGTCGGGCAGAACCACGACAGCCGTTACGGAACCCTAGATCAATCGGGCAGAGTATCTAATACGTATCCAGGGGTTATGATACTTACAACGAGGCAGAGCTTCGCTAATTAGGGGTATAATACCCAACTATAATATGCCTACTACAGAAATTGTGTTTGAGAATTGAGAAATGAACGAACTAGAATTAGTCTTTTATGCTTGAGATTCTTGACTTTCCTATTTTCAATTTGTAGAGGTCTTTCTACAAACTTAAGTTGTTCATTTACCTCTATATCCTTAAGAGGCATTATCAGTGATTCATCAGCTAAACACTTCTTGAGATTAAATACATGAAATACGTCATGTATTCCTGCCATTTCCTCTGGCAGTTGTAGCTGATAGGCTACAGGTCCTATTCTTCTAATAATCTCAAAAGGTCCAACATACCTGGGACTTAGTTTTCCTTGTTTGATGAATCTTACCACTCCTTTCCAAGGAGAGACTTTCAACAATACTGTATCTCCTACTTGAAACTCCAATGGTTTTCGCCTGTTATTAGCATAACTCTTCTGTCTATCATGTGCTGCTTTCAGTCGTTCCTTGACTTGAATAATCTTGTCAGTTGTTTCTTGCACTATCTCAGGTCCAGATAGTTGCTTTTCCCCAATTTCTGCCCAACAGACTGGGGTTCGACACTTTCTTCCATAAAGTGCTTCAAATGGTGCAGCATTGATACTTGTGTGATAACTATTATTATAAGAAAATTCTATTAAAGGTAAATGATCGTCCCTATTACCTCCAAAATCGATTACACAAGCTCTAAGCATGTCTTCCATTGTTTGAATTGTTCTTTCACTTTGTCCATCCGTTTGTGGATGATAAGCTGTGCTTAACTTTAACTTGGTTCCCATTGCATTTTGGAAACTTGACCAAAAATGAGATGTAAAGCGGCTATCTCTATCAGAAACAATTTGATAAAGGAATGCCATGTAAAGAAACAATTTCATTTACATATAATTTAGATAATTGTTCCTTACTAATTGTTTCCTTCATTGGTAGAAAATGAGCTGACTTAGTTAGCCTATCTACAATCACCCAGATTGTATCATTTCCTTTCTTAGTTTTGGGTAATTTAGTAACAAAATCCATTGTTATTAATTCCCATTTCCAAACTGGCATTTCTAATTGCTGTAACAAACATGAGGGTTTCTGATGTTCAGCTTTAACTTGTGAACAAGTTAGACATTTAGAAACATAAGCTGCTATGTCTTTCTTCATTCCTATCCACCAGAAATTTTTCCTTAAATCCTGGTACATTTTATTATTTCCTGGATGCATCGTATACTTAGACTTATGGGCTTCTTCTAATATACGATGACGTAGGTTTCCTAATTTAGGTATCCACATTCTATTTTCATGGGATCTCCAAATTCCATCTGTTCCTTGTTTTAATTCTTTTAGCATACCTTTTAATTTTTCAGAATCATCCTTGATTACTGATTTTTGTGCTTCTCTTATCTGATTATTTAAATCTACTTGCAGATTTAATTTAAGAGAACGTACCCTTTTTGGCTTTTCATGATACTTTCGACTTAAAGCATCTGCCACTTTATTTGCTTTTCCTTCATGATACTGGATATCACAATCATAGTCACTAAGCATCTCCATCCAGCGTCTTTGTCTCATATTCAACTCCTTTTTCCCCAAAAATATACCTTAAACTTTTATGATCAGTGAATATAGTAAACTTACTACCGTAAAGGTAATGTCTCCAAATTTTAAGAGCAAAAATTATAGCTCCTAACTCTAAATCATGGGTTGAATAATTCTCTTCATGATTCTTAAGTTGTCTAGATGCGTAAGCTATAACCTTTTGTCGTTGCATCAACACCCATCCATAACCTAATTTGGAAGCATCACAATAGACTACGAAGTCTTCAGTTCCTTCTGGTAATGCTAGTATGGGTGTATGGGTTAATCTTTGCTTAAGGATTCTAAAGGCTTCTTCTTGTTTTAATCCCCATTCAAACTTAACAGATTTACAGGTTAACTTAGTTAAAGGAATGGCTATTCTAGAAAAATCTTGAATAAATCTTCTATAATAACCGGCCAATCCTAAGAAACTTCTAACCTCGGTTGGTGACTCAGGGGTTTTCCATTTAGTAATTGCCTCAATCTTTGTTGGATCTACATGAATTCCTTCATGATTAACTAGGTGTCCAAGGAATTGTACCTGTTCTAACCAAAATTCGCACTTAGAAAACTTAGCATAAAGCTTTTCCTTTCTTAATAAACTTAAAAGTGCGTGCAAATGCTTTACATGATCCTCTTTATTCTTAGAATAAATTAGAATATCATCTATGAATACAATTATGAATTTATCCAAATATGGCTTACATATTCGGTTCATCATGTCCATAAATGCAGCTGGGGCATTGGTTAAACCAAATGGCATGACAGTAAATTCATAATGTCCATACCTTGTTCTAAAAGCGGTTTTAGGAATGTCCTCTTCCTGTACCTTTAATTGATGATATCCTGATCTTAAATCGATTTTAGAGAAAAATCGAGCTCCTTGTAGTTGATCAAACAGATCATCGATTCTCGGTAATGGGTACCGATTCTTAATCGTAACCTTGTTTAATTCACGGTAGTCAATGCACATACGCATTGATCCGTCCTTCTTTTTAACAAACAATATCGGCGCTCCCCATGGCGATGAACTTGGCTGTATAAATCCTTTCTCCAACAATTCGTCTAATTGTTTCTTTAGTTCTTGCATTTCAGCGGGTGCCAAACGGTAAGGTGCTTTGGCAATTGGTGATGTTCCTGGTAGCAGGTGAATTCTGAATTCAACTTCTCTGTCTGGAGGTTGTCCTGGCTATTCTTCTGGAAATACATCTGAAAACTGAGATACTACTGGAATATCTTTTAACTCTTTTCCTTTAGTGTTAGTGATTATAGAAATCAAATACACTATGGAACCTTTCCTTATACAACTTGCAGTTTTCATCACAGAGATGAACTTAGTTGACCTATAAGGTTTATCTCCTTTAATTGTGATCATTTTACCCTTTGGTGAATTTACTTGAATTAACTTTTGATCACATAAAATATTGGCTTTATTGGCTATTAACCAATCCATTCCTAAAACAACATCGAATCCTGCCAGATTCATGGAATAAAGATTTGCAATAAACTTTTGATTTAAAATTTCTATGCTTGCTCCCTGCAAGATTTCAGAAATCCTACTAGTTTCTCCGTTAGCTGTCTCTACTAGACATTCTGGTGGTAGTTTAGTTAATGACTGATTTAGAAATTTGCAAAATGATGTATTAATAAAACTTTGGTTTGCACCAGAGTCAAATAATACTTTAGCAAAGACATCATTAACGTACCAATGATCACATCCGGGATTGTCATTGCTTCTTTTGTAGTTAGAACAAATGCTCTAGCATTTTCTTAGGTGTTCTAGTCACCTTAGCAAATTTTAATTACAGGTTTCTCATAGTAATGCAAGGGGAATCTTATACTTGTGATGGCATCTCAATTTTAAAGAGTTACTACCGTTCATTTTATCGCATAGATTGATAATCAAATAAAATAATGTTTATCATCAGAATTTATAGATATACACACTAGAGATTTTTGATAAATCTAGATTCATAATTGATACATCTGTCCGTGATTTATCTCTCATTATCAATCATTAGGATCTTTAGATTTCCTCATCAATATATTTTTCACATACTGTAATATACACATTATCCATAATGTCAAAGCATTTAACAGATTTCTGAGTCAGACAGCAGGTCATGGTACTACTTAGGAAATTCCATTATCATAACATATACCCCATCTCACCCGGTCTTGCCGGAGAGGTAACCTCATCTCACCCGGTCTTGCCGGAGAGGTAATTATCATAGTATTTCCCACAATAAATTTATTCCAAATCATGATCTTAAAAAGGGCATCATTTATTATGGCTTACATCAAGAAACAAGGAAATTAATGTTCTCATGAGGGATCATATTCTAGAACCGAGTAGTATTAATAAACAAGAAATAACAGTGGCCAGTTGTTATTGCTTATTTATCATACAGGCACTGCTCTAGTCATTATCCTCACAGAATACCAATAACCATCACACTTTATCTATGCAAGCAATTGGCTTATCTCAAAGCTTTATATTAAGGCATAGCATTTAAAAATTTTCTTGCACTTCTAGGTGTTAGGTCTTATTCTGGTTTTCTTGGTTCATTTTGGGGTTCATCCGAATGTTTATTTATCACAAACGAATATCTAGTACCATTATACGAATAGATTAATTAAAACGAAATATCGCGATTTATATGTCTATTACAAACTAGAACTGAAATTCGAAATATACTAATGGATATGCATCTGTAACTTATTTTAGTCTAACTAGGAATATTATGCTCAACATGCTTTTATGTAAGGTTTATTCTATCTCTTTCTTCTTACTAGGTTGTTATTAAATGAAAGAAGTTCTTTTAAAGTTTCTAGCTCGTAGGTAGCATGGGTGCTGGTACTGGTTTGACGGTTCAACTATAAGTTAACATTTACTGCTGTAGTAGCTAACAGGTAGAGATTTTCCCATTGCCTATCTAATTCATCTTCCCATGGTGGGTTACTACCTGTTTTCTGAGTTTCCTTATTAATTATCGCTTCTTTTTGTTGTGATTTCTTTATTTTCTCTCGACTTTTTCTAATAATCCAACTTCTCTTCTCAGAGGTAAATGGTTTCTTAGACTGTGCCTTACGAATAAATATTCCTTCTTCAGTATCTGCTGAGTATCCTGAGGTATTTGGTTGAAATGAGGTTCCCTTATTTTTTTATTATTTTTTTTTATTTTTATTTTTTTTGATGAACTATCTAATGGACGATAGATGTTCGAAATTCTTTGCTTAACCATACTGTAGACTAACAAATAGTCAATTAATATAAAACACATAATCACATAAATTATTTCCTAACACAAAATTTAAAATTTAAGTGTCAGCAGAACACTTCTTTGGCTTGAACCAGTGGCATGGCTCTGATACCACCTTCTGTCGCATCCCCCGATCCCTGATTCCCGGGAACGGGCGGCCGCGAGCCAGTTTCGGTGGTATCGTGTATCGTCAGATTTGGCAGCGGAATTTTTCATCAGGACCGTAGTTAGGAAATGTTTATCAGAGTAAAACCACCATAATTTATAATATTAAACAAATGGGATAAAACCCAAGTTCATAGTACACACATTTTCATAGGAATAAATCCTATTTTATTTAATAAAAACATCTATTTTATTTTAGGTAACTTTATTGCCACTTTTCCAAGCCTTCAGTGCTGTCCAGCTGGCTTCTATTTGGCTTTCACATTTTGTTACCTGACACGCGTTTTAAAAACATTTGTCAGTGGGAAATACTGGTGAGTGAATCCCAATTTAATCAAGTTTAAATAAAAAGTCACAGTGTACGGTATTGAGGGCACATCCGCAATTACATTTGTTTCCAAGATATAACAATTAACATCAGTGGTACTGTCATACTCAACTTGTGGAAATGTTACTCCTTGACCAGGTGGTAACAAATTTTGTATACAAAACCCCAACATACCCACTATAATTGTATTCTTACAAATACTCAATACGGTTATTCGCATGGAAAGATATGTAAGGTTTTGTAAAACAGTTCACAAAAAGTTTACAAAAAGTGGATCAACTCACAAAAAGGTTTACACAAAATAAGGATTACTCACATTGCTATTATAGAGCTTTCCTTTATGACTTCGTGGTTATAATCTAATTAAATAAACAATGCACACATGTTAGTATAATAACCCATTTTAACATTAGCAATACCCTTCCCGAGACGGCATTCCAACGACTACGTCGGGCAGAACCACGACAGCCGTTACGGAACCCTAGATCAATCGGGCAGAGTATCTAATACGTATCCAGGGGTTATGATACTTACAACGAGGCAGAGCTTCGCTAATTAGGGGTATAATACCCAACTATAATATGCCTACTACAGAAATTGTGTTTGAGAATTGAGAAATGAACGAACTGAAATGAGATCCGATGGCTCCTTTATATAGTGCTGGATTCTGGTCTCCACGCGGCCCGCGTAAGGGTAGACATGAGTCTACGTGGCCCGCGTCAAACTCCAGTCAATGCGTAGCTTATCCTGGTCACCACTAGGCTTGACACAATGTCGACACGTGTCGGCATCTGGTGTCTCTGCGTTGTAGGTCTCTCGCGGCCCGCGTCAATGTAAGCTTAAGCTTACGCGGCCCGCTTGAACTAAAGAAATCAACTGAGTCAGGTTCCAGCATTGATACCGCCCGCGTGAACTGTTGGGGTAGGTCTTCGCGGCCCGCCTCAACTCTAAATTAAAGCTTTTATATTTAATTTAAATAATATAACATGATTCGGGCTCGGTTTTCACATACGGGGTGTAATATAAGACATATTGGGACATTCTATAATATATTAGAGTGTCTGAATATTATTAGGGTGTTGGTTTTACCGAGGGTTGTTACACAAAACCCCAACATACTCATGATAATTGTATTCTTACAAATACTCAATCACTGTTTAATATATAATTAATTAAATGAGGTTTTGTAAAAACAGTTAACAAAAAGCGGATCAACTCACATTGATGTCTTAGATTTTCCGTAAGGGTTTCCTGGTGATAATCTAAAATTTACACAAATGCACACGCGTTAGTATAATAATTCATTTTAACATTAGTAATACCCTCCCCGAGACGGCATTCCAACGACTACGTCGGGCAGAACCACGACAGCCGTTACGGAACCCTAGATCAATCGGGTAGCGTATCTAATACGTATCCAGGGGTTATAATACTTACAACGGAGCAGAACTTCGCTATTTAGGGGTATAATACTCGTGTATAAAGCCTACTATTCAGAAATTGAGATTGAGAAAAGAAACTCGGACGAACAGACTGAAGATCCGATGCATTCTATTTATAGTTGCTGAGCCTGGTTCTCTCGCGGCCCGCGTAACACAAGGGCAGTGGCTACGCGGCCTGCGTTGACTCCAGGTCAAAGCGTAGGTGATCCGGGTCATCACATAGGTTCAACACGCGTTACGACACGTGTCAACACAGGGGTTCGCTGGACCTTTAAGTTGTCGCGGCCCGTATGAAGATTGGGGTGGGGTTACGCGGCTCGCCTCAACTTAAATTTTCTTGTTTTTAATTATTTTTAATACTATTTAATGTATTTAGGGCCCGTTTTCGCGTATGGGGTGTATTTTGGGACATATTGGGATATTTTAAAATATTTTAGGGTGTCGGAAAAATTATGAGGGTGTCGGTTTTATTGAGGATTGTTACATCCTCCCCACCTTGTTTTAGAGCTCGTCCTCGAGATCTACTGGAACAAGTGTGGATATTTCTTTTGCATTTCAGATTCAAGCTCCCATGTGTACTCAGGTCCTCTTTTGGAGTCCCACTTCACTTTGACCAGAACTAGTCTTTTATGCTTGAGATTCTTTACTTTCCTGTCTTCAATTTGTAGAGGCTTCTCTACAAACTTAAGTTGTTCATTTACCTCTATATCCTTAAGAGGTACTACTAGTGATTCGTCGGCTAAGCATTTCTTGAGATTAGATACATGAAATACATCATCTATTCCTGCCATTTCCTCTGGCAGTTGTAGCTGATAGGCTACAGGTCCTATTTTTCTAATAATCTCAAAAGGTCCAACATACCTGGGACTTAGCTTTCCTCTTTTGATGAATCTTACCACTCCTTTCCCAGGAGATACTTTCAATAATACTTTATCTCCTACTTGAAATTCCAAGGGTTTGCGTCGGTTATCAGCTTAACTCTTCTGTCGATCACGTGCTGCTTTCAGTCGTTCCTTGACTTGAATAATTTTGTCGGTTGTTTCTTGTACTATCTCAGGTCCAGATAGTTGCTTTTCCCCAATTTCTGCCCAACAGACTGGGGTTCGGCACTTTCGTCCATAAAGTGCTTCAAATGGTGCAGCATTGATACTTGTGTGATAACTATTATTATAAGAAAATTCTATTAAAGGTAAGTGATCGTCCTAATTACCTCCGAAATCAATTACACAAGCTCTAAGCATGTCTTCCATTGTCTGAATTCTCCTTTCGCTTTGTCCGTCTGTTTGAGGATGATAAGCTGTGCTCAGATTTAACTTGGTTCCCATTGCCTTTTGGAAACTTGACCAAAAATGAGAGGTAAATCGGCTATCCCTATCAGAAACGATTGATAAAGGAATTCCATGTAATGAAACAATTTCATTTACATACAATTTAGCTAGCTGTTCCATACTGAAAGTTTCTTTCATTGGTAGGAAATGAGCTGACTTGGTTAGCCTATCTACAATCACCCAGATTGTATCATTTCCTTTCTTTGTTTTGGGTAATTTAGTAACAAAATCCATTGTTATTAATTCCCATTTCCACACTGGCATTTCTAACTGTTGCAATAGACCTGAGGGTTTCTGGTGTTCAGCTTTAACTTGTGAACAAGTTAAACATTTAGAAACATAGGCTGCTATGTCCTTCTTCTAGGGGTGTTCACGATCCGATCCGATCCGATCGAGGGTCTGCTCATGCTCGGATTGAATTACAACCGATCCGATCCGAGCGGATCAAATTTGTAAAACCGATCGCAAAAGTGATGCTCATGCTCGGATTGAATTTGAATCGAACCGATCCGATCGGCTCGGTTTCGCTCGGTTTTTATCAAATCCTAAAAAAAAGCGAGCGGATCTTTTCGCTCGATTGAATAATAAGGCTTCGTTCAACAAAAAAAAATTCTAACTTAAAGTGCGAATACAAAAGCAAAATAAAATAAAGTGCGAATACAAAAGCAACACAAAATAAAGTGCGAATACAACCAACCAGGCTCAACTAGCAAAAAGCTAGAAAGGACCTGGGACAAACAACAGCTAATCACCAACCATGTTTACATCAAAATTTTGCCAACTGTAGAATGTCATCGATCTCCATCTTGTTCTATGCTACTATAACAAACATACCAAACAAAAACATAACATACCAAACAACAGATTAAAAAAAAACAGCAGATTAAAAAAAACAGCAGGTTGAAGAACTGTTAAAGACCGTCCGAAGATTGAAGACTAGAGACAGTGGCGATATGTGTGTCGGAGATTAGAGGGTCAGAGACGGAGACTGTGAGTCTGTGACTGTGGAGATCGGAGAGTGAGACCGAGATTAGAGCGGCAATTTGAATACGACTGATTAGGGAAGAATAGATTTAGGGTTAGATACTTAGGTGCTGTTTGTTTTTTGCCCAGAAGCTCTTCTGAGCACTTATGTCTGCGTCGCGCAGAGGCGCGCAGACATAAGGTTCCTGCAGGGTGTTTGTTTTCTTGAAGATTTGCAGACCAAACACGTCTGCGAGGCCGCTTCCCCAAGCAGACCTGTCCACAAGTCTTCTAACCTCTGCAGACCTCTTCACCCTCTTCAAAACATTCATCTGCCCCACATCTCCGCCACCACATCTCCGCCACCACCTCCCTGCTCCGCCACCACCTCCACTCCGCCACCCCCTGCTCGAACATCATCATCGAACCAAAAAACCCCCAAATCGAACCCCCAAATCGAACCAAAAAACCCCCAAATCGAACCCCCAAAACCCCCAAACAGCACCTTAGATTTATATATTAAATATTAAGTTGGGTTGAATGTTATTTGGGCTTTTAGTTTTTTTTTGGGCTATTATATTTTTTTGGGTTTTTATCTATAAAATCTATAATATAAATATATATATATATTACTTATTAATAAAAATAATTCGAGCGAAACCGAGCGATCGACGAGCGAGCGGAGCTATGCTCATGCTCGGATTGAATTTGAATCGAACCGATCCGATCGGCTCATTTACAAACTGAGCGGGAATCGAACGAGCATTTTTCGAGCATTTTTCGAGCGATCGTCGAGCGATCTTCGATCATCGAGCAGTTTGGACAGCCCTACCTTCTTCATTCCTATCCACCAGAAATTTTTCCTTAAATCCTGGTACATTTTATCACTTCCTGGATGCATCGTATACTTAGACTTATGGGCTTCTGCTAATATATGATGACGTAGGTTTCCTAATTTAGGTATCCACATTCTCTTTTCATGGAATCTCCAAATTCCATCTGTTCCTTGTTCTAATTCCTTAATCATACCTTTTAATTTTTCAGCATCATCCTTGATTACTGATTCTTGTGCTTTTCTGATTTGATCATTTAAATCTACTTGTAGATTTAATTTAAGAGAACGTACCCTTTTTGGCTTTTCATGATACTTTCGGCTTAAAACATCTGCCACTACATTTGATTTTCCTTCATGATACTGGATATCACAATCATAGTCACTAAGCATCTCCATCCAGCGTCTTTGTCTCATATTCAACTCCTTTTGCCCGAAAACATACCTTAAACTCTTATGATCGGTGAATATGGTAAAGTTACTACCATAAAGGTAATGTCTCCAGATCTTAAGGGCAAAAATTATAGCTCCTAGTTCTTGATCATGGGTTGAATAATTTTCTTCATGATTCTTAAGTTGTCTAGATGCATAAGCTATAACATTTTGGCGTTGCATCAATACACATCCATAACCTAATTTAGAAGCGTCACAATAGACTACAAAGTCTTCAGTTCCTTCGGGTAACGCTAGTATGGGTGTATTAGTTAATTTTTGCTTAAGAATTCTAAAAGTTTCTTCTTGTTTTGGTCCCCATTCAAACTTAATGGATTTACAGGTTAACTTAGTTAAATGAATGGCTATTCTAGAAAAATCTCGAATAAATCTCCTATAATAACCGGCCAATCCTAAGAAACTTCTAACCTCAGTTGGTGACTCAGGGGTTTTCCATTTGATAATCACCTCTATCTTTGTTGGATCCACATGAATTCCTTCATGGTTCACTAAGTGTCCAAGAAATTGTACCTGTTCTAGCCAAAACTCGCACTTTGAAAATTTAGCATAAAGCTTTTCCTTTCTTAATAGACTTAAAAGTGCGTGCAAATGCTTTGCATGATCTTCCTTATTTTTAAAATAAATTAGAATATCATCTATGAAGACGATTATGAATTTATCCAAATATGGCTTACATATTCGGTTCATCATGTCCATAAATGCGGCTGGGGCATTGGTTAAACCAAATGGCATGACAGTAAATTCATAATGGACATACCTTGTTCTGAATGCGGTCTTAGGAATGTCCTCTTCCTGTACCTTTAATTGATGATATCCTGACCTTAAATCGATTTTAGAGAAAAATCGAGCTCCTTGCAGTTGATCGAACAGATCATCGATTCTCGGTAATGGGTACCGATTCTTAATCGTGACTTTGTTCAATTCACGGTAATCAATGCACATACGCATTGATCCGTCCTTCTTTTTAACGAATAATATTGGCGCTCCCCATGGTGATGAGCTTGGTTGTATGAATTCTTTTTCCAACAATTCATCTAATTGTTTCTTCAGTTCCTGCATTTCTGCGGGTGCCAAACGGTAGGGTGCTTTAGCAATTGGTGTTGTTCCTGGTAATAGATGGATTCTGAATTCAACTTCCCTATCTGGCGGTAGTCCTAGCAATTCTTCTGGAAATATATCTGAAAACTGAGACACTACTGGAATGTCTTTTAGTTCTTTTCCTTTAGTGTTAGTGATTATGGAAATCAAATACACTATAGAACCTTTTCTTATATAACTTGCAGTTTTCATCACAGAGATGAATTTTGTGGATCTAGATGGTTTATCTCCTTTAATTGTGATCGTTTTACCTTTCGGTGAATTTACTTGGATTGACTTTTGATCACATAAAATACTGGCTTTATTGGCTATTAACCAATCCATTCCTAAAACGACATCAAATCCTGCCAGATTCATGGGATAAAGGTTTGCCATAAACTTTTGATTTAAAATTTCTATTCTTGCTCCCTGCAAGATTTCAGAAATCCTAACAGTTTCTCCATTAGTTGTCTCTACAAGACATTCTTGTGGTAGTTTATTTAATGACTGATTTAGAAGTTTGCAAAATGAAGTATTAATAAAACTTTGGTTCGCACCAGAGTCAAATAATACTTTAGCAAATACATCATTAACTAAAAACGTACCAGCTATCATGTCTGGAATCATATTGGCTTCATCTGCAGTCAGAACAAATGCTCTAGCATTTTTAGTGTTCCTGTTGTTCACAGCTGGAGCCAATTTTGGGCAGTTTGTCCTGATATGACCTTTCTCTCCACAGTTGAAGCACAGTCCATTGCTGGATTTTCTCCTGCAATCTTCTTCCTTGTGTCCTGGCATCTTGCAGAAATTGCAAAGAGTGGAGCATTTTCCCGAATGCTTTTTCTTGCAGACCTTGCAGAAAGGTGCAGAGGTAGAACCCATATTCCTACGATTGTAATTCCCAGAACGGAATTCTTGAGTAAGCCTTTGGGTTAGGTTTCTCCTCTGGTCTTCTTCTCTAGTACGAATTAATTCATCTGTCAAGGTATTCGCTAGTTCTACAGCTTCTTCTATAGTTTGAGGTCTAGTTGCCTTGACTACATGTCTAATCTCTCCGATTAATCCCCAGATGTAACGGGAGATTAACACTGGTTCAGGTGATGCAAGGGTTTGTACTATTCTAGCATATTCAAAGAATGTGGTAGTATAACCCTTACTATCTACTCCGGTTATTCTTAAGTTTAGGAACTTATTAGCTATATGTTCCTTTTCATTAGGAGGGCAGAATTTCCTTTCTACCGTATTTTTAAATTCCTCGCATTCCATGTTGTATACCCTATCACTTCCTCTTGACTGGAGGATAGTGTTCCACCATTCTAAGGCTGAGTTCTTAACCAGATTAGAAGCAAACATTATTTTGTCTTCTTCAGCACATTTGCTTATTTTTAAAACAGCCTCAGTTTTCTCTATCCAGCGTAGGGCTGCAATGGGTCCTTCATTGCCCGAGAATTCTATTGGTTTACAGGACCAGAATTCTTTGTAAGAACAACCATAAGGCATGGTTCTTCTTCTTTTGGGAATGGGCACTTGAAGTACGGGTCCATTGTTCACGCTATTTTCTGGTTCGATTGGTCGCTTACTGCTATGCTTACTTTTATTATTCGCTTCTTGAACCGTTTGAATAATAAATGGCATTGCATCTATGATTCCTTGTGCCACTATGTGTTGAACGGCACTATTATCCATTTGGTTTCCATTGTTATTGATGCTCGGATTCTCATTTGTTGGTGCATGCGTCTGTCGACTTCGTCTTGTATCGAGTCTTGTATTAGAGTGTATAGATCAGGGCACGTTGTACGAGAAAAATGTCAAAAATAGGTTGAGATGTAATTTCACACGAAATTACAAGTTGTAATTCCGCTCGAAATCAACATGTCATTTCACACGAAATCACTGATTTCGCTTGAAATGTGATTTCGTGTGGACTGGTTCAAGCGGAATTAACATGACTATAAATACTAGGTTGGTCTGTGTCATTTGTAATGAGATTAGATTCCGGTTTGAGAGCCGAAGTGCTGCCGAAGTGTCTATTTGCTGTAAAACTTTGTCAAATCTATCAGAAAGACATTTAAAGTGAATATCTAGCTGAATCAAACTAAATATGTCTGTTTCCGCCTTTCATATTGAGTAGAACGCCTCTGAACGACTCGTTTCGGGTCAGAAAACGATCCTATCATGTGGTATTAGAGCTCAAGAGGAGGAGTTCTACCTTATTCAGCTTGATTTTATCAGATTTTATGATTTCTACACCTTCTTTTCAAAATTAAACAGAATTTTACGGTCAAAATGACTTGAACTTCACATATAACAAGCGAAACAGTGTTTTAACAAATCCTTGAAAGAATTGGACATTAATTCGACCTAAAACTGGTAAAATTGGTAATTTCGCTTGAAAATTAGCTCGAGAATGATGACATCAGTATAATTTCGTTTGAAATTGCATCTAATTTCGCACGGAATTATAATTTCGCTTGAAGTTGCTGTTAATTTCGCTTGAAATCAGTTTTCGCTTGGGTGATTCCATTTGAAAGCCTTATTTCGTGTGAAAAGTGATTCCGTGTGAGTTGGTATTTCATTTGAGATTGTTGTGCAGTTGATTTCGCTTCAACTGTGATTTCGTTTGAAAGGGTATTCCGTTTGAAGAGGTGATTTCGCTTAAGTTTGATTTCGCTTGAAAGTGTCTGATTTTGAAAAACTTGTTACCGAATCATGGAAGAAGAATTCTACAACGCATTTGCTACATCCCCGACTACTCCAGCTGCCATAGCTCAAAGCATGAACATGGAAAATGAAACCGGAACAATGCAAAAACCCCCTAAACTAATGAGCATTGAGGAGTATTATGGTTGGAAAGATCGATTTGAAAACTGGGTTCAAGCTAACCATTTGAGATCTTGGGAGTGTGTTGAGAAAAAGTATGTGCTACCACGTACTGAGTTGGGAGTTGATAAAAAGATTTTTGAATTTACAGATAAGGAACGAGACATGTACAAAGCAGAAAAGATGATGATTAGTTTACTCCAGCAAGCTATTAAAGAAGACATATTCATATTGCTTCAACATGATAAAACTTCACGTTCTATTTGGGAAGCACTTAGAATTAAGTTTGAGGGAAGCGAGAAGATGATTAAGAGTAAAAAGGCATTGCTTAAGAAAGAATTTGATCTATTCACAAGTCTACCAGGAGAAGATACAAAGAAGTTGATTGAAAGATATTGCCACTTAGTGCGTTCAATGTCTTTGTTAAGTATCAATAAAGAGCGAGAGGAATGGGTCGACAAATTAGCTGATGCTTTACCTCAGAAAGAGTGGGGTACATTTTTGATGATCTTAAAGAATACTGGAGAATATGATGGCTTGACAATTTCTCAGTTTATTGAAAAGATTGAAGGACAAGATCTAGAACAACAAAAGATTGCAAGAATGAATAATCCAAGTGCACAACAAGATATTAAGATGTACTTCAAAGGGAGTGTTCAGAATGTCGAAGCAAGTCCGAAAATTCAAACTGCTTTCAGTGCAGAAAACACATTCGGGTCAAACAATCAAAGTCCAAACAGTAGCAGTGGATTTTCTTCATATCCAAATGTTAGTCCAAATGTTTCTGCTTCAAGCTATCAGTCTCAAGGATCAAAGAATGGAAATGGGTATATAATTCAGTGCAACATTGCATTGAATCTTCCAAATGGTCAAAGTTTTTTCTGAAGAAGTTTCTAAAGATCACATGGCGTTACTTGCAACTGTGCTGGAATCTTATGAGGGATTGGTTGCAGGAAGGATCGGAAATCCTATGCTGACAAAAGAGGATTACGATCAGATTGATGCTGAAGAAATGGAGCTCATGGATATCAAGTGGTGCTTAGCGAGTGTGTTAAGACGAGCTGAAAAATTTAAAATGATTACAGGAAGAAATGATTTTCTGGATGCAAATGTCTCTACTTTGGCTTTTGATAAATCTAAAGTTACTTGTTTTCGGTGCAGGGAGAAAGGACATTTTAAGAGAGAATGCAAAAATCAAGAAGCAAGTGAAGCAAAGAATCCGTTTGGAAAAGATGATTACTATCGGAAAGCCATATATCAACAAGTTGCTCATCAACCATATCAACAAAAGGAACCACAAACTGCACATGCAAAAATGATCAAAGATGCAAATAAGAAAGCTTATTATGGTATCATTGATCAAGATGATGAAAAAGTGGTAGGAGGTTTCAGCTGGGACAAATACATTCCACCTGATTCAAAAGTTGTAGCTCTCATTGCACAAGTCATTCAAGAGCCTGATTTGCTGACAGAATGGATGAAAGTGTTTGATAGTAATGAGACAAGTAAAGAAGAAGAGTCTGTTTCATCAGATGAAAGTTTAGAAAGAACAACAGTTTTTGATCAATCACCATCTGATTCTGGTTCTTTAGATGATAGTTCAGAAAAGACAATAATTTTTTATCAATCTCTAACTGATGACAGTAGTGATGATGAAGAAGAAATGCATATTAATGTTGCAAAAACTCATTTATCTCCTGAAAGTTTTCAATTTTATTTTGCAGATCGCTTGGAGAAGTTGAAGGAGAGACGAGCAGTAAAAGAACAGAAAAAGAAGAAATGTGAAAATGTAGCTCAAAATGAGAAGATTGGTCAAAATGAAGAAGTTAAAATTGTTGAGGAGATTGTTCAAACAGAGAAGGTGATTGAAGCTGAGAGAGTTGTTGTAGTGGAAAAGATAATTGAAGTCGAAAAGATTGTTGAAGTTATCAAACCGTGTCTTAAATGCTTGGAATCTTGCAAGCAGTGCGAAGAGAAAGATGAAAAGTTGTGTGAATTTGACAAGATGAAAGAACAATTACTATTCAATCTCAATTATATGAAAGAGTCATATGATGTGCTAAATAGAACAGTAAATGGTCTTCAAAAGACGAATTCTGAAAGAGAAGATGCATTGACTATGATGAATGCTATGATGATGTCCAAGCAAAAAGCTATCAATCATTACATTGAAGAATGTGCAAAGTTAAAGCAAGAGTTGGAGACTGAGAGGATTGAAAATGAGAGAATTAGACGTTTACTGCAGAGTTATTCTAGTTCTGATTATTTGATTGATCGAATTTATCCAACTGTTGCAGGTTTTGAAGTGTTTCAAGATGAGAAGCCGCAGGAGAAGAAGGATACTGGTAAGAAACAAAGTGTCAGTTATAACAAGTGTCCGCCTCCAATATGGGAAGGGTATTCTCCCAGAAAACCAAATGAGGAACAAGTCGAAAAGGCAGTCAATATAAAGCTAAAGTCCGAAATAACCGATGAGTTACCAGAAAACATTGACATCACTTTTACATCGTCTGACACTGATCATGAGTCCGAGTTAATAAAAAAGATGGTCGATCAGGTGTTGGATAAAGATGAGGAGTCTGAGTCAAAGTCCGAGTCTGGAAGTTCAAGTTCGTCTGTCAAAAGTTCGAATTCGTCGGTCAAGAATTCAAAGTCGTCGGGAAAACGGGTTTACAATAAAGAATTTCTTTTATCAAAATCTAATTTGAATGACGAAACAATCAAAGTGGCATATACTTTGAGTGATTCAGACAAATTATATTCTGATGAGGAATTTCCAATAAGAGGTGTTAAATCTGAAATGATCAAAAAGGTTTTCAAACTAACAGAAATTAATATTTCTGAAATAAAAGATATAAATCTTTCTGAAAAACCTAAAAAGTACACCTCTAGAGTTCAACAAAGATTAAACAAGGAAAAAGGTTACAGTTCTGGTTATGGTTTTCAAAATAAATCAAACCATAACGGTTATTTCAAAAAGAAAGGTCTTGGTTTTCATTCTTCATAAAATTATAAAAATAAAAATACTTATAAAACAAAAACAAAATTTGTTTCAGGAGGAAGTGCTGAAGAGGAACAGAAGAAATCATTCTGGAAACAGTCAAACCAGGAGTTTCTTGTTGAAAAGAAGAAGATTGAAGCTCATCAGAGAAAATAGACAAGAACCTGTTATAGATGTCAAGAAGTTGGTCACATTGCATGGAACTGTCCAATGGCAACCAACACAAAACAGGGAGTCTCAGAAAAACTTAAAGAAAAAGTTGTTGACAAAACTGAACCACCAACTGAAAAGTTCAAAGTTTTTAAAAATTCTACATATGAAGTTGGTGAATGTTCCAAAAGATTTTACAAAAGAAGAGTGAATCTTGACAACCAGAAGTGGGTTGTTAAGAAATCAGATGTGAAATCTGGCGATGAATCTGATTCCACAAAGTCAGAGGAGCCACAAGTTGAGCTAAAAATAGAAACATCAGTACCGCCAATGGATGATGTCAATTTTCCACCATTAAGGGCTGAAAATTTTAAACAAAAAGTTGGGAAAGTTGAGATCTCTAATCAATTCTATTCTGGGAAGAAAGAATTTGATGTTGAGAAAGCGTTTAATGGAAATGTGAAAAAGATTTTTGGAAAAATGATTGAGGGTAAGGTGAAAGGGGTAAAAGAATTTTATGAAACAAAGAAAGCAACTTTTTACCCAAGTGAAGTTGAGGAGAAAACATCCAAGTTTGGTCAGGCTTGGATGGCAGTTTTTCACAAGTAAAATTCTGGCTTGCCGGAGCTCCCAAGTGGGTAATCGTGGAGCATGAATCGGCATCATTCTTAATAATTGTTTATGTTTAAGTGTGACTTGCCGGAGTTCCCAGGTTGGTAAGAGTGGAGCAGGAATCGGCATCATTCTTTATATCAGGTTTGATTGTGCATACTTACAAGTGATAAATCAGGGACATTAATTTGTATCTGATTTTCTACAAGTGGTATGACTTACAAGTGTTAATGTGTTTCAAATGATTAAGAAACAAGGTGATGAATTGATCCCATTTCTTACATGTGGTAAAATCAACAAAACTAATTTTCCAGAAAAACCATCTTGATTAAAACAAACTTAAGTGTTTTGAAATCTTAATGGGAAAATAGTTTGTTGTAAGGGGGAGTTCTGATTGTTTATGCCAAGTGGATGGAGATTTTAGGTGATTCGATATCATGTTGTCAATTTACTTGTACAGTTTGTTTTTCAAATTTCTTTAAATGTGTTTGAATTTTAGGGGGAGTAAGAAATTTTTCAGAAAATCCAAAACCATTAGAAAATTTGAAAAGACAAAAACATGATAAAATACAAAATGAGTTTTGTTGAAAAAAGAGGAAATGATAGTACATCAGTAGACGATCACAGCACGCTAAAGAATTGGAAAGTCAAAATGTGATAAACGGTCTCACTGATGATGTGCCAGTAGGTTTTTACACATTTAGTAGATTGTGACGAGATATAAACTTAAATTTCAAACTTACTTATCTCGTGGGGAACATCTCTCGGATATATGGGTAACCCCCGAAATCTTGTTTGAAATGTCCCTCTTTCTACGATACTAGGTCTTTATACTCAGTGATATCTGGGGTATTATCCCGGGACTTCTGATTTTGCGGAAGCAATGGCCTAGTCCCCGTATAATACTTTACGCTTGCTTGAAATATAGCATCACCCTCAGTACAAAAAATGATGAAACATTGAAAAATGTTAATCATGTGCTGTTGAAGAAAAGATTCTCTATAGGGAACACACCAAAAGTCGAAGCCGTCATCTCTCTGATTTTGCGGAAGCAATAGCCTGAGCTCTCACGGTCCTCGCATTTTAACCCTTTACAGATATCATCTAGGTATACTCACCTGTAAGACTGAATATTGGGATCTGGATACGGGAGTATATTCTGAGGTGGGACACGCGAATAAGTTCAAGTGCTTAAAACATTAATCTCGTATCTCGAAACAGTTGAAAATTGTGTGAAAATTTAAGTGGATCAGTATACTGACAATCTAAGTGAATCGTTTAGAACTTAAAATGTTTAAAGCTTAACGGTGTTGGTGATTTGTCTCATAAACTGATATGATCCTCTTACACAAACTCACAAAAATATTGTTTGTAAATATTTCTTTAATATTTCTTTACTGCATTTTCTTTCAAGTTCAAAAATACAAAAAGATTTTTAGTGTGTTTTAGCATAAATTTTTGAAAACTTAAAAAGATTTTCGACAACTGATGTTGAAGAGCTGATTTTCAAAATTCCAAGTGCTAAACATGATGAACATTTCATGAGGGGGAGTCTGTTTGAAATAAGAAGTGGTTTTAATATTATTTCTACATGTGATTCATCAGAAATTAAAATTGTTAAATCATTTTGTATGATTCTTGATGTTTTAAATTTGTACTTACAAGTAGTATGCAGAATATAAATTTGTCAAATTTTAAATTTGTGAAATTTATTGTGGGGTAGAGAATGTGCAGGTTAGCCAGGTTTCAGATCCTGATTCTAAGTGTTAGAGAGCCAGGTTGTGATTCTGAACCTGTAAAGATTGAATAATAGATCAGCATCTGAGAGGAGATTATATGTTGGTGTTGATGAAAAAGAGAAGAGAGAAGATTGAGAAAGTTTACATTGTTAGATACTTCAGAAAGAGTAGTCAGACTGATAAAGACTGAAGACATTGAAGACTCGACACTGAAGACTCGTCAACATTCGAGGGGGAGTTTGTTGGTGCATGCGTCTGTCGACTTCGTCTTGTATCGAGTCTTGTATTAGAGTGTATAGATCAGGGCATGTTGTACGAGAAAAATGTCAAAAATAGGTTGAGATGTAATTTCACACGAAATTACAAGTTGTAATTCCGCTCGAAATCAACATGTCATTTCACACGAAATCACTGATTTCGCTTGAAATGTGATTTCGTGTGGACTAGTTCAAGCGGAATTAACATGACTATAAATACTAGGTTGGTCCGTGTCATTTGTAACGAGATTAGATTCCGGTTTGAGAGCCGAAGTGCTGCCGAAGTGTCTATTCGCTGTAAAACTTTGTCAAATCTATCAGAAAGACATTTAAAGTGAATATCTAGTTGAATCAAACTAAATATGTCTGTTTCCGCCTTTCATATTGAGTAGAACGCCTCTGAACGACTCGTTTCGGGTCAGAAAACGATCCTATCATCATTAACCACGTTAATGTTACTATGATTATCATTATTCAGATTTCCTTGATTTCCTTCATCGGCCATCTGAATTTTAAACATTTACCCCATATTAATATCACAAAATAATATTTAATATAGTCAATCACATGACATGCATTTTTGCCAAAAGCGTTGATCATTGCGACTTTTACTCTATTCATCTATATACTAGGCATCTATTACACACTAGTACTGAAATAAAAATTACAATACCAACATAAAGAAAATTACACTAATAGTAGTAGGCATCCATACACACATATTTTATTTTATTTTATTATTATTATTACTATTACCGTCTCCATTCTCACATTCACGGATATGGATTCATCCAAAAATCCATATTGCGCTCGCCGTACTTCCAGACGAGTCGCTCTCCCACCTGTCTCATTCTCTCACTGCTCTCTAAAATTTCCTCACCAAAAGTCCTAAGTTCTTGTACGTTTTCTGCACTCATTGGGGGTGCAGGTTCTAGGACTGGGTTCGGAATCTGGGGTGCAGGTTCTTGGTGTGGGGTGTAGGTGCCTGGAATCGGTAGGGATCTTCTAAAATCTCCCTAATGTATTCATCGTGGAAATAGGGATCTAAAGGATCCAAACCTAGGTAGGCTCCTACGTTCTGCATGGGCGTGTCTTCATGTATCGGGTAACGTTGCACATAGTCCCTAACGTCGTCCCACCAGGGGTCGTAATTTGGGTCTAGGGGGTTTGGTGCTGGTACCCTAGGGATTTCCTCCGGGTTGAAGTCATGCATTTCTACTTGGTTTTCAGGGTTTTCTATCTCCATGGGTTGGTCAGGGATTGGCAGTTGTGGTTGGGGTGCTATTATTTGCTCCAGATTAGGGTCAGCTGCAGTGGTTGCTAGGATGTGGATGTTGGCTATACCCCTATTTATCATATCCTGGGCATAGGCATTTGTCTCTCTCTTGGCTGCGGCTAGTACCCTCTGGTCTTGTAACTTTTTCATACGCTTCCTACGCTCGTGTGCCCCTCTACTGAACCATCCCCTCATTTTCTGAGGAAATGGCTCTTCTGACTGAGCCTTAAACACAAAGATTCCTTCTTCCGTATCAGCAGAGTACCCTAAGAGGGCAGGCTGAGAAGAGGAGGTGCCTTCGCTTCTGTCACACCCCCAAAATCCACACGCGGAGTATCACCGCTTGGAGGCGTGACTGACCAGGATCAAGCTACCAATCATATTGAACATAATAAGTAATAAGTAAAATTCAACCACACAATATGAAAGGTGTTTCAAATCAAAAACGTAGTCAAGTGTTTAGCGGAAGCATAATTGTAAAACCCAATGTAAGTAGTAAGTACGAAATAAAGCAATGTTTTCAGCATGGCACACACTGCCATGTCCCACAACGACCGCGCCTCCCTGTGCAAGCTCCATTAGTACCTAACGACCTGCAGGGCATGTAGCAACGAATCAACAACAACGTTGAGTGAGTTCACAGTTGGGTGTTTAGTTATAGCATTCGTTTCGTAAATCGTATGTTCGTTTTGTAAACCATGTATCGTATTAATTCGTATCGCGGTCTCCCAGGCATGTTTGCGAAGATAGTGGGGGCTTCCCATGTGTTACAAAAATGTAAGAGGTGCCCTAAGTCAATGTCTATCAGCATTGACCCATTGCCCATAGTCCATTAGTACACGCCCGTTCGGACGACACGGTGTGAGGTTTGTTAAACCTAATAGCGCTATCTACTAATGACCCGCTCGCCATAGGCCTCGGCGATTAAGTCGATAAATGAGGGACTTCAAATGATAGAGTGATGGTCCAGTGTGTAATCTAAGCATCCTACCCACGGAGGATGGTTGTAAGTATGAGTGTACTTAGGTTTTACGTACGTGCCCTTCAATCCGAGGACAGTAAAAAGTAGTTTAATAGTAATGATAGTACGAGTAGTTATTCAATCCCATTCCCAACCCTTGGGAATCCCATGCCTTGGAAAGAGTGTGAACTCACCTCGGTTTGCTCGGTATGCTAACTATGTGCTCACAAGAAATCAGTCAAGTCCTATAGTATGCACGTATATTCAATCAGTACATGTTTGTAAAGTTCCACATACACTCTATGCCACAACGTGTGTTTGACAGTTTACGCCATGTAACACATAAGCAGTTAAATCTAGTTCATGCAATTCAGCTTTACATTAAAGGCTTCCTCAGTTTATCTTAACTTAGTTATTCATCAACAGTCTTGGTTGACTTAACGTTGTTACACCGTTAAACAGTTAAGCAGGATTAATAGAACTAACATGCATGGTAGAGTTAACACCCTTAGCATAGTCATTGTGTCATAACAGAGCTAGATCAAAACTAACAGAGTTATCGCATACATTGAGCTTAATATACATAACCTAGTTAACATAACCCAGTTAATATATTAACATACTTGACATGTTCAACAGCTTTAATAAACTTAACAGACTTACTAAACTAACAGCGTTACATGTCTAACAGAACTACGGTGCCAGGCATCACAGGTGACGAAAACAAAAGCTTGGCGAAAATCCTGTCTGGCGAAATCCCTTGGGCGACGAAATCCCTTGGGATTTCGTCGAGATGTATTCAAGTGGGGTGGGGGTTTTCGTCTGCTTGAGTCATGGCGAAAACACCAAGTGTTTTCGTCTGAATGGTGTCTTCATCACCAACAGTTACGTATCACAACCCTAGAATCTATCTAACAATAACAACGCCTTCAACATACAATCACCCAATCATAACAATTCATGAAGTCAACAATACTATTAATCATCACAACAACCGTATCACAACACTTAACATCTATCAGGAACCATGGTTTATGCATTCAGCAATAGATTAACGCATCTCCTAATCAAACACTGTTAGCAAGTTAACATGTTTTCAGATCATGATCGCCTTCACATCTTTCCAGATTAATCATTCAATCATAAATTCAATCATAACAACCCTAGGCCTCTAGATCACAACAGGTTTCGCACAGAGTTATATAACAGATTGATCATATGTAGGTCTTTCAAGAATACAACCAACAACATAACCATATATATATTCATATCTGAAAACAACTAAACGTGAGAGTCACTAACCGAACTCAGAATAATCAACAAGAGATCTAGCTTCGAATGAAGGGAGGGTTGCCGTCGACTTGAGGGTGAGAGTTAGGGTTTTCTAATTGTTGTAATCGCGTACAGGTTAAGTACAAACCTTATAACTAATCACTACTGGGCCAAAGCCCATTTGGTTTTTGTTGGCCACATGTGGACGAAAACACATCAAGTGTTTTCGTGAGGAGGTGTTTTCGGCTAAGGGGTGATTTCGGCCAAAGGTTCCAATTTGTTGATATTAAGCATGACACTAATACAAAACATATATTACATACACACTTAATGCACACCATATAAATCACAATACGATTTAACATATTACAAACGTATACAGTTATGAAACAAACAAATCGTGTAAACAAACAACTTAAACAATTGACGTGCAATTAATGCGAAGATGGAAATCTTGGAAACTCGAGTTGTCACGGCTTCTAGGCGAACCAGACAATTGACGGTACGCGTCAGATGGTCCTTGGTCGCTCATATTGTAAACTAACAGCTAGTCAAATAACACATAACAATAAATACAGTTATGCACGTATTTCCATAATTTATTTCCTAACATTTTACATTTTGATGTCATCAGAACACCTCTGTGGCTGAATCAGTGGCTTAGCTCTGATACCACCTTCTGTCGCAACCCCCGATCCCACATCCCCAGGAACGGGCTGACGGGTGGTCCGTAGGACAACCCTTAAGTGGTTTAAAAAGATTAAAATTCCATGCTTTACTTGGTTATTTGCTTGAACTTAGTTAACTACGAGAAATTGTGGCTGTGCAGGTTAAATTGTTTAATTCGTGGAAGTTAACAAGCTTAGATACGAAGTGCAATGTCTGATGTGTGGTACCGGGACTTGGACGCATATATGGAACTGGTCGATGATTTTTTTTTTATGATTTTAAATAATCAATATCAAACACAACATCATGACATGGGAAGAGAGCACAAGTGAAAGATTGATTGTTTATATAATCATCAACATCAAGAAACAGACATCTATGCATCACGTGAATTGGGCACAAGAAGTCAAGATGAGATCATCCATCATCATCACTTTGGCAGAAAATACATACATATCTTTTGGTAACAAAAGGACATGTGGGCTTGGCACATTGGACTCTCTTGGGCGGTTGACTTGTGGAGTTGTTTGGATTGGGCCGCTAACATGAACATCATTCTTGATTAATTGGCCGCACATGGGAGACAAACATCAGTGGGCGGCACATGTGGGTTAGGGGTGATTGGGCCGAAACTTATTAGAAGAGGCGGCACATAAGTCACGTGCACATGAGGGTTTCAACAACAAAATCAATATCATCATCTCATACGCAGATTTGGGGGGAGAGTTGTTGGAGCAGCTTTTCATGACCACAAGTCAACAATCACATCATCTTACATGTCATCACATGTTCACTTGAAGGTTGGTCAACAAACATCATCATGGATACATACATATGCAAACTTCATGTTCACGTGCACTTCAATAAAGAAAAGAGGCAGCCATATATTGGAACATACACACACTTCTTTTGGCGGTGACATCACATGTGAAGATGGAATTGGGCGGCACACGTGACAAATGAAACAAAGAACAAAACTCAGGTCATCACCGTAAATTACGGTCTAACCGTAATTTACGGTGGACATGATATAGGCTTAAAGCTCACCGTAACTCAGACGATACCCACCGTAAACATTTTATGTCCACCGTAAATTACGGTGGAGCCGTAATTTACGGTGGTGGCTGCGATCAAATGTGTAACTGCCTCATTTAAGTTAGTTTTATTGTGTCTTTTCACATATTCTCATCATTGTCGGTTTTGAGAGCATCCTAGGGGAGAATTGGCTGGTTCTTGCTTGGTTTTGGACAATCTCTATCATTCGGTTTATGTATTTGATTCGTATGAACATTAAATCGATTGTGATGATGATTCACCAAGCTATGTCCGGCTAAAACTTTCGGTGATCATCTTAGGTGAAGGTTTCTTTTGAACTTTTGTGTGTTTATTTCTGAATTTCTAGAATGATAACTTGCGTTGCTTGAATATCATGGTGTATGCTTAATTGTTTGTAGCTTGTTAATCGATATTGCAATTTCTAGTCTCAATCGTACGTTCTTGGTGCCGTTGGCAATCGAGATATCACGGGAAGGGTTAGGGTTGGTTATTGATTAATTGATCATCGGGAAACAACCTCGCGTTTATTAAATCTGAGTACTTTGTTCCCTTTCATCACTTCGATTATGTATGCACGAGTTATGTCTATGTAACTCTTTCTAGTTGAAATTTCACACAATTGTTTAATGAAACTGAATCCTAAGATGGTCATTGTTCTCTCATAATCTGTTTTACAACCAACATTTGATTTGCAATTAGTTTTTAATTTAGTTTTCTAAAACAACAATCCAATTCATTGATCTTAATTTTCTGCAACTTAGGTTAATTGTAGTTTAATCACAAAGCTATAAAATCAACACACTTTCCACATACTCCCTGAGTTCGATACCCACTTGCCACTATCTATATAGTTGTTTTTGGGATTAAATTTGATTGTGACCACGACATCACGTCACGGGCGGCCGCGAGCCAGTTTCGGTGGTATCTCGTATTGTTTAATTTGGCAGCGGAATTTTTCTTCAGGACCGTAGTTAGGAAATATTTGATCAGAGTAAGATACCATATTTTCATAACATTAAACAAATGGGATAAAACCCAAGTTTGCATTACACACATTTTCAAAGGAATAAATCCTATTTTATTTAAGAAAAACATCTATTTCTTTTTAGGTAACTTTATTGCCACTTTTCCAATCCTTCAGTGTTGTCCAGCTGGCTTCTATTTGGCTTTCACAGTTTGTTACCTGAAACGCGTTTTAAAAACATTTGTCAGTGGGAAATACTGGTGAGTGAATCCCAGTTTAATCAAGTTTAAATAAAATCCCATTGTACAGTATTGAGGGCGATCCCGCAATTATATTTGTTTCCAAGATATCACAATTAACATCCATGGTACTGTCGAACCCGACTTGTGGAAATGTTACTCCTTGACCAGGTGGTAACAAATTTTGTATACAAAACCCCAACATACTCATGATAATTGTATTCTTACAAATACTCAATCACTGTTTAATATATAATTAATTAAATGAGGTTTTGTAAAAACAGTTAACAAAAAGCGGATCAACTCACATTGTTGTCTTAGATTTTCCGTAAGGGTTTCCTGGTGATAATCTAAAATTTACACAAATGCACACGCGTTAGTATAATAACCCATTTTAACATTAGTAATACCCTCCCCGAGACGGTATTCCAACGACTACGTCGGGCAGAACCACAACAGCCGTTACGGAACCCTAGATCAATCGGGCAGCGTATCTAATACGTATCCAGGGGTTATAATACTTACAACGGAGCAGAACTTCGCTAATTAGGGGGTATAATACCAGTGTATAAAGCCTACTATTCAGAAATTGAGATTGAGAAAAGAAAATGGGACGAACAAACTGAAGATCCGATGCATTCTATTTATAGTTGCTGAGTCTGGTTCTCTCGCGGCCCTCGTTGACTCCAGGTCAAAGCGTAGGTGATCCGGATCATCACATAGGTTCAACACGTGTTACGACACGTGTCAACACAGGGGTTCGCTGGACCTTTAAGTTGTCGCGGCCCGTATGAAGGTTGGGGTGGGGTTACGCGGCCCGCCTCAACTTAAATTTTCTTGTTTTTAATTATTTTTAATACTATTTAATGTATTTAGGGCCCGTTTTCGCGTATGGGGTGTATTTTGGGGCATATTGGGATATTTTAAAATATTTTAGGGTGTCGGAAAAATTATGAGGGTGTCGGTTTTATTGAGGATTGTAACAAAAATGGCACCCTACATCGTCTCTCATGTCCATATACACCGCAACAAAATGGACGTGTCGAGCACAAACATCGACATGTGGTTGAAACAGGTTTGGCCATGATGTTCAATGCTCAACTTCCCACATCTTTTTGGGTTGATGCATTTTCATCCGCTGTTTACATTATTAATCGTTTACCCACTCAAACTTTAGAAGGTGCATCTCCATATGAGCTTTTATTTCACAAAACACCAAATTACAACACTCTTCGTGCCTATGGGTGTCGTGTGTTCCCGTATCTTCGGGATTATGCCGACCACAAATTAGCACCTAGGAGCCTTCCATGTGTGTTCATTGGATACAGTCCGATACACAAAGGGTACCGTTGCCTTGATCCTATTACCAATCGTGTATATATCTCTCGTCATGCGCGTTTTGATGAATCCATTTTCCCGTTTCAAGGAAGTTCGGCCACACCAAACCTTTCACAGCTTGATCTTGTTGCATTTCAGGATGATGCTCCTACTCCCACTCCATTTGCCACTCCTACCATGCCTTTGGCTACCTCTCCACTAGTTGATCAACATCAACTCTCTGTTGATGTGATATCTCACACTTCTACCCCACTAATCTCCACACCACTTCCGGTGCACCCGTTTCCGTCGCCACCTCCTTCTCCGACTCCATCGTCTTCATCTGAAGACACATCATCGTCCCCTTCGTCTGCGTCTCCTTCGTCTGCCGTCAGTCCGCCCTCGGCGGTCTCGTCGGTTCCTACACCGCCACCCTTACCATCTCATCCGATGATTACTCGGGCCAAAGCCGGCATCTTTAAAACTCGCCATTTTGCTGACTTCTCCCATTTGGTTAATCAGCCACTCCATCATGCCTTGCATGGCGCAGTGCGTGAAAAGCGGGCAAAATGGATCCGTCAAAGCAGGTGGCTTTGGATTCGCTTCGTTTGGCAATGTGAGAAAACGGAAGAAGTGGGTGGCTTGTTTTCTTGGTCGGTGGAGAGGCCTCTTGAACAAGGGTGATCGAAAAAAAGGTTGTTGAAAGAAAAGGAAGAACACGGTGGTGACATTATGGCGTTGGAGTTCAATCGGGTGGCTTTGGATGTGACCGAGGAGAGGTTGTTGATCCGTGATAAGTCGTGATGTTAATGAACGGTGTTCCAACGTTATGCCATGTTACATGTTACATGTTACGGGCGTGGTGTTGTTTTTATTCGGGTTGAACCAAGAAGACTTTGGAGGTGAACTAGGTGAAGTTCGGGTGTCCATGAAAAGTCTGGATGATTCGAGTTGGTGATGGTGATTCGGCTGCAGTGAAGAAAGGCGTAAACAAACACCGATTAAGGGGGAGAATGTTGGATTATTCGGGTTCGTTTTCGTTCACGGGTCAGCAGAATTAACCTGTCACGGGTCATGTAAATGGATCATTGACCAGGAAAAAAAGAAGTGGTCCATGTTGACCGAGTTTATGGGATGTGAACGTTGGAGTGGTGGCTAAAAAGAAGGAACTTTACATTTAACTTTTATTATGCATGTGTTTTATTAGCTTTGTTTATTTTACTAGGTTATATACCCGTGAGCTTCACGGGTTATGGATTGTGTTAAAAATTATATTTACAAAAGAAATTTTTTATATGATTTCTTACAAGTGGATAACCATTCACGTTTGGCAAACATTACCAACAACTCTCGTTTAATCTACCGAATTTCCCGTACCGAACCGTACGGTTCGGCATGGTACCGAACCGCACCGTGTATTTTCGGTACCGGTACCCATTTTTATGGATTTTGGAACCGGTATTTTCGTTAACAGTACCGGTTCGGTACTGGTTAGTACCGAGCTCATCCCTATGTTTAATAATAGCTAGCTTTCTTCACAAAAATCACCCAGTTTCATATAAATCCATGTGACTTTTTTAATGTAGACTTAGATTTATCAACTATGTAAAAACAAAATAAACCGACAGTATGGATTTAAAATATGAATATAAGCAAAATATGGAATCCTCGACATCTTCAGCAGGGTCAATGTTTCCATCAATTTGAATGGCATCCTGCATGTAACGGAACATATCATTAGCAAGTGTCGTTATAATAATGAAGTGGAAACCACATATTTGTTCAATTTGCGTAATTGTCTTTATCAATCTACTTCTCTTAAACAAAAAGTTAGTATCTTTCCAAACTTGTTTTTAAGGACTAAACTCATCATCACCATCTTCCTGCTAAGAAACATGTTTTTGTCGAGAAGATCTTCTCTGATTAACACTATTACCACCAAGACCACCACTACCTCTACTACCTGCGCAAAAGATTAGCTTGTATAACATCACCAATTATTGTCTTTGTAAGTAATATCACCAATGACACATACCACATACGAATAACTCCCCCTAATTCAACACCATACACATAACCAAACCACATTCATAGAGATTATGTTTTACAAAAAATAATCTTTACCTATTCTCTAAACTCGCTTAATTTCCGGAATAATAACCAAATCAAACGCAAACATCTAGGTTTCAAAACTGTACAAATCCAAACATCAATCAATTAAATTAAAAAATTATATAACAAAAATCCTAAAGAACGCAATAACATATAACAGATTAACTAAAACTAATTCGTAAAAAAACAAAATCTAAATAAAAGAAAGTCAGTATTAAGATTTTATTAAAAGAAAATCACGAAAGCGGCTATTTTTCTGATGGTGTTATATCTCTATGGGTGATTTGTTTCCATATATTTATGTATAACACACCCAAACTTAGATAACTTGTATATATCTAATTAAACACATACTCATACTGCAAGAATCAACTAAAAACCCAGCAAAACAAACCTAGCATAATTAAACACATACTCATACTGCAAGAATCAACTGAAAAGCAATATAAAGTAACAATTTTTATCCAACATTGAGATACCTGTAGGAAAAAACAAAGAGACGACTAAATAATTAGTAAAGCAGCAGCTCAAACAGTGGCTTCAAACACTGTTTTAACCCAACAGTGGTTTCAAATACTGTTTTAACTCAAAAGTGGTTTCAAAACACTGTTTTTAACAACACTGTTTTAACCCAACCCAACAGTGGTTTCAAACACTATTTTAACCCAAAAGTGGTTTCAAAACACTGTTTTAACCCAAGTGTTAGTTTGGTATGAAGCTCTCGGCAAGTAAAAATGACTTTAAGGACCTACCAGAGGTGTTTGTTAGATTAGATAATCTCTAAATTAGTCAACAAAAGTTATGTTTTTATTCCTAATAACTATTTTTAATGACCCCCCCCCCCAATGTTGTTAGTACCATTACCTAAGAATTTTCACCCACACTAACAAACACCATTTCTTAGTCTAAAATCTCCCCTGATTCCATCACGAATCGCTAACATGACGAATCATTCACTAATTAACGGCTAATGTTCTTCTGAACTAACTCAGATCTCAAATCTTAATTTGTCATGGAAGCTAAAACACAATCAACCCAAGCCTTAACTTGTAATAACTTTCAGACAAGTTCAAAATAAGGCGAATCAAGAAATTTACCATTCGATTAGGCCTCATTACTGCTCGCTTCTCTGCAAAGGAAACAAAAATATTAAAACCAAACCTCAGTTTCCCGACTATAATTTTTTTTCAAAACTTCGATAGTTATGCTGATTTTGTGACTGAAAGGAGTGAGCATCGAATATACATACAATCGTTCAAGTGATGTGGTTATAGAGTAATAGAAATGCACATGAAATATATATACTTAAAGCAGAGAGGCTAAAAAAGAACCAATTATCACCCGGGAACTTCCCAAGTAGGAAAAAATAATTTACATTAATCATATATATGACAATCGAAAATTATAATATAAATGGCTTGGGTGTCATGAAATATCAATATACCATAATAGAAAATTTACACGAAAAATAATCAAATTTAAACGTCGCAAGAACACGAACAATCCATAAAAAGAATAAACCAAAGTCCCTTAAATTTATATAAAATGATATCAGATGAGACTCTTACATTTTAATGAGAGTGAGCTCAAGTTTAGGGTGGTTAGGGTGAGGTTCAACAAACTCTATATAAATCTTTACCAGCAGAAGAACATCATAAGATAAGAAATCGACCCATGAACCTTTTTGTTATCAACTATTGACGCTCATCCACCACCCATTCCCACCTCCTTTGGCACCTCATTTCCAATTGTACTTTCTAGTGTTTTTACATAAGCATGTTGGGAGCATGCTGCTAAAATTAGTATGGTAATTCTTAACTATCATCTTTCACCGGAAAAAGGAAATGGAACTAAGTCTTACATACATTGATTCCGTTAGGAAAGCAAAGCCAAAAAAATCTGGTCTAGGTCGTCCAGTGGCATCTTTTATAGCGTCTGTAAAAACACTGTTTATAAGTATAGAAAATTAAAAACCCGCAAAGTGCAAAAACACTAAAAAAAACACAAATAAAGTCAAATAGTGTTATGTATATATTCAAGTTCAAATTTAGTAACCTAAAATTGCATGGTGCAGATCATATATGTCTATCCTTTTGAAATAGATGAAAAGAAAAAAAACAGGCAACACCAAAGCATACACCCGGAAATGAAAACAATATTGTGGAATTCATTAACAATAGCAATTCCCACTCATTTGAACTATAGAAAAACTGTAACTAAAATAAAAACTCACTGGTACAGCACAACGAAACAATATTGTCCTTCAATAGAATTTAATCATGCATGTGAATTGAATATAAACACATATCTATATCTACATAAAAATAGACTTAGTTAACTAAAAAGAAAACATATCAAATGGGTCAAAAGTCGCTAAAATAGTATTAAATAGTATTTGAAATTGAATCTATATTGTTGAACAAATGTTGGAGGTATTTAAACTTTAGCACATACTTGATATCTATTAAATTAAAAAGATATGTATATGAGAAATTTAAGAACCATTTTTTTTTCAAATTCATGCCAAATAGTGCATGCTAAAAAACCATGTGATCTTATTAGCAATCACTGGTTTCTTCCTGTTAGCAAATATGTACATTAATTCTCTCAAAACTTGAATCTTAACTACATAACATTGTGTTTGCACACATATTTATAAATTAAAGAAGCTCTACTAAAGATGCTCTACTTATGCCCAGTTGCTTATAAATGATTCTTGATTTTAGCCATGCCATGTATGTACACAATGCCCATATTGAATACTTGCGTTCAATAATGGCTACATAAATGTACAAAAGAAACCAAAAAAAAAGAACTAAGCCGGTGCATTCTTTTATACCAATAGAATTACGAGTTTAATTATAAAAAAAATTCGACTTGCAATATGCACACGAGGCTAGAGGAGGGGCCACCTCCTTATTATGGTTTGACTGAGCATAAGCACAAATAGATTATTTGAACTACCAAAGTGGTTTATTTAAAAATAAATGTAATGAGCCGAACAGATTATGTTGTACCTCACAAACTGGTTTATTAAAAAAAGGATTATTTCTTCCATAGTATGGTTCTTACATATATCAAGAAATTATTAGTTTTGACCCGTGACCCAAACCGACCAACTGTTCCCATTTTGTAAACTTTGTTCTCAATATTAGCAGTGCAAATTATTTCCAGTAATTGGTTACCTCATCATCATTCTCGTCCCCCAACATCTCTTCATCAGCCTCCTTATAATTAGGAATATTTGCAGATTTAGTAGGTAGGAATAAAACTACATGATTCTGGTTGTTGCTTTGGTGAAGGGTATATGATGATTCTGGTGGTGGTAGAATAGAACTGGTTCATAGATGTTAAACTGACATTGAAGAGGTTATGAAAGTGAAACTTTCCATGCATCTAAGCTCTCTAAAATCAAGCAAAATAAAACTGAGTATGACACACTACTAATGTATATTGATTTAGTAAATATTACACTAATCAACCATAAAGCCACATATGAGTATGAGTGGCAAATCAGACTTGTTTGCACTGTTCATTTGCATTGTTTTTTTAACATACAGGTTAATTAGCATTTTACAAGCTTGGAACATTTTTGTTTAACAAAACGGATTAAAACTTTTAATGTGAGCAAAAAACAAAATTGGTTATTTCGGGTTGACTGAGCAGCATTTTTTATCCACCTTTAAACAAAATTAAGTTGTTAACGAACTAAATTATGTTTATACAAACTATCACATACCAAAACAATATTTTTTAGTGAGAATCAATTAGCTTAAGTAGTTGAAAGCATTTTAAATAACATTTTGGTCACTTTCAAGTCATTTTGACCTACTCGACCCGTTTGATCTGTCTCATATTTAAGGAAACTTTTAAACTTGACCCATTTAATCCTCCGATGATGAAATCTAATTGAAATAAAAACCCGTTTCAAAGTGAATGGGTCAAATTCCCATCCCTAGTAATCAATTGTATAAATAATAAACTTACCAAAAAGATTCTCTTGCTCTCTTATCTGAAGGCTTCTTCCTTTGCAAACACAACTGTCGGCTCTCTACCAAGAAAAATCTGGCCGTACCTCTGATATTTTGCTTCAGCGTCATCATGTATAATAGAGATAACTGCTTAATGGCAGTTACATCCCAGGTCAACTTGAAAAATTTTATTTTCATTAAATTGCCTTAATCGGTGTGATGTCGTCTTGGCTGATCTTTCCCATCTCTTTTAACTTGTACAGAACACACTCTGCAGCCCTGTTGAATACCAAAACATCATACCAGAAGCTTATTAAGTTATTATAAATTCTTGTTATATAATATTTTATATATTTTCTACTTACACGACGACTCCATCGCCATCAAAATCAGCTGCCTTGAGGTCAGAAGTCGTCGTATTTCTTTTAAGAACCCATTTAACCAACGATCTTTGCTTTCGTTCGGTGTACAGCAAAGCGAAAGTGAACAGCAACTGCGCTACATAAACCGTACCCAATAAAATCCAAAACACAGCAAACACACGGCTGCCAGTTGTTGAAAAAGGAAAAAAAAAAGTGCATAAGAGGGTATTAACAACAATGGCAGCAAGACATTTGCTAAAATAATAACCAAACAAAGTTATTTCGAAAAAAAAAAACAAAAAAACTTACAGCAAAGGGGTTAGCTTACTTGCAGGACTTGTTTGACATCCGTTGACCATTAAATTCCAACAGGCCGATAAGTGCAGCCAATAAGATGTTGCAGTTTGACCATTAACCTCCAACATCAACAACTATGAAAAGGTCGATTCACTGCCACACCTCAAATAGTTAACCTATCAAATTCATGAAAAACAATGATTAACCTGCTTATACCATGCCCTATTTATAATTTTCTTAAAAAAAAGAAAACTATTTCCGGTTCCAGATCATTTAATTTAAAAATAATGAAAATATGTATACCTTACAAGAGGAGAATCAATACGTTTGTCCTGCTTTTGTGCTTTCAATTTAGCACGATACAGCGCCTTCTTCTTTGCTTGAACATCCATTAATCTGTAACAACAATACAAACATCAGTCGGATGTATAATCTCACAAATCCAGTCTAGTTTAAATAAGAAAAACACAAACTATACGAATTAGTTATAGATTAGGGTTAGGTTTTTTAAACTGATTTAGGATCATTTGATACCTGACCTTCAACAATCAGTAAGACATAAACAGTTTCATGTTCATAAACATGAAGAACCAAATAAATTTTCAATAAACTGATTATAAATTACCTCGTGTGACAACAGATTATTGAAGATGAGGTCTAGTCTCTCCAACTTCTTGAATTCAGCCAAACACGAAACCTAGAACAAATATTCAGGAAACCCTAAGAATAAAAGTAAACAAAAAAATGCAACAAAAGGTAAATTAACAAATATAGTGGTGCTGATTGAAGCTGTTTACATCGAATAGAGCTCTGTGTGTGAAGGTAAAAGAAAACCATATTCATCGATTAAAACCCTAACCCTGACAGAACAAAAATAACATAGAAAATGCAATGTAAGCAAAAGCTGCAAAATTAGGAAATGATACCTGAACAACATGAACCGTAAGAAGCAAAGATGGCGAATATGTGAAAGCTCCACCACAAAACAACATGAATTTTGAAAGGGAAGATCCAGATCAGAATCTGAACAGCATGAACCGTGAACAACATGAACCGTGAGGGAAGATCCAGATGGCGAATACCTGAACAACATGAACCGTGAAGGAAGATCCAGATCGGAATCTTTGAGAGAGAGAAAGAGAGGAAGAGGGATTTGAAATTTGAATGAGATTTTGAGATCTGGGGTTTGAATTTTGAAAGGGAAGTAGACCGTGCTTACGAATCCAAACTCGAAATGGAATTGATCTGTAGGATACAGAGAAGGAGAGAAGAAGAAGAAGAAGAAGAAAGCGAGGAAAGGGAAAGAAGACTGTTGTCTCACTGCTTAGGGTTTTGGACGGTTCCATTGACTTGCAGGAAGAGAGAGGAGGGAGAAAGCCAATTTGTCTGCACTCATTAATGGTCTTTGACCTTTAGCAATTGTTAAAAAAAAGAAATAACCGAAAAAATGAGGAATGGACACATGGCCTAGAAGAAGCCTGGGATGGACATGTAGGAGAGAAGGAGAAAGGATGGCTTGTGGTGTTGACACCTTAGCCAGAATCCTTTTGATTTATTATAAGAGAGAGATTGTTTTTAATTCCTACGTAGGCATGTACAAGGCTATAAAAGGCCTCATTTGTTTAATAAACATTGCACCCACTTTTCATTCGAAACTGAAGTCTGGTTCTTCATTCTCAATATATTTTCTTTCTCTACAAATTGATCACATACATATAGATACATAGTGAGTTTGTAGTGTGTGTAGAGTGGGGCCTGAACCAACAATCAGGCCCTTTGCTTGCATCTTGTTAAAGAGTTCCCTAGCAGCCGTAGGATTCCCTGATTCAAACAAACCTTGTAACATGCTACTGTAAGTAATAACATTCGGAATCAAACCCTTGTCTCACATGAACGGAAAGATTATACAAACAAACATAAGACAACAACCAAATAAAGATGAGAATCGAGAAACAACTCAACAAGATATTCACTAGGAATTGGTAAATAAAGAGGGAGGGGCTGGGTTTGTCCCACATCAGGTGGTTAAATAAGTTAGAAAGTGAGGGTGTGTATACATAAGCAGCCCAACTGCAATGTTGAAAGGCATGCAGCTATGCAATGAGCACAAAGCGAACTATTCTTTCGCCTTTTACTAAAGTATACCGTGTGCTTGTTGCTCTAAAATAGCATACGCCTATTTTTGGAGAGTTTCTTTCTTTTTGAAAGAACTCCAACAACACAGTAATAATTTTACTAAAGGTCTTCTAAAATGTAGTAAAACTGCATATTTTATCATATTTAACAAGATAATCGAATAAGTTTATTACCCGTTCTTACAAAGATGCTGGTTCAGATTAGGAAAAACAAAAACCGTATGAAGAACAAATGGTAGTAGATAGAGAAAAGATGAGACCATGTTGTGATCACGAGCCAGTTGCTCATATATACGACTGAACCAAGCATCCATTGAGAGGTAAAAGCACGACCAAGTTCATCTTGGGATCTTATTTTCTTGCAAGTTGTCAACCATTTGGATCACAAATTTACAAAATTGGGTTAACACAGAGTTATCTTTGTTATCAACTATATATAATCCCAGGTTTCCACTTACGAATTCTGGTAAGGGTCAATAGACCCCAAGACAGCCCTCTCCCCGAGTTGAGCCCATGCACTATACAAAGAAAGTGCTTTGTTTCGTTGCGCTAAATGCAAAACATACAGCTCTTGAAAGTATTTTTACCTAAGTGAGATCATTGATGACTACAGTACGAAACTACAAGTCCAACATATTTCTACTAAGAAATAAACCACCTGGATTCATCATTTCTGCTCTTGCCATTTCTCCAGCAAGAGTAGCTCGTTGATATCGATAATTTTAACCAGAAACACTTCCCCAACAATCTTGGAGCCGCCTTAACCATGTTGATCCTCTAGCTTACACTTATGTGGCTTTCAATAAGAAAAGTGAAGAAACAGTGTCCAAAAAATCAGTTGGTAACATGATCGATCACATATCATGTCATGTTTAGTGAAACCATGAAACCAAATGCTCAAGAAAGAACCCTTGTATTAACAGGGTTAGATTCAGCACTCTCAAAGGAAATATTTCCCTCCACATCTTCAAAAACATTTATTTCCGATGAAATCAAACCAGTGAATACTGAATACCAGATGGCTTTGATTTAAATAGGTGAGAACTAAACTCGTAATTCAGGCTGGAAATTTATACAAGGGTGGAAGTTTTACTTTGATACGAGTCGCTCAATATATTTGAAATAAGTGGTTGGTATGTTCTTCAAATCACTAATCTTCTAAACACATGTCATCAGGAAGGGTATATGTAGCTTTTGCGTTTATATTAATAAATTAATGATTGAAAGATTATAATAGAAAACTAAGCAAGGAGTTAAACTTGAATTTAAAACTTCAAAAATAAAGTAAAATAACAACAATACAACATACAGGATACTTGTTCGGGTTTGTCCCACATTGGCTGATTAAAGAAGTTACGAAGTGAGGCTGTGTGAATATAAGCAGCCCAGCTACAAGAGAGAAAGGTACGCAGCCATGCAATGAGCACAAAGCGAACTATTCTTTCGCCTTTTACTAAAGAATACCGTGTGCTCGTTGCTTTCAAATGGCATACGCCTATTTTTGAAGAGTTCTTTTCCTTATGAAAAGACTCCAACAAAACATAGTTCTTAATTAATACTTTCACTAGTTGGTTTTGTTTTGTAGCTTTAATTCTTATTTATATACTTGTATTTCAGTAACAAATTATACATACAGTTATTCCCAGTAATATAATTGTTATATGTTCAACTTCAACTGAGTACAATTTTGAAAGCAAACATGTAAACGAAATCATTAAATGTCTCTACTAGTAGAATTTGTTCGGTTGAAGGATAAACAGTTGGTCAAACCCGTTCTACAGTCATAGCACGTGTGAAATGTTCGGTATTAATCCATCTGCAGCAGATCTAAAAGTTGAACGCATTTCTACAAAGCGATAAACCACCTGAGTTAATCAAGTTCTTCTCCCACCACTTGTCAAATAGAAGTTGCTCACTGTTTTGAAGTTCACTGTATTTACTCATGTCGAATCTTGATCCTGGTTGACATCTAGTTTCTTTCAGTCGCGTTTTGATAGGAGAAACATCGGTGATATCATTAGGAAGCACTTCCCCAACAGTCTTGGAGCCGTCTTTATCATGTTGCGGATCCTCTAGCTTACACTTATGTGGCTTTCAATTCAATGAAGAAAGAATATCATTAATATATATACATTTACATTGATATATGTTAATGTACCGTCACTTACCTCGTCCTTAACCTGAGAAAACTCCAATGGAAGATCATCGAAACTTATTTCGGAAAAACATGAACCTCTCATGGTGTTAACAAACTTGTTTCTTGGTGGCGGAATAACATCTGCTTCAAACTCCGAACAGACTGGTTCAAACTAAATTTGGAAATTGATTTAAGAATCCATTTTCATAATCTATGGGACTTGATGATATTGAACTATATAATTTGGAAATTTGGACGTTGAACTAGCTTCAACCATCGAATCCAACACCATAAATACAACTATCGCGTCACTCATTTAAGTCATAACTTCTTTCATTATTCAACCAAATATGTTATTTCGTTTCCAAACACATAAAGAATATCATTTCAACGAATAAAACATTACAAATAAATTCATCATCAAACAAGAAACCATTCTAAGCACTAAAATCCACATAACATAATTAACAACTTCAGTAAAAATAAATATAAGTACTTAATAAATATAAGAAGACAAACGAACTAACCATTTGATTAATTGTGTCAACAGAATTAGAAGCTTAGATGCCGGAGCAGCAGTATTTGAAACAGGCAACAATTCGCACAAAGATGATTAGATGAAAGATCCAACAGAATTCAGAAAGCTGCTCCCGGAATTTTTGCGCAATTCAAAACTTGATATTTTTTAACTTTTTTTTTCTCTGGTAAGTTGTTTTTTGTTGACTTAAAAACCTTTGTGGCAGCACTAAACGACCGTTGGTCCCTCATTTAAACGAAGTTAAAACTGTAAGTTATATAAATTAAATTAAATCATAATTATAGATTTATAGGTGAGTGAGTTATATGCCATTAAAAAGTATTTAATCCAGCCTTAAAGTGTTGTATACAGTAAAAAAAAAAAAAAAGCAGAACATTTACATAGTAGATAGAATTAGATACCATAACTTTTATAGGAATAAATTTCTTGCCTTGATTTCATTCAACAATATAATATATATAGTACAAGATAGAATCTCCTAATAATATGGAGATATATGCACAATAATATTTACAATCCTATCCAGAAATATATAAATGGTCTATTACACCCCCGCAGTCGAAGCTAAGGGTGGCCGAATGCTGAGACTGGATCTGAAATCATCAAACAAGACACGCGGCAGTCCTTTAGTGAAGATGTCAGCAATCTGATGACGAGACGAGACATGCAAAACGCGAATCTGACCTTTCTGAACTTGCTCACGAACAAAATGAATATCAAGCTCAATATGTTTCGTACGTTGATGCTGAACCGGATTACCAGACAAGTAGACTGCACTGACATTGTCACAATAGACCAACGTAGCACGAGAAATAGGATGACATAATTCAAGAAGAAGGTTCCTAAGCCAGCATACTTCAGCAACAACATTTGCCACTCCGCGATATTCAGCTTCAGCACTTGAACGAGAGACTGTCGACTGCCGCTTGGAGGACCAAGAAATCAAATTTTCCCCAAGATAAACACAATAGCCAGATGTGGAGCGTCTAGTGTCAGGACAACCTGCCCAGTCAGCATCAGTGTAAGCCCGCAAAGAAGACATATCCGTCGCATCTAAGTGAAGTCCCAAGTCAATGGTGCCCTGAATATATCTAAGAATCCGTTTTAAAGCATTCCAATGAGCAGTTGTGGGAGAGTGCATATGCATGCAAATTTGCTGTACCGCATAAGAAATGTCTGGACGAGTGAAAGTGAGATACTGAAGTGCACCCGCAAGGCTACGATATGTAGTAGGATCATCATGAAGAATACCGGAATGAGCACTGAGCTTGGACTGCGTATCCACTGGCGTGGCGACCGGCTTACATGAGTCCATACCGGCCCGATGAATAATATCCTTAGCATAAGCTGACTGAGAAAGAAACATATGATTTCCTGACCGTGTTACCTGAATACCCAAAAAGTAAGATAATGACCCCAAATCCTTCATTGCAAACTCGGCTGCCAAACATGCCATAATACGATCGCGAAGAGCATGCGAAGAAGTGGTGAGAATAATATCGTCTACATAAATGAGAAGATAAGCAGTGTCACGCCCATGACGATAGACAAACAAAGAGTTATCTGACTTACTCTGCTTAAAGCCCTGTAATACCACAAAATCCGTGAAACGCTGGTACCATGCACGAGGCGCTTGCTTAAGTCCGTATAACGATTTCTTTAGAAGACAAACATGATCCGGATAAACAGAACTACGAAACCCCATCGGCTGATACATGTAGACAGTCTCGTGCAAGTTACCATGAAGAAAAGCGTTCGTAACATCCAACTGATTAATAGTCCATGATTGTGCCAACGCCAATGATAAAACCAACCGAATAGTGGCCGGTTTGACAACCGGACTAAATGTCTCCCCGCAGTCAACACCCGGTTGTTGACGACGCCCATCACAAACCAAACGAGCTTTATATCGCGCCAAACTCCCATCCGAATTAAATTTGTGTTTAAACAACCACATACTACGTATAATATTCATATCCGGTTTCCGAGGAACCAACTCCCATCCGAGTATGATGAAGTTGAAGTTGGGTGAGGTGGCACAGTGTTGGAGTAAGAGTCAGAAATGTTAGGCGAGTGGAGAGGAGAAGTGGTTGGGCCGGGTAGGGGAGAGGAGTGGTTTGGGCTGATGGGATGAATCGGATGAGAAGAGTGGTGCAAAGTGTTTGGGTGGGTTGAGGGCGGTGTAACAGGTGGGCTTTGTGGAGTGGGTGGGCTTTGTGGAGTAGGTGTAGATAAATTTGGTGGACTTTGGTGAGGGGACGGTTGGGATTGGGTTGGAGAAATTGTGGTAACAGGTGGGATAGGTGAGATAGGTGTAGGTGGCAAGTTATAGTGAGCCGAAGATGAAGAGGATGTGACAGGCGTAGATGAGTAGGAATTGGACTTTGGTGAGGGGGCGGTTGGGCCATGTGAGGAGATAATGGGTGAGAGAGAAGACTGTGTAAGTGGGATCAAAGGAAGGTGAAGAAAATCATAGGAGTGAGGGTTAGCAGGAGATTGAAATTTATAGGGAAATACTGACTCTTCAAAATATACGTGTCTGGATGTAAAAAATTGTCTAGTTCGTAGGTCGAAACATTTATAGCCACGGTGATTGTTCGGGTATCCAAGAAACACACATGGTTGGGAACGATTAGCAAGTTTATGTATGGTGGTGGAAGGTAAGAGAGGGTAGCACAGACACCCGAAGACACGAAGGTGTTGATATTCGGGTGTACACTTATATAAAAGTGACGTTGGTGATAAAAAATCATGGTGTTTACTTGGAATAATATTTAGTAGGTATGTGGCGGTTTCGAGAGCATGGTGCCAAAAAGATGGCGGTAGATTGGCTTGGGCTAGGAGAGTGCGAAGCATATTATTGATAGTGCGGATTTTGCGTTCCGCCTTACCATTTTGAGAGGAGGTGTAGGGGCAAGAAAAACGGAAGTGCATACCATGTGTGTTGCAAAATTGGAGAAAATTGTTATTTGCATATTCTTTTCCGTTGTCGCATTGGAACTGTTTAATTTGGCGTTCAAATTGAGTAGTAATATGATTATAAAAATTGACAAATGTGGCAAATACTTGTGACTTGGTGGTGAGGGGAAATGTCCACAAAAAATTGGTGTGATCATCAAGAAATAAAACGTAATATCGATGACCTCCCATGCTTAGGACAGGGGAGGTCCATAAGTCACTGTGCACAATATCAAACGGTAAATGAGTGCAATTAACAGAATCATAAAACGGAAGTCTGACACTTTTACCAAACACACAAGGTTCACACAATTTATTGGTTTGTTTACTAAAAGAAATACGAGAAGAAAGTTTCAAAGAATTTAATAAAGTGTCGCCAGGGTGGCCTAAACGTTGATGCCAGCGATCTTGAGTGACGGCAGCAAGAGCGGAAGGTTGAGAGATGGTGGATAGAGGCTGTGTTAATGGATAGAGATCGCCGGTGCTGTTGCATCTAAGGATAGGCGCCCGAGTTTTGAGATCCTTCACAAGAAAACCAAAAGGGTCAAACTCGATAGATACAAGGTTATCAGTGGTAAGGCGGCGAACGGAAATTAGGTTTTTAATGATGTTGGGTGCAAAAAGAACATTATTTAGTTTTAAAGGTGGAAAAGGTGGGGGTAAAGTTTGGTTGCCTTGTGCCAAAACCGGAATTGCCATGCCATTACCAACAATAATATGTTTGTCAGTGCACTTATTAAAATTAGACGGAGAGTAGATACCTTGTTCATTTGCCGAATGAGCGGTTGCACCTGTGTCCATGATCCCGTGGTCTGGCTGATTCAGTGCAAGGGTGTACAATGCCTGCTCAATGTTCGTGGGAGTGTCGGGTCGCGGTCCGAGGATGCCCTGTGAGTTCGGACTAGTAGTGTTTGGGTTAGAGGGATATGGGCACGGTGGTATGGTAGGGGCCGACGCAGCGTTAGACCCATGTAAAAGAGATGCCCATTGATTTGCAGTCCAATTACTCGGGAACACAATGTAGGGGTGAGTTGGAGTGTTGGATTGCTGGCCACGGTTGGAATAGTTGCGGTTGTTAAAGTTGCGTCCACGACCGCGACCGCGACCGCGTGAGCGACCACGACCGCGATCCGAAGCCGGGTAAAAATCAGGTTGCGGTTGCGAGGTCTGGGACGGTGAGGAGACAGAGGCCGTGAGGGCAGTAGCGGAGTGCTGGGCCGCGCGGGCGGTTTGACGCTTCTTCTTGTCTTCTTCCATGGTGAGACGTGATCGTACCTCATTAAAGTCCGGAAGCGGGTCGCGATTCTGTAACACTGTGGAGATACTGTCGTACTGTTCCGTGAGACCCGTTAAAACCTTAATTACCAGCATGTTGTCATCCACAGGGGAACCGACTGCCTTGAGTTGATCGGCGAGGTGTTTCGCCCGTTGGCAGTATTCAGCCATAGAAGAGAATCCGTCTAGACTGAGATGAGCAAATTCTTGACCGAGAAACACCGCTCGAGTGGTCTTGTTATCATTAAACTGATTTTGTACGGCTGTCCATGCTTCATACGCCGTTTGTCCGGGAGAGAGAATGATGTGGAGAAGAGCGGGGGAGATAGTGGCGTAAATCCACTGAAGTACAACAGCGTCGATGCGCTGCCAGAGAGCCTTATCGGCTGAGTCGGCATCTTTCTTGTCCGAGGCAGTGGTAGAAGACGACGCGGTGGGGCTGAGGTGATCGGCAACTTCAAATATTCTGCATTGGACTTGAAATAGAGTGGACCAAGTTGTATATTGTGCAGAATCTTGTTCGAGGGTGATGGGGATGTGGGTTTTGATATTGGAGACGGCAAGGGCCGGGTGAGTTTTAGAATCCATGAGATAGATGTCGAGAAAGCAGGGGTTATCGAAGACAGAAGCAGATCGGAAGAGGAAGAAACCGGCGGCCGGTGATAGGGATTAGGGTAGGATCGATGTGTGGTATGATACCATATAGGAATAAATTTCTTGCCTTGATTTCATTCAACAATATAATATATATAGTACAAGATAGAATCTCCTAATAATATGGAGATATATGCACAATAATATTTACAATCCTATCCAGAAATATATAAATGGTCTATTAACTTTGTCCTTTATTAGACTACCTTGTTTATAAATCCACATGTGTTTAGTAAAAAAATAGTTACTAACGAAGAATAATGAAGGGGTATGCTCCTAAATTCTGCGTTAGACATCTCATGATACACGCATGGAGGGTTATACCCAGACTTAGCAAAACAATACTCAACTATCACTAGAACATGCGCAAATACTCAACTATCACTAGAACATGCGCAAATGCTCATATCGGCACATGTAGCGCAGTGATAGCTAAGGAGAGTACAAATAGCATAGGTGGCAGGGGCTGTAGCCAATCAGCGTGTGTCAGGCTCTGCCCAGACAACTTTCACGATGATTAATCGTGCATGAGACAAGGACAAAAGGACAATGACGTGTAACCATTCAGGTTGCGTCGTTCACTACTCTATGATCTCCATTCACAGCTGGTGACAGAATCGACGACAAGGACAACCGTCAAGCCACGTGGCACCAATCATCGTGCGCCAACGACCTGATCCTCTGCAAACACTAACGGTCGTGTCAGAGGGGACAAACCAGATATTCCTTGATGGCGATGTTTGGCCTAAGGCCCATCAACCTATCTCCTATTCCACACTCTTCGGTTATAAATACCAGCCTTCAACCACAGGTTTAAAAATCGGCTCTCTCATTTACTCACACTTAACACACACTCGTTTATTGTTCTTAAACGATACTTATTCTCATGTCAGATGGTGGTTACAAGAAAACCCCCACCTCTTCTTGTAACGAGTCTCACGGTGCTTTGTTTTGAGGATCATACTCCGACCATTACCGAGGAAAGATTAAGGAGTGACCAATCTTGACGAAACCATTCCCACAAGAACAAACCCTTCGATTTAGATTTGGTGTTTCTTCAAATAATGAATTATAAATTGATTGAGATTCTTGAAATTACAGATAAATAATAAAGATATAATATTGAAAATGAAAAAGGTGAAATAATACTTTTACAGATAAATACTTTAAGTAATAAAGAAATAATATTGAAAATGAAAAAGATGAAATAATACTTTAAGTGATAAAGAAATAATGTTGAAAATGAAAAAAAAAGGTGAAATAAATTAGTTATTTATCATACATAAATTATGTAATTTAACTGTTATGTAATGATAGCGTTATTATATTGGGTGAAATATTATTCTCCATATATAGGGTGTTAGGGTGTAAGGGGCACTCACCTAAGAGGTGAGTCCCCTCTCTTACGCCCAACCAACCAACTAGTGCCACGTCAACTCCCCTCTTAAACTCCCCTAACACCCCATTTTGATGGCGGCACTCCCCTCTTAACACCCCTTGTTTTTTTATTCAAAAAAAAAAAAAAAAAAAAAAAAAATGGTTTGATTGGTCTAAATTGCGGCTGGCCCCACCACCATCACTCCCCCTCTTCGGTGACTCCCCACCGCCTTGGCTCCCCGTTTTGGGCTCCCCGCTGCACCGGCAGCACCTCACCGATCGGTGAGATCGGTCCCCGCATGGGGTCACCGATTGTGCCCCGACCACCCTTATGTAACCATATCATACACACAATCAATAGAAAGAACTATCCTTTCTAATTTAACTGTTATGTAATGATAGCGTTATCATGTATAACTTGCATTCTAAATTTATGTAATATTTTTCCAAGTACCTTTTATCTTGTTTAATGTATTTTTTTTTTAATTGTGATGGTGCATTAGACAAATACAAGCAAACAAATACTAGTTACGAAGTTCAATTTGATCAGACCCAATCCTAAAATATCTTTAGCTGCAAAGGTGGTCCCTGAGTTTATCTTGATTCTTGACATGGTTGGGACTTGGGAAGATTTATTATGTTGGTCCATCAAAAGAATTATTACTGGTCATTTCGTCCTCATGCTGTCAGGCATATTTACATTTTCAATTATATTTGAATAACGTTATAAGGCTGCATGGTATAGGACACCATTGTCCTCGTCACCTCAGCTTTTTTTCCTTCAATAGCGCCGCTTCCTCATACATGCTAGCTATTGAGGGTGCTACTGATAACCAGCCAAAGCAATGACGAGCTCTTGTGTGTGTGAGGTATTAAACATGGGGGCGCTATTGTAGAGAATGGGAAAGAGGGGGCTCCATCCCAAACCATGCCGTGAACCATACGTGACGCAATAGAGCCCTACCACCTTGAAACCATACCGTGCAGCCTAATTGAATAATGAAAGGCATATAAATGAAAGTTTAATACATAATATGATCGAAAATGTTTAGTTCTCAAAGAATCAAAGTACCCACGTATAATTCTTCAAACATTAATCATCAAAATACAAGTATATAGTTATCTTAAAATAAGTAAAGCTTAAAAACAATTACTGAAAGCCACAAAATAATCAATTATCATCAAGAAGTATAATTTGAGAACACGTTCCCGTTTAAGTCTTGTGAGTGAAGACATTCTTTCATTTTTTGTTCTTTTAAAAATTTACATGTCACGTTTGAAGTTATCCTAGATCAACTGAACACATCCAAGGACTCTCACACCCCTAGCGGCCGGCCTAAGAAAACCTTTTGGCATATATTTAACCGATTCAAGAACCTAAAACCGAACCTGTTAAACCCGGTTCCTCGGTTTATTAACATCCCTTCTTATAAACCCGTACCCCCAACTTTCAAATCCATAGTCTCAAATCAATAAAGCTTTTAACCACTTGAGTAATCGTACATGTTGACCGGACAAAGGTTTGGCGCATATGTCTCAAAATGTAGCATACAAAACAAACATAAAACAGAGGAGATTCACTCCACAATATAGCCCTCAGAAACAACATAACACCCAAAAAAACCATTTCACCTACAGTTTGGTTCATCAAACCCTAAACATAGGTAGGATCAAAACGCCTTATTCGCCTTCACCCGGCAGCACTTTATTACCAGATAACAGATAACATCCCGTAAACTTACTTCGCCACAGACGCCATGTGAACGATCAGATCAACCACACGAGAACTGCATAATAATAATAATAAAACATTTGTAAGTTTATCAATAAACATGATATTTAAGTGGACTAAAAGATGAGATTATATGGAAAGAGAAAGAAAATACCTGTAACCCCACTCGTTATCATACCACGAAACAAGCTTTACAAAATGATCATTCAAAGCAATTCCAGCCTTAGCATCAAATATGCTAGACCTGTAACATCATCATTTCAGTTTTTATTCTTCTTTGTACTTTATATGAAACAAATGAATGGTAGACAATTGTTAAAAAGAATCTTGCCTGCTGTCTCCCACAAAGTCAGTGGAAACAAGATCCTCGTCAGTGTAACCCAAGATCCCCTTCAGTTTTCCTTCAGATTCCTCCCTGTAACCCGATCCCAATTTAAATTATCATAACCATAAATAATAATATACATGTTAGCAGATGATTACTTACTTGATAGCAGCCTTGATTTGATCATAGGTGGCAGCCTTCTCCAACCTCACAGTCAGATCAACAACAGATACATCAACAGTTGGAACTCGGAAGGACATTCCAGTCAACTTGCCGTTCAATTGAGGGAGCACTTTTCCCACAGCCTATTTAATATTTATATTGGACAAAAACATTATAATTTGCCAGATAATAGCAGAATTTGAAACTTGAGTCGTTGAGTACCTTAGCAGCACCAGTGCTGCTTGGAATGATGTTGAATGAAGCAGCCCTTCCACCTCTCCAGTCCTTGGCTGACGGTCCATCAACGGTCTTCTGTGTAGCTGTATCGTAAATAAAGAATAAACGGCTAAAATTTACACCTTAGAAGCAAAGGTTGAGGCTCGAAAAGCAGCAAATTGGACAGGACAAATCAACAACTGTGGAAAAAATACCAGTGATGGAGTGCACGGTGGTCATAAGACCCTCAACGATGCCAAACCTGTCATTTATAACCTGCATCATACAAATAGAATCAAATAAACCAGTAGTATATTGAGAAATACAAGCATTGAATTTGATTATTGACTAATAAACAAGAACCTTGGCCAGAGGGGCAAGGCAGTTGGTGGTACAGCTGGCATTTGAGACGATGTGAAGGTCAGGTGTGTATTCCTTCTCGTTCACACCCACAACGAACATGGGTGCATCCTTACTCGGGGCGGAGATGACGACCTTCTTAGCACCACCCTAAACATATGTGCAAAAGAACAATATAATAACTTCATAGCACGCATGATACCCAAACACTACAAAACAGTTGAACTAGTTTACGTGCGCATCCAAACATTAATTTACCCTATAGCCATTTGTAATAAATTACAAAATCACCCCATCTTCTACCACACTATAAGTATTCTACCATGATTTAAAAAAACACAAGTTTTCTATCAAAAGCACCAACAAAACGAATATATACGGCACAATAGTTATAAACATATTAAAACCACATATCACAGAATACAACATATAAACGTATGTATGTATGCATATCGGATACCTTCAAATGAGCAGCGGCTTTGTCCTTGTCAGTGAAAACTCCGGTGGATTCGACGACGTACTCGGCTCCAGTTTGGGACCATGGGATCTCTTCAGGGTTCCTTCAATTATTTCAAAACATAATTATTCAACAAATTATAAAGACACACTATAACACTAACTTTAAAAAAAAAAAAAAAAAACAGGATGTGTGAGAGATGTACCTGGAACCGAAAACAGCCACCGGTTTCTCACCGAAAAGAAGAGTTTTGTCATCCTTCACTTTAAGCTCATGGTGTTTCCACGCACCATGAACACTGTCATACTTAAACATGTAAGTCTGCACAAAAAAAAATTACAATCAAAATCAAAATTCAAACTCAAAACCACCATTAACCAACAGATCCACAGCCTACTGAACCAAATTCAACATTATTTAACACCGATCAATATCTAAAACCCTCAAAACCCCAATCTAATACTATAGATACAATAAAATTATGAAAATTATTATTACAAACCATGTACTCCACAGAGATAAATGGATCGTTAACAGCAACAAGTTCAACATCATCTCTCTGCAAAGCTACTCTAGCCACCAATCGACCGATTCTTCCAAACCCTAAATATCAGTTCAGATTAAATTATCACAACACATAATTCCAGATGAACAAAAGTAGAAACTAAATTCAGTGTAAATAGATCTATTACCGTTGATTCCGATCTTGATCTTGCCTAAACAACACCAAAAAAATAACAATAACAAAAAAAAAATGAATAAGTGAAACATACATACAGTATGTTGGATCATAATCATAATATTAAAAAAAAAAAAAAAACATGAAGTGAAAATTAGTAAAATTAGCGTACCCATGACGCTTGTAGAAGATAAAAAGTCTACTGGAAATGGATGTTGAAGAAGAGAAGAAGAATGGAGAAAGGGGTGAGGTTTTGTTGGGTTTAATATAAGGTGAGAAACCGGTCACCGGGAAAGCCGGTGGGGTTAGCGGGTATGATCAGGTGTGGTGCGGGTGCATGGGGGTAGTGGGTTTAAAAATGATAAGGTGTGGTGTCTGGCGTGCGTTAGATTGGATTGTGCATGTTGAGCCTGCCGCATCGTCCGCATGATGTTTCGGGAATGAGATAAAGAGTAGGCTACAAAAATAAAAAGACAATATAGTAAAAGAAAAAAAAAAAAGTTTTTGTATTGTATATTTTCGCAAGTGGAATTAGCCACACTTCGCAGCAGAATTTCGGGTTTTATCGGTTTGGTTCGATACGGTACCACTATTCAAAATAGCAACCGGAAGAGATACGCTCAGGAGGATATATATATTGATGCGCATTTTATATCAATTGAAAACCATAAAAACAAATATTAGTAGCGGTAGTGATGTTATTTGGGCGGTACATGTTTGGTTTGTCATTGTATCGTTACTATATCAGCACTCAATATAGTTTATGCTACCAAAAAATATTCTAGTGTGGACACAACTCCATTTTAAACGAATGTTATACCACCACATCGAGAAAGCATAAAAAATGAATTCGGTATCTGTAAATACTAAATAGTATTGATTTTGGTTCTTGACAATAAAAAAATCAATTGTATTTGACTTTTCAGAATAAAGTTATATTCGAAAACAAAGTATGCTTAAAGGTATCTATCTATATCTAATAATAATAGAACTGAATGAATAGTGCGAGCACTTGCCTGGCACATATTCATTAGACCTATGTTGCTTGGTGATGGTTAGGGTGTGCATGGGTCGGTTTGGGTCGGTTTTGTCCTAAAACCATAACCATAACCGCTATCTCGGTTAATGGATAACCATAACCATAACCGGTTGGTTATGACAATTATGGTTAATCGGTTTTGATGGTTATAGTTGGTCGGTTGTAGGTGGTTAACCGTGTATTTAGCCTAGATTAAAATATGTTAATTTTTTAACATGGAATAAATTGTTATTACACATTTGTATATGTTAGTGTAACACCACGGAAAAACGTGTCCAATTATATATAGACACGTGTCTTAAACTCCAAAGGTGTGAAAGATTTAGTTGAAGGGCCAAAGTTGTCGAACAGTGAAACTATGAAACCACAGGGACTAAAAGTGTCAACATGCCAAACTTGTGCCTCTGAATGACCTTACACGATGAATATATTCTTGAACGAGTGATTGATTAGATATAAGAAGCCGTTTATGAAAATAATCGGAAGATTATTAAATTACAAGGGTTAAACGTGTCAACATGTCAATTCTGACCTCTGAGTGACCTTTTAATGAAACCGAGGCTTCGAAATATTCAAATATACTCTTAAGAATAAGTGGTATAAATTTCACGTGGTTTCGATATCGTTAAGCATGATTTCAAGACTTTGGGCCAAAAGCGTCAACTTGACGAAACTTGCTTTCATAGTGATATTTAACGAACCCGAGCCTAACGAGGTTTGTTTGCACATCCTTGGGCTCCAAGAAATTAACTACAAGGGTCTCTATTGCCAAAAACCATGTTAAAAAGGGGTTTAAACGAACAGGGACTGAATCTGCCAGCTTTTAAAATTGTTTTCCCGGTTTAACCTGTCCACGCGGCCCGCGTAAGACACCCTTAAGTCTTACGCGGCCCGCCTCAAAACGCCCAGATCAGAAATCAGCTGCCAGGTGCGGGTTTTGGCTGTTCCACCGCCTTAACCTAGTTTGTAACGACCTAGGGAGCTGTAAGTCGGTTAAATTTAGTAGCTTGGACACCTGGCTCGATCTCAGAGCCTCCAATAACACCTGGAAGTGATCTAGCTTCAAGGAATTTGTTATATAAGAAAGCTTAGTTCATGTGTTCTTGACACACATTTGCAACATTTCACTTGTGGACTTGTTCTGGAGCTTCCATCAGTAAGGAGAAGACTTTGAAGTGTAGAAAAGTTTGCTAGGACCTTAAGTAAGCTTCTAATTGCTTGTTTAGTTGTTTAATTTAGCTTAATTATCCTAAAGTCAAACTTATCATAAAATTAGTTTGACTTTCGTTTTAATTACATGTGGCTTAACCACTGATCAAATTGAAAGTGGTTATAAGACCACATTAGTGTAAGTGATTAACCCTTAAAATGGCACCTCCTAATTATCTCGTTTAACTGGTCAATTGTCGGGTCAAAGTAGTTTAACAAAAAGTCAAACTGGACATAAATTACAAAATTAATTCTAATTAATAAACCAGAGGTTCTAAATTATATTTTAACATTCTAATGACTTGGTAATCAATATTAAAACATGTTTTATCAGTCCTAACCCGGCAATTAATAGTTTAAGGTCAGTTTATAACCGAAAGTCGCAAAAGCTTGACTTTTGTTTTGACTTTCAGTTCTGACCCGCTTAAGCTTAATTCTCTCATGTTTTAAGCTTCCATTAGGACCACATTACTTAGTAGTATAACCCCCTGGAGTTATATTGCATGGTGACTAGTGGTTTGAATTATATGCACTTAATCGTAATTATGCTTAATAATGCCATAAACGCCCTTTTGACATACAACTGAGATTTTTAGCAATGTGAATGGACTAATATCTTTGCTACTGATATTTAGACATGTCCTAAAAGTTTAACATCAGTTGGAGGTCTAGAATGGGAGTTATGCTCAATAGCGTAATTAAGGAACTTTTTAGTAATTAAATAGCTTAATTAGCATGAAGCCTATCTAAACCCGATTTTTGACACCAAACTTCTTACCTACTAATGTAAAATAATATTTTGGGATTTTTAAAGATTTTTAATTATTTTTAGGCTGAGCATAACATAGGATTATAGCTTGATTTCGGTAATTGTCGGTTTTACCCTTTTCATGCATAAAATGAGTTTTACATAACTTTTGAGTGTCAAACCTTTTGCTACTGATTCCTTATGATAAATAAAGTATTTTGAACTTTATAAACTGATCAAAAACTCAGATTTCCTATTTTAACCCGAAAACCCCTTTAAACCGACTTTTAAGCGTTTTTAGCACCTAATATGGGTCAAAACTATTTTTAACATATAAAACTTATTACCCACTGATGTTTTAAACTAATTTATATAATTATACAGTAAACTAAAGTTTTTAAACTCAGAAGTCTATTTTAACCTTTAAAAGCCTATGTAAAATTACCAAAATGCCCTTCGGGACATAGTTTGGCTATATAAGATAGTTTTCACATATATAAAGTATCCTACTGGTATAACTTATAAAAATACATATTTTTACTGATTTAATCAGACCTGAAACTCAGTTGCACAATTAAACTCTTTTATGGGCATTAAAATTTACCAAAATGCCCTTATGGGATTTATTTTGGTTTAAATTACGTTTTGGGCATGTGTGTGAACATCTTACTGATGTATTAACATATTTTGAGCATAATAATGATTAAGACCTGTATATAATTTAATTGGTTACCCGTTACGCATTTACGCGTTCGGATCGGCTTATGTGACTAGTTTACATAATATAGTCGAAACGGGTCAAACCTTATCATTAAGTTCTCAAATTCCAGAATGTGTTTAGTTTACCCATATTATACAAGTATCCAAGCTTGTCGGGTCTAAACCACATTCTGTTCCGGTCTCCGCTTAATCTAGCGTTTAGAACCGTAAGGTTTCTTTCTAGCTAGCCGGTCTAAGTCCTTGACTTAATTAAAGACCCGTTAGCATCCTAATAGGTTAATAAACCTTCTATACAGATTAAATAGCTTCCGGTAGAAGGTGCCTTTGAAAAGCTTTAAGATTATACGGCTAGCATCAGGTAAATACTTTTAACTTATTTTCCCTATACGTGCTTGGGATATGGTATTATAATAATACCACTTGGTCGGGTATGAAATCATTTAATCGGATTGTGATTAATAAATTTGCATAACCCGTTTTAATATGTCTTGTTTGATAACATAAACATTGGGGGTTAATCTGACCGTGTCCTGGATATCCTCGGCTCATTTTATTTGAAAATGGCCACGACCTATGCACGGGGTGTAGGCATACACCTGACAGATGCAAATGCAAAAATAATATATATAAACCCACAAGTTGGGGATAACTCCTTTGTGGGTTCTATAAGTGGTGAGTCGGTTAATCACGACCGGCTTCCAACCGGCCCCAATTGTATGACAAACATGTAAATCTGTATACAAGATTATATTTAAATAATTGTCCCAAGTTATAAAAGATTTACGCCATGTGCACCTAAATCAATTTTCTTAAATATTTTCAAAAGAGTCAGTTAATTGTATTTACCAGTGTAAACTGACGTATTTTCTTAAAGACTGATTTGACAGGTACCTCTCGAAATAGGCTGGAGCTATAGGGTATCAATAGAGGATCTTGCAAATCCATAAGATGCCTGCAGTCTGTTATTTTTGTTTCTTTGTACATTTATGATCCGCCTGTGGATCTTATTACATTCCAGTCTGTACATTCATAAACTCGAACACTCAGACAATATGGTTTGTAATAGTTTATTCACCCAGACTTCCGCTGTGCTATATTATTGTGTGTATTGACTATGATGTCATCAACTACGTCACGATACTCCCCGCCGGGCCCACCGGTCATATGTGGAAATATCGGGGTGTGACAGGTTGGTATCAGAGCCAACATTGAGTGAATTAAACACTAACCTTTTGTGTTTAATCTCAATGACACAATAAGCACATTCCTTAGACTTCCGAGTCTAGGCTAATGACCTAGGATTTTACTCTTAACATTCTTTTATTGTTTTATTATATTTACTTGTTTTGACAGGAAAATGCCACCAAGGCTAAGAGGACGAGGCAAAGGACCCATGCGTGGAGGACCCTCTAGCAGCACGGGACCCTCCCACAGGCGTACACCATCTGACTCGCTTTCCGGCTCCGACTCCAAGGATTTGAGTCATAGCTTTCAACCAGCAAGACATTCTGTCTCGCTGGGGTCCTCACCATCAGACCCTCCTTATTTTGGGATGCCCATTCCGATCGAACCCCATCATTCTCCTCTTTCGTTGGGAACTCATCAATCCAACCAATCATACCATTCTTACCAATCTCATCTTTTTCACCAATCAGATTCCACTTACTCACCTTCACAATTCAATCCCAACGCTTATGTTAACGACTTTTTGGGCTACAACCCTTTGGGACCTGAGGATTACTTTTCTCAGGAAATGGAGATGGATGACGACCCAGACCCGGATTTGCAAACAGGAACACCTGGCCACCCGATAAGTATCTCTAGCGGTTCCCCATTTCTGGGATCACCGTACAATGGGCCCGACTCATTCCAGGAGATGATGGGTCAGTATGACTGGTTCTTTACACCATCATACCATAACTCCCCTATCCAACCTCCCTTGGATGAACCACAGCTTAGGGCTGTTACCCCACCACCCTTGCCAGTTGAGGATCCACCTCAACAACCTCCCGAGCCGCCAAGGCGAAGGAGAAATGCAAGGATGTCTGTACGTGGGGGACCACAGTTTGCATCTCCTAGTGGCTCAAGTTCGTATCCTCCTATCCCAGAAGATCCTCAGTTGGGTGAATCATCACGCACGGTGACGGAAGCTAACCTTCCGTCGGTTTCACACGCACCACTTCAGCCACCGTTGGGTTTTGACAACCCGATCCCAACATACCCAGGATCATCTGGGTATAACCCATCCGGTTATCCATCTGATTATGGAGCTCATGACCCGTATCTCACAGCTGCACAATACCATCATCTTTACCCTTCTTCTTACCCTCCGGGTTATCCCACTGGATACCCGGCGCAGGATTCTCAATACCTGCCATACCAACAACCTCCTCCGTATCAGCAACAGCAAACTCAAGAGATTCTAGAGAGGTTAGAGAGGGTTGAACATAAAGCTCATGAAAATAAGAAAAAGCACAATGGTTTTGTCAAGGGCCTTATGAACCTTCTCAAGGGCAAGAAGAAATAGGGTGATGTTGGGTTGTTTTGTTTGTTATGTAATAAAGTCCCTGCGAGGACGTTTATTTCGTTTCCTTGTACCAAGTCCCTGCGTGGACTTATTTATGTTTTAGTAGCCCCTGCGTGGGCAATGTTTTCAGTATTTTCATCAGCCCCTGCGTGGGCAGTTAGTTTGTGGTTTTTCTCAAGTCCCTTTTCGGGCAACGTTGTAATCGTTTCATGATTTTAATGAAGTTATTTTGATTTTAAATATGTATTTTACTATATCATGCTACTTCATTTCAAAATTTTATTAAATCCGCCTAAGAAACTCTTAGAGGTATAACCTAGCCAAAATATTAAATGGCTATGATGGTATAACCTTTTTAAGATAATAATTCTCTGTTAACATCTGAAAACATGTTAACAATCCTGAATTGTGCGGTACGAGAAACCACACGAACTTCCTAAAGGACTTGGATTTTTCCAAGCCACTATTTTTAGCCTATATGATCAATACGAATCACGGCTAGTAAACATCAATATGATGTATACACCCCGACATCCATTAGAGATGTATGCTTATAAGCAAAGGTGTAATAAAGACAATGAAAGTTTTATTTATAAACTTCTTGTCAAAAAGGCGATGAACCTTGTTCGACCCTTAAATGACCACTGATACAAAGGATCGTGGGTTATATTTTAATCGTCCCAGTGACAAGCTCCTAAGCTATTTAAATGTCCTTCGAGACGAACTTAGTATAATATGATTATCTCTTTGAGTATTATTTTGATGGTCCATATGGTTTAATAATACCATGACCATCCACTCATCAATACGATGATCAAATATGTAAATTAAATATATCCTTTATGTTTGATATAGTATTCAGAAATGACTGGCTCAGATGAAGCAAACAGTCATCCCACAGAAGGAAATAACACCAGGATTAATATCAGTGGTGCCGAGCTGCAAGAAATGATAACAGTAGCAGTTGCTCAGGCTATGGATGCTAAGTTTAAAGAACCTAGTATTGTTAGGTCTCAAACTCATTCGAGATCCCATTCTCAACCCCATTCTCATAAGAAAAGTGAGTCCCAGCACTCATCTAATCAGGGTAGTGAGCCAAAGAGGCAGGTTGTTCTTGAACCGACTCCCCGGTACAACAAGGGTTGTACCTACAAGTACTTTGTCTCCTGTAAACCAAGGGATTTTACAGGAGAAAAAGATGCAATCGATTGCATGAAATGGTTAGATGAGATGGAGACCGTAATAGACATCAGTGGATGTGCTAAGGAGGATATAGTAAAGTTTGTATCACAATCCTTCAAGGGCGATGCCCTTACTTGGTGGAAAGCCTTAGTACAAGCCACTGGGAAGGTTCCTTTGTACAATATGTCATGGAACAAGTTTGTTAATTTAGTTAAGGAAATCTATTGCCCCCAGCATGAAGTCGAGCGGATAGAGACTGATTTCCTCACCCTGGTAATGAAAGATCTGGATTGTAAATCCTATGTGACTAACTTTAACTCGATGTCTAGGCTGGTACCATACCTAGTCACTCCTGAACCCAAACGCATTGCGCGTTTCATTGGTGGTTTGGCCCCCGAAGTAAAAGGGAATGTTAAGGCTTCAAAGCCAGCCACTTATAGGTCTGCTATAGACCTATCTTTGTCCCTCACTCTAGATGTTGTGAGGAGTAGGACAAAGAAAACCACTGATGAGGGGAAGAGGAAGAGAGAGGAGGATAAGTCTCCTCAGTCAAACAAAAAGGGCAAAGGAAACTTTGGTTCCAAGAAGGGGCAGTCGAATGACAAGCCCAGGTGTAAAACTTGCAACAAAAGGCACTTTGGGAAGTGCAACCAAGACCCACAGGCTAAACCATGTGGGATCTGTAAAAAGAAAGGGCACAAGTCTGTTGAATGCCGAAATATTAAGGATGCAACTTGCTATAGTTGCAATGAAAAGGGGCACATTAAAACCAATTGCCCCAAGAATGCTAAGAAGCCTGAAGAGGCAAAGAAGAACAACGCAAGAGTTTTCCAGATGCAAGCGAGGGAAGCGGTGAATGACGAGAACGTCATAACAGGTACCTTCCTCGTTAATAATAATTTTGCTAGAGTCTTATTTGATTCCGGTGCGGATAAGTCTTTTGTAGACCATAAGTTCTGTAAGTTATTGAATCTGCCTATTAAGACTCTAGACATAAGATACGAGGTAGAGCTTGCTGATGGTACCTTAGAAACAGCTTCCACTCTTCTTGATGGATGTTCCATTTCTATTAAGAACCATACTATCCCGCTATCCCTCTTGCCAATGAAATTGGATGGGTTTGATATAGTTTTGGGCATGGATTGGTTATCACATAACCAAGCCCAAATTGCCTGTGATAAAAAGCTAGTTATTATCAAAACCCCTTCTGGTGAATCAGTCACCATTCAAGGAGATGCACATTACGGATTGCCTAGCAATGTGTCTATTCTCAAGTTAGCACAGTGTATGAAAAGTGGATGTGTCATTTACATGGCACAAGTGACTGTGAATGATCCTAAGCCTAAAATTGAAGATATTCCAATCATCTCTGAATATCCTGATGTCTTTCCTGACGAATTACCTGGATTACCTCCTGAGAGGCAAGTAGAGTTCAGGATAGACATTCTCCCAGGATCAGCACCTATAGCACGAGCTCCTTATCGTCTAGCGCCTACAGAAATGAAAGAGCTCAGGACTCAATTGGATGAACTATTGGAGAAAGGTTTCATACGACCTAGTTCTTCCCCTTGGGGAGCTCCAATATTGTTTGTGAAGAAGAAGGACGGATCAATGCGTCTATGCATTGATTATCGGGAGCTAAACAAAGTAACGATTAAGAATCGTTATCCTTTACCCAGGATCGATGATTTATTTGATCAGCTCCAAGGGGCGAGTTATTTCTCAAAGATTGATTTGAGATCTGGGTATCATCAACTTAAAGTAAGAAATGAAGATGTGCCTAAGACGGCTTTCAGGACGAGGTATGGACATTTCGAGTTTTTAGTGATGCCTTTTGGGCTCACTAATGCTCCAGCGGCATTTATGGACCTCATGAATAGAGTCTGCAAACCATACTTAGATAAGTTCGTCATCGTCTTCATAGATGACATACTTATCTATTCTCGTAACAAAGTTGATCATGAGAAGCATCTTCGATGTATCTTAGGATTACTTCAACAGGAGAAATTATATGCAAAATTCTCCAAGTGCGAGTTCTGGCTCCGCGAAGTCCAATTCCTTGGACATGTTGTTAGTGAGCGTAGAATCCAAGTTGATCCCGCTAAGGTAGAAGCCGTGATGAATTGGGAAGCGCCAAAGACTCCAACTGAGATTCGAAGTTTTCTAGGTTTAGCAGGATATTATAGAAGATTCATCGAGAACTTCTCAAGAATAGCTGCACCTTTAACTTCTTTGACCCGTAAAAATGTGAAATTTAATTGGGGTCCAAAGCAACAGGAATCCTTCGAGATTCTTAAGCAAAGGTTGAGCAATGCTCCGGTGTTAACCTTACCTGATGGAATTGAAGAGTTTGTCGTATACTGTGATGCTTCACACACCGGTATGGGTTGTGTGCTAATGCAGCGAGGCAAGGTGGTTGCCTATGCATCACGACAACTAAAAGTGCATGAGAAGAATTACACCACCCACGATTTGGAGTTGGGTGCCGTTGTATTCGCACTAAAGTTGTGGAGACATTATTTGTATGGAACTAAATGTGTGATCTTTTCTGATCACAAAAGTCTCCAACACTTGTTCAATAAAAAAGAGCTCAATATGAGACAACGTCGTTGGATGGAAACCTTAAATGACTATGATTGCGAGATTCGCTACCATCCTGGTAAAGCGAATGTGGTCGCAGATGCTCTAAGCCGAAAGGAAAGAGTTAAACCAATTAGGATCAATGCCAAGAGCATTGAGTTGAGGAATAGTCTGAATGAAAGAATATTAGCTGCACAGAAGGATGCTGTATTGGAAGATAACTTTCCAAATGAAAAGTTAGGAATAACTGCTGAGCAGTTAGCACCTGGGAAGGATGGAATTCTCAGGATGAACGGAAGAATTTGGGTTCCTATTCATGGAGGACTTAGAGAGGTAATCCTCCAGGAAGCTCACAACTCCAAATACTCAGTTCACCCGGGAGGTGACAAAATGTATCATGATTTGAAAGCTAACTATTGGTGGATAGGTCTGAAGAAATCTATTGCCACCTATGTAGCTAAGTGCCTGACTTGTGCTCAGATTAAAGCTGAACATCAAAAGCCATCAGGTCTGCTTCAACAACCAGAACTCCCCACATGGAAGTGGGAGATGGTAACTATGGATTTCATAACCAAGTTACCTAAAACAAGGCACGGAAATGATACCATATGGGTTATTGTTGATAGACTGACTAAGTCAGCACATTTCTTACCCATCAAGGAGACTCACAACTCTGATAAATTAGCCCAATTGTATGTAGATAAGATTGTAGCTCTACATGGAGTACCAGTAGCTATTATCTCGGATAGAGATACTAGATACACCTCACATTTTTGGAAAAGTTTCCAACAATCTTTGGGCACGCGTTTGAATTTTAGTACTGCTTACCATCCACAGACGGATGGACAGAGTGAGCGTACAATTCAAACATTGGAAGACATGCTGCGAGCATGTGTCATTGATTTAAGAGGTAGTTGGGATGACCACCTACCCTTAATCGAGTTCTCCTATAATAATAGCTACCATACAAGCATTCAGGTTGCGCCTTTTGAGGCATTATATGGTAGGAAATGCAGAACGCCCGTCTGTTGGGCAGAAGTAGGAGAAGCTCAGTTGTCAGGACCTGATATAGTCCTTGAAACAACGGACAAAATTGTCCAGATTCGTGATCGCTTAAAAGCTGCCAGGGATAGGCAGAAAAGCTATGCTAATGGGAAACGAAGGTCTCTAAAATTTGAAATAGGCGATAAAGTTCTACTGAAAGTATCACCCTGGAAAGGTGTGATGCGTTTTGGTAAGAAGGGTAAGTTGAGCCCTAGGTATATTGGACCATCCGAGATTATCGAATGTGTCGGTAGTGTAGCTTATAAGCTGAACTTGCCTGAGGAGCTAAGTGGGATTCATAATGTGTTTCATATTTGTAATCTCAAGAAATGCCTAACCGATGAATCTCTAACAATTTCTCATAAGGACGTGCAAATTGATGAAAGTTTGAGATTTGTGGAAAGACCTATATCGATCGAGGATCGACAGGTTAAAAAGCTCCGAAGAAAGCATGTACCTATAGTAAAGGTCAAATGGGAAGCCCGTAGAGGTCCCGAGTATACGTGGGAAGTCGAGTCCACTATGAAACAGAAATACCCTCACTTATTTCAGTAAATCTCGGGGTCGAGATTTCTTTTAAGGGGGTGAGGATGTAACACCACGGAAAAACGTGTCCAATTATATATAGACACGTGTCTTAAACTCCAAAGGTGTGAAAGATTTAGTTGAAGGACCAAAGTTGTCGAACAGTGAAACTATGAAACCACAGGGACTAAAAGTGTCAACATGCCAAACTTGTGCCTCTGAATAACCTTACACGATGAATATATTCTTGAACGAGTGATTGATTAGATATAAGAAGCCGTTTATGAAAATAATCGGAAGATTATTAAATTACAAGGGTTAAACGTGTCAACATGTCAATTCTGACCTCTGAGTGACCTTTTAACGAAACCGAGGCTTCGAAATATTCAAATATACTCTTAAGAATAAGTGGTATAAATTTCACGTGGTTTCGATATCGTTAAGCATGATTTCAAGACTTTGGGCCAAAAGCGTCAACTTGACGAAACTTGCTTTCATAGTGATATTTAATGAACCCGAGCCTAACGAGGTTTGTTTGCACATCCTTGGGCTCCAAGAAATTAACTACAAGGGTCTCTATTGCCAAAAACCATGTTAAAAAGGGGTTTAAACGAACAGGGACTGAATCTGCCAGCTTTTAAAATTGTTTTCCCGGTTTAACCTGTCCACGCGGCCCGCGTAAGACACCCTTAAGTCTTACGCGGCCCGCCTCAAAACGCCCAAATCAGAAATCAGCTGCCAGGTGCGGGTTTTGGCTGTTCCACCGCCTTAACCTAGTTTGTAACGACCTAGGGAGCTGTAAGTCGGTTAAATTTAGTAGCTTGGACACCTGGGTCGATCTCAGAGCCTCCAATAACACCTGGAAGTGATCTAGCTTCAAGGAATTTGTTATATAAGAAAGCTTAGTTCATGTGTTCTTGACACACATTTGCAACATTTCACTTGTGGACTTGTTCTGGAGCTTCCATCAGTAAGGAGAAGACTTTGAAGTGTAGAAAAGTTTGCTAGGACCTTAAGTAAGCTTCTAATTGCTTGTTTAGTTGTTTAATTTAGCTTAATTATCCTAAAGTCAAACTTATCGTAAAATTAGTTTGACTTTCATTTTAATTACGTGTGGCTTAACCACTGATCAAATTGAAAGTGGTTATAAGACCACATTTGTGTAGGTGATTAACCCTTAAAAGGGCACCTCCTAATTATCTCGTTTAACTGGTCAATTGTCGGGTCAAAGTAGTTTAACAAAAAGTCAAACTGGACAGAAATTACAAAATTAATTCTAATTAATAAACCAGAGGTTCTAAATTATATTTTAACATTCTAATGACTTGGTAATCAATATTAAAACATGTTTTATCAGTCCTAACCCGGCAATTAATAGTTTAAGGTCAGTTTATAACCGAAAGTCGCAAAAGCTTGACTTTTGTTTTGACTTTCAGTTCTGACCCACTTAAGCTTAATTCTCTCATGTTTTAAGCTTCCATTAGGACCACATTACTTAGTAGTATAACCCCCTGGAGTTATATTGCATGGTGACTAGTGGTTTGAATTATATGCACTTAATCGTAATTATGCTTAATAATGCCATAAACGCCCTTTTGACATACAACTGAGATTTTTAGCAATGTGAATGGACTAATATCTTTGCTACTGATATTTAGACATGTCCTAAAAGTTTAACATCAGTTGGAGGTCTAGAATGGGAGTTATGCTCAATAGCGTAATTAAGGAACTTTTTAGTAATTAAATAGCTTAATTAGCATGAAGCCTATCTAAACCCGATTTTTGACACCAAACTTCTTACCTACTGATGTAAAATAATATTTTGGGATTTTTAAAGATTTTTTATTATTTTTAGGCTGAGCATAACATAGGATTATAGCTTGATTTCGGTAATTGTCGGTTCTACCCTTTTCATGCATAAAATGAGTTTTACATAACTTTTGAGTGTCAAACCTTTTGCTACTGATTCCTTATGATAAATAAAGTATTTTGAACTTTATAAACTGATCAAAAACTCAGATTTCCTATTTTAACCCGAAAACCCCTTTAAACCGACTTTTAAGCGTTTTTAGCACCTAGTATGGGTCAAAACTATTTTTAACATATAAAACTTATTACCCACTGATGTTTTAAGCTAATTTATATAATTATACAGTAAACTAAAGTTTTTAAACTCAGAAGTCTATTTTAACCTTTAAAAGCCTATGTAAAATTACCAAAATGCCCTTCGGGACATAGTTTGGCTATATAAGATAGTTTTCACATATATAAAGTATCCTACTGGTATAACTTATAAAAATACATATTTTTACTGATTTAATCAGACCTGAAACTCAGTTGCACAATTAAACTCTTTTATGGGCATTAAAATTTACCAAAATGCCCTTATGGGATTTATTTTGGTTTAAATTACGTTTTGGGCATGTGTGTTAACATCTTACTGATGTATTAACATATTTTGAGCATAATAATGATTAAGACCTGTATATAATTTAATTGGTTACCCGTTACGCATTTACGCGTTCGGATCGGCTTATGTGACTAGTTTACATAATATAGTCGAAACGGGTCAAACCTTATCATTAAGTTCTCAAATTCCAGAATGTGTTTAGTTTACCCATATTATACAAGTATCCAAGCTTGTCGGGTCTAAACCACATTCTGTTCCGGTCTCCGCTTAATCTAGCGTTTAGAACCGTAAGGTTTCTTTCTAGCTAGCCGGTCTAAGTCCTTGACTTAATTAAAGACCCGTTAGCATCCTAATAGGTTAATAAACCTTCTATACAGATTAAATAGCTTCCGGTAGAAGGTGCCTTTGAAAAGCTTTAAGATTATACGGCTAGCATCAGGTAAATACTTTTAACTTATTTTCCCTATACGTGCTTGGGATATGGTATTATAATAATACCACTTGGTCGGGTATGAAATCATTTAATCAGATTGTGATTAATAAATTTGCATAACCCGTTTTAATATGTCTTGTTTGATAACATAAACATTGGGGGTTAATCTGACCGTGTCCTGGATATCCTCGGCTCATTTTATTTGAAAATGGCCACGACCTATGCACGGGGTGTAGGCATACACCTGACAGATGCAAATGCAAAAATAATATATATAAACCCACAAGTTGGGGATAACTCCTTTGTGGGTTCTATAAGTGGTGAGTCGGTTAATCACGACCGGCTTCCAACCGGCCCCAATTGTATGACAAACATGTAAATCTGTATACAAGATTATATTTAAATAATTATCCCAAGTTATAAAAGATTTACGCCATGTGCACCTAAATCAATTTTCTTAAATATTTTCAAAAGAGTCAGTTAATTGTATTTACCAGTGTAAACTGACGTATTTTCTTAAAGACTGATTTGACAGGTACCTCTCGAAATAGGCTGGAGCTATAGGGTATCAATAGAGGATCTTGCAAATCCATAAGATGCCTGCAGTCTGTTATTTTTGTTTCTTTGTACATTTATGATCCGCCTGTGGATCTTATTACATTCCAGTCTGTACATTCATAAACTCGAACACTCAGACAATATGGTTTGTAATAGTTTATTCACCCAGACTTCCGCTGTGCTATATTATTGTGTGTATTAACTATGATGTCATCAACTACGTCACGATACTCCCCGACGGGCCCACCGGTCATATGTGGAAATATCGGGGTGTGACAGTTAGTATATTACATAGTATTAAAAATACATGTAATCTATAATATTAACACTGAATATTCAAATAAAGTGATGTGATATATTTCATAAATTCAAATAAACATTCAACCAAAACCGCAAAACAATATAAAATAACCCGTAAATACTAAAAATATTTAATCAAAAACATCAAATATTAAAAAAAACTGGTGAAAAGTCCTAAAATCTATAAAGATTTATTACATGTCGGTTCGGTTATGGTGGGTATGGAAACATTGATAACCATAACCGACCCGCTACATTCGGTTTTCAAAAAAAAAAAATTAACCGACCCACTGGTTTTTAATTTGGTTCGGTTTTTTTTTGTTCGGTTTTATCGGTTAATTCGGTTATGTTTCAGTTAATTCGGTTTTTTGCACACCCCTAGTGATGGTTATTTGACACATCACCCACACTTCACACGTGTGCTCATGTTGTTATGCATGTGACATATATACTGAGAGATGCAGATGTCTACCGATAGAAAAGAGAGTCAAAGAGAGTCTGGGAACATAATCCTGAGGGAGTGGCGGCTGGCCACCGCCCCCGGCAGCAGAGCCACGGCGGAACACGGCGACGCCACCCGATTCTGCATGTTTACAACCCCAACCGAAGGAACAACCCCAACCGAAGGAACAATGCCTGGGGGTTTAAGAGAGAGAGAGGTTGTGTAGACGACGGGAGAGTCTGGGAACAAAATCCAAAGGGAGTGGCGGCTGGCCACCGCCACCGGTAGCGGAGCCACGGCGGAACACGGCAACGCCACCTGATTATGCATGTTTACGACCCCTAAGAAGTCATTAGATTCTTAAATTCGATCTAATCTTTCCGATCGGTAACATGTTTTCGAACGAAAACCTAACTGATTTTATATTTTTGGTTTTCTATTTGTGTTGATATATACCGACTTCCGGTATCGTACTGGTATCGTGACGGCGGTATTGTGAAGAATTGAATAAATACATTCCAAACAACTTCGACACCGATACGTAAATCTTCCTACCGAGAACGATTCGGTTTAGAGCGCCGCAATGCGCGCATGGATTATAAACCTAGTTTATAATAACAAATAAAATTAATTATATTAGTAAGATATAATAAGGAAAAAATAAAAGGAAAAAAAGGAAAAAAAAAATATAGGACAATCGTTCACAAAATAAATAAAATAACAATTTTATTAATCAATTTTATAATTACATCTCATAAGGAAGAACAGAAGCAAACTGAAAGAAAATACAGTACAAGAAAAGTAACTAAACTAAGAACATATTACAATATAAACTAGTTGTAGGACCCGTGTGACCACACAGGTAGCTTTAACAACCATCGAAATAGATTATAATACATCATTTAAATTGTTTGTATTTAGTTACATATCTTTATAAAACAATGTTAAAGCCAATATGTGTTAGAACATAAAAATTTTATTACTGTGTTACGAAAAAATTATTAGCTAAGGTTTGATATAGAAATAACCTAACTAATTGATAATATGTTGTCTAAAATGAAAGCATGACCTAATTTTATGTTGTCTAATAATAAAAAGATGACATAATTTAAATAACCAAATGTTATTGAACAATTCAATAAAGCCCATATGTTTGATCCTATTAACATTAATAATGGGTTAGAGTTTAAAAGGTCATTATTAATATACCAACTGAATTGAAAAATGAAATATTTAGTGTACTACGACTGTAAATAACTCAGTTCTGTTTACATAATGTAAAAACAATATGTCACCAATGCACAAACTTTCATTAAAACCAGGGTTATAATATCCAAAGAAAACTTGTTCTTACCTAAGTGTAACAAACGGGTTTTCTTTAGTAAATGAGATCAAAGTACATCTTACATTCTATTAAAAAGAATTTGTTTAATAAAATCTTATCTATTAATTTATTAAAAGTTAAAAGGAAAAGAGACCCATTTATAAAATTTCTTAATAAATAACAAAAAGTTTATTTCCAAAAAAAGAGTGATTATAAATCAAACATAAAAAGATTTATTAGTTAAATAACTCTTTTTAAGAATCCTGATTAAATAGATCAAATGCACCGATCATCATCATCACACTTCTCAAAAAATCTCCAAATCTCTCTCTCAACTCTCAACACCGATCATCATCATCTTCATCCATCTTTATCTTCATCATCTTCATCCATCTTCATCCATCTTCAAATCTTGTGTACCTTATTTTTTCTGTTTTACACCGATCATCTTCATCCATCTTCATCCGTCTTCATCATCTTCATCCATCTTCATCTTCAAAACAGAGGTTTAGATCATCATCTTATCTATATATGTTTTTGATATTTGTGATGTTTTTGTGAAAAAACAGAGGGTTGATTTGGGTATTTTGGTTTCAGTTTTTGATAATGATAATCTGAATGCCGCATGATGATGATGATGATAATCAGTTATTTGTGAATGTTTTTGTGAAAAAAAACAGAGGGTTGATTTGGGTATTTTGGTTTCAGTTTTTGATAATGATAATCTGAATGCCATGTTGATGATGATAATCAGTTTTTTGTGAAAAAACAGAGGGTTGATTTGGGTATTTTGGTTTCAGTTTTTGATAATGATAATCTGAATGCCGCATGATGATGATGATGATAATCAGTTTTTTGTGAATGTTTTTGTGAAAAAACAGAGGGTTGATGATGATGATAATTAGTTTTTTTGTGAAAAAACAGAGGGTTGATTTGGGTATTTTGGTTTCAGTTTTTTGATAATGATATCTGAATGCCGCATGATGATGATGTTGATAATTAGTTTTTGTGAAAAAACAGAGGGTTGATTTGGGTATTTTGGTTTCAGTTTTTGATAATGATAATCTGAATGCCGCATGATGATGATGATGATGATGATAATCAGTTTTTTGTGAATGGGTTGATTTGGAGTATTTTGGTTTCAGTTTTTCAGGTTTGTTTGTGATGTTTTTGTTCTGTTTTGTTTTGTTTGTTTGTTTTGTTTTTGTTCTGCTTTGTTATGTTTGTTTTGCTTTGAAAAAACAGAGGGTTGATTTGTTTTGCTTTGTTCAGGTTTGTTTGTGATGTCTTTTGTGAAAATATTGTACAGAATGGCTGCGGATGTAAAGATACGCAAAACACCAACTACGAAGGCGAGAACACTTGACAACCTCCTAGAAGATGGTGCGGTGCACATAAGGAACTGATTGATCAAAACGATCAATTGCATATGAATGAATACAACCCCAGTGGCAGATATGTAATTAGCGAGCTCTGCAATTTCAAGGAAAATCGAAGAGCTACACTGGGGTTATATTCATTCATATCTGCTACATTCCGAAATGCACCCGTCAGTAAAGATCCACAATTGGTTGTGGTGGTATGACGTTTTGTCTCTGTATTGTATGTTACGGTCTTTTGTTATCGAGTCTGTAAGTTCCGTCAAGTCTACGAAGTTGGTATGACGTTTTGTCTATGTATTGTATGTATTAAAAGTTTACATTTAATATACAATTTAGGCTTTAATAATTTGTTATATATAGTATACATTTAATTATTAGATTGCATTTATTTAAAAAGAATTAATTTAAATTATTAAATCAATGATTTCTTAACAAAAAAGCAAGAAAAGAATTTAGGGCTCAGGTTGATATTTCACTCATACCATAGGGACGCAAAGTGTTATTAATATATGCCAAAAGACGGTCTTACCCCTGGCTCAAAAGGTCAAACAGACGGCACATTGACGGAGGGACTCAAAGTGTTATGAATTCATAAGCTCAGGGGCTCAAAAAACGAAAAAATGAATTTAGGGGCTCAGGTTGATGTTTCACACAAACCACAGGGACGCAAATTGCATTTTTCTCTAACTATAATGATAAAAGTTTTTGTCTATGTAAATATGTAAACTATCATGTGAACAAATATTTGATGAATTCACATTCGCATTTTAGTTAAGTATACATTAAACTTGTCGACTGATTAACTATAGAAATAAGAGAAGCATAACTAACGCAAGAAACATTATTTGTTGCCAATATACCAGTTCAATACAAGAGAAGCATAACAAACACACGGGTAAAGAGGCGTGTACAAAAGAGGCGTGTACAAAAGAGGCGCATCAAATTAAGATTATAATATATCATTTAAATTTTGGTCTTTAGTTCTATGTCTTTATAAAATAATGTTAAAGACAGTATGTATTAGTATTATAATAACCATAATGATAAAAGTTTTTGTCTATGTAAATATGTAAACTATCATGTGAACAAATATTTGATGAATTCACATTCGCATTTAAGTTAAGTATAAATTAAACTTGTCGACTGATTAACTATAGACATAAGAGAAGCATAACTAACACAAGAAACATTATTTGTTACTTGTATACCAATTCAATACAAGAGAAGCATAACGAACCCAGGAAACATTATTTGAAGCATAACCTGGACTTGCTATAATTCCATCAGTTCAGTATTTAATCCTAATATACCAACTCAATAGAAAAATGAAATATTTAGTGTACTACAACTGTAAATAACTCATGTAACAGATTTGAAACCATAATTATGGATTATAGACATCTATTTACATAATGTAAAAACAATATGTCACCAATGCACAAACTTTCATTAAAAGCAGTCTTATTTGGCCCAAACAAAACTTATTCTTAGTTAAGTGTAACAAACGGGTTTTCTTTAGTGGATGAGATCAAAATACATCTTACATTCTATCAAAAAACATCATTAACAACACTATTTCGATGGTTAATAAAAATATTATGATATTGAAAAATAAGATGGTGGTACCTCTTCTTCTAATTTGAAAACATGAATATTGAAATGCTGATGCAATTGTTCTTTTGCATAATTAATGTAAAACTGCTATATTAGCCATAACATAAGAGCAAATACACCCCAAATAGAACAAAAACAACAAACAAACTACACAGAAGCCGATACAAAATCCAAGTTTTACAAAATTGTTCCAGCTATCTATGGTGAGATCCGCAATTTTTCTCCTTTTAACCATCCACCAGTATGATTTCATTCTGCCTTAATACTTTCCAGGAGCATGGTTGTATCCGTATACTTTAGTTCAAAAACCCTCTCGTCTCGGTTATTCCAATAAAGCTCTAAAAACATTTCATAAATTCAGCCAATTTCACTACATAAGAATAGAAAAAAAAAACGTAAATGGAAAGAACTACATTGATATGAAACCACCAAACCACTAAATCACTTTATTACCCTTCGCTTCCACACTTGCACACAAGCCAAAGTGCCCGGCACACTCCAGCAACACCGCTTTAACCTGATCAAGATGAACATCTTGCCCCTCTTTGGATTGCTACAAAATGAATCATAAAAAATGAATGAATCTATATTTATTGCACTTTAAATCTAACACTAATGTACAGAATACAAACTACTTATGAAGGAATTTATGGTGAAATGTATTGACTTTTTTAGTCAAACCAGTCACCGTTCAAATTCAAATTTGAAATTGAATAAGAAATTCAAATCTTAAATTGAAAAGGAATTAATGGTGAAATGTTGTGAAAATTATATTGAGCAGGTTTGACATGGGTAGTAGTAGTAACGACATACTGTTAACATTCAGAAGCACGAAGATCACAAATGATATCCATAGTACTGGAATGAAAGTTTTCAGAATTATGAAAAGTTACGGTGATTATAATTCGATGAAAATGTCAGATTTGTACCTGACTGCCATAAACACTTCTTCATAATTCTGGGGTTTTCAATAAACACTTCTTCATTCGATATTAAATAGTATTACAAAATTCTGAGTTTTAAAAATATTAAAAATTAAACATTACAATTAACACTTCCTAGGATATCTATTTCTCTCGCCTTCTTGCATGCAATTTCATTTTTTGTTTTAATTTGCAAATCAGCTAGCATATCACAGGTCTTCTGATCCTGTTTCAGCAGATGTGTGATAAACTCTTCTGCTTTTTCTTTAACCTCTGATGGAGGAGAAGAGACAACTTCATCCAGCAGTGCAATGCTACTCCACGTCTGCTTATAATATTTATCACTTACCAACGCAACCTTTTTGTTGAGTTCTTCAGCTTTTCTCTGTTCATGGAGTGACCATCTTGAATATTCAATTTTAAGATCGGTAGTATCCGACCAGTGGTAGAAGGTTTTGCTTGCCATTTAGAAAGACTGTGAGTGGTTTTGGACGTTTTGTTTTAGGATGAAGGGTTTTTTTAAAAATGAAGTCTTGATGTTTTCAAGTAGACTAATCATGATCCTTTATAGTGTTTGAAGTATTTGATAGGGTAAACGAAGAGACGTCTGCTAATAAAGATCAACTTTTTTTGAAAGTTTAAATTTTGTTCTTTGGTTTTCTAGATATTTAATTTTAATTGGTTTGCCATTAAAATTGATTTTTCAAAGGTTTTACATTAAAATGTTTGATAAGGTAAATGAAGAGACATGATGGCCATATACACGTTTTTCATTATTAAATCATTAAATGTATCAGGTTTTTAAATATAAATTTTTATTTAATGGTTGCATTTAAATATGACATTTGGGCTGTTACATATCCTATATAATACCATTGCAAATTCAAATGTTGTTTCATCATACCCAGATTCATTCAGTGAAATAGAAGAACAACTGTTATTGTTTTGATTTAGTTGTTATAAATACATTAAAATGGAGTCACATACTTCTGCACAATCTGAGGATTTCAAGCAACGCTTTATTAAACAAATCGAAGAGCAAGTTTTTGCTGATAGGTGTACTCTTCAAGAGTTGAAGAGATGTTTTAACGGACTGCAACTTGGTCTGCTGACAAGATACCAAGTTTCGAGAGACCTGAGGGCGATGCCGACTACTTCCGTTCGTGACCTGTGTGTTGCGAGTAATATAGAGTGTGCAGACAGAGACCTGGACTTCATGAGAAAGATCAATGACATACATCGAGAAGTTCAGTCCTCCATGGAGTTGAAGTTAAAGTTTCTTGATTCTTGCTATTAGAGTTTAAGTGTCTGATTAGTTTTCTTTTTTATATGTAATTGTTACTTTTTTTTTAATACTTTATACTTTAATCGTATTAATTTTTTTAATGACATTTTATTTTTGCTTCTGTTTCATTATAATTTTAGGTATGGTTTTAGGCTCACAAATCTTTTTGGGTTTTGTTTTAAATGCTGATTTTTTTGTTTTGTTATAGGTTCTTCACTCGGAAACAATTTTTTTTGGGTTTTGTTTTAAACGATACAAGTAAAACTCTAAAGCAGGTATGATATCAAACCCATTTTCCTCGATTGTTAAACAGCGAACTAAAACCCTAAACCTCCAATCACTTTATAGTACAAGACGAAATTAAAAATCCAGATAGCAAACACAGTAGAAAGTAGAGATTTTTGTTTTAAGTATCCAGAAATTAAGTAAAGTATGAAGAACTTACCGGATAATCAGATCGAGAAACAATCAGTGGAGGCCTGCACAGATCCAACAGTGACATGGTCACCTTCTTTAACTCGGAAACAATGCGCTTCTCATAACTGCATACAACACATAAATGGCGCTTATCATAACTGCATACAACACATAAATCTTGCAAATTGGATTAATTATGGATAAGAACACTGGTAAATTGCAGCAAAGGGTTTTGACTCTCTGAATCTAACCGCTGATACTTCTTCACATAATGGAGGTAATCCCGACGAACAATATTGGTCCTAACCATTTTCACACTGTGGCAACTACCAGCAAGAATACGACCTCTAATGGAGACATCACCAATGAAAGAACACTTCTACTTGACTTTCTAAAGTAAACAACATTCATTTCACAGTAATATGAAACAGATTAACAATCTTTGTTCAAAATAAGTGGGAAAAAACAACATTTTGGGAAAAAACAACAACAACAATGGATGGATCATGGATGAATCGATATTGACCTAAAATCAAGATTGAACACAGTGTATAAAAACATAATGAACATCAATAAAGATATTTGTATTTTAAAAAATAGAAAAAACAAAAACCACCCAAAACCTAAAATCGATCTTGAAACATGAAACAAATTAACAATCTTTGTTCAAAATAAGTTACAAATTACGAAAATCCGAGACAGAAAGTTACCATCAGTACAATCCATCTGTGAAGTTCAACGACGATGAAAAAGTAAACATGTTTCCAGAAAATAATGTCGCGGCAGCCGGTTCCTCCACCGCCTCCACGCCGTAAAAACGGTTGTTTTCACCGGAGATTATATAGATACCCACATATGAACCCTAGAAGTTCAAACCTGTGTTAAAAAACAAACTTAGAAAGGAAGATCAAATATGAGAGGAGGATTTCTAACTTTAAATCTGTCATGATTTGTGAAGGAGGCAACATGAACTACCGATTTGAGAAAGTTTCAGCATGCCGATTTGAATCTGAAATGATTTGTGATAGGATTTTTAGTGAGAGAGAGATAGAGAAGAAAAGAGGGTGGTTTAATTCCCTGGCATTTATTGAGCCCCTTCTCTATTTTGAATTTCAAATTTCAAAATTCAAATTATATCTATATAATATAATATCAAAGTAGTGTTCTGCACAAAACAATATATGTAAATATGCACACACATACTTTCAAAATATATATAATATAACCCTGAATATAGTAAAGGTTAAATCCAACATTTTATGTAAATTCAGCAACAACATATCTATGATAACATATTTATGTAAATCCAACATTTTACATGTATTCAAGTTATGATGGTCCTAATACAACAAAAGCTTTCAAACGGTTCAGGTCACCTATCCTGTTCTTCAAATCAATTCTTAGCGAATCAGATCAGCAAATCTAATTCTCTTATTCCAACCATAAGTCACTAACCCTAACCTAACACATAACACATTTTCTGACATCTAATCCAAAAAAATGATAATCGGAAACCTAAACTAACAATAAACAACTTATTCACACATTAACACAAACAAATCAAATGTCTTAACAAAAAAAATGAAAAGATCAAAAAAGCTTAGAATGATGTTGTACAAACTTGATTTGTGGAATTCTGTTGATCACTTGTGCTGCTCCCATATCCAATGTCTACCAATACAAAAGAATTTCGAAAAGGTGAAAACCAAAAGAACTATTAAAAAAGCATCAAAACTAACATAATCGAGTGATATGAATCCCCTTCGTCTCCGACCATTGTCTTCCATACTTCGATAAAAAAGAAACAGACTTTGTTAGTTACAGTTGATTCTTTGTTAGTTATGTAATGATTCAACTATAAAAAAGTTTCCTTTTTGTAATCATTCAGACTGACCTCAACTTCTCAAAAAGATTATCCCCGTCCAAGATAGCTTGCCGATCTTGATTTCCCTCTTGATTGAACCAACCCAAGTCACTAACCCACCCTAATCGCACCACAGGTACTGAAACAATACAACTATCAAATCCATAACACCTACCAAAAAAACAATGAGCCTGATTGTTACAAAAACAAAACAAAATAATCAACCTTACAACAATGTTCTATCATAAAAAAGAAAATAATCAGGTAACAAAACAAAGCCTCATCAACATCAGGTAACGCTAAATCAGTGTAGTGAAAATGAAAAGGAAATAATACCTGATGAAGGAACTGGACGGTCCGATTATAAACCACTGATCAACCTAAACATAAACCACATACCAACAAACAATCACAAAATAAAACAAAACAAAACAAACCAAATTCAAGAATCAACTCTGTAAATATAATCATGTAGTATGGATTTTACCTGGCTAAACAGTGTATCATAAAGTGCCATAAGACCGTTTTGTCGAACAGCCGCACATGCCTTACCGTCAAGCTCGGCTTGTGGTTTTTGATGATCCACAAAGCTTTAAGAAAAGAATAACTAAAAGTCATTGATATAATAACAATCTCACCACAAATAAATAATAAAAATGTAAATTACAATACTTGTGAATAGTCTCCTCTAGAAGCATGATGGTGTTACCAAGTTCTCGCTCGGTTTGGCCTTTCTTTACCGCAACCATTTTTCACGCTCTTGGGCTTTAATTCAATGCTTTGCAAACACAACAGTTGAAGCCTCATCAACATTTCTTCTATACACTTCGACTCACTCTCTTTCTAATTCCATTAACATATTGTCTTTCTCTGCTTCATTTTCACATATATCCATCCATATTTGCTGCACACATGCCAGAATCCAAAAGGAAGAAAACATCAAGAAAAATAGCAAAAGCTTGTCAAAGATTTCGGTTCTCAACTCGGCTTATTGAATGGGGAAAATGAAACCAAATGTTCATTTCAATTGAATGACTGTGATTTGATAACTATATAACAGTTAAAATAATTAAATGTTTATGAACAACTCGAGTAAAAAATATAAAATTTGTTAATAAATAATCTTCAAATTTCAATCCATTGAATTGAAGTTCATGTACTGCTTGTGTGCTCCTGGCATAAAAAAACCTGCAATTTTTTTGCAATTTGATTCTCAAATCTCAGTGAAGTAATTCAAACTTACTGACAATTACACATTCAAATCATGGACTGCAAAACAATATCACTACTATAAAATAATGTCGAACCTGCATAAGAGTTGTTCAAGAACTCGACAGCTCAGCTGGATGGATCAACAGTCTAGGTTCTTAGAAAATTTACATAACCAAATCAGAAGCTACCATGTCACACCCCGATATTTCCACATATTACCGGTGGGCCCGGTGGGGAGTATCGTGACGTAGTTGATATCATCATAGTCAAACAACACAATATTTAAATGCACAGCGGAAGCAAAAGATAGATTTAATTTCAACCAAATAAAATTGTAATATTAAGTATCACAATAATAGTTGAAACAGATCCACAGGCGGATCAAAATAAAAGGAAAACTGTTCAACAGACTTCGACATCTAGAGCTTGCAAGACTTGATTATTGATGCCTGGAGTATCCAGCCTATTACGTATAGTACCTGCACTTAGCCTTTTTGGAAAATACGTCAGTTTACACTGGTAAATACAACTTAACTGACTCATTTTGAAAAGAGTTTGAAAATTGATTTGAATGCACTTCAGCAAAAATATCTTTTATAACTTGGGACAATTATTTAAAAATAATCTTGTATACAGTTTTACTTATTTGTCGTCCATTAGGGCCGGTTTGTAGGGCCGGTCTAGATTAACTGACACGCCACAGGTATAATGCCCACAAGGATTATTTCCTTTAAGTGGATTACCAGTTTTTACATATGCAACTGTCAGGTGTATGCCTACACCCCGTGCTTAGGTCGTGGCCATTTCTTTGAATGATGCCAAGGATATCCGGGACATGGTCATTTAACCCCCAAAGGCCATACATCAAATAATACAGAATAAAACAGGTTATGTAAATACATTAATCACAATCCGATTTAAATGACTACATACCCGACCAAGTGGTATTATTATAATACCGTATCCCAAGCCCGTATAGGGAAAATAAGTTAAGAGTATTTACCTGAGCAAAGTATAAATCAAATACAACAAGTGCACGTAGCTTTTACTGGGCTCCTATTCTAGAATGAAGGTTTTTAATAACCTATTAGAATCCTAACGGGTCTTTAATTAAGCTTAGACTTAGACCGGTTAGTTTTCAAAAGGAATATACGGTTCAAACGCATGATAAAGCGAAGACCGGTTTAGAATGTGGATTTGACCCGACAAGCTTGTATGCTTGTTTACTATGGGTAACTTAAACACATTCTGGATTTTGAGACAAAATTGATATGGTTTGACCCGTTTCGGCTAATATATGCAAACTAGTTACATAAGCCGATCCGAACGTGAAAAGTGCGTAACGAGTAACCAAAAGAGTCATATGCAAGTTTCCTAAGTTAATATGCCTTAAATATATTGTGACATCAGTAAGATATCTTTGATTATGCCCGAAATGGATTTAAACTCAAACTATGCCCCGTAGGGGCATTTTGGTCATTTTAAAGGTTATAAAAGAGTTTAAATAATAAACTGAGTTACGGGTCTGATGTAATCAGTAAAAATACTTAATTTATTAAGTTATATCAGTAGAGTATAACCTATGTGTGAAATTTATTATTTCTAACCATACTATGCACCGAAGGGGCATTTTGGTAATTTCACTTAAGCCTAAAAGGTCAAAACTGGAAACCTGAGTTTAAAACTTTCACTTACTGTTAATATATAAGAATTTACTGAAAATATCAGTAGGTATCAACCTTATATGTTTAAAATAGTTTAAGTACATACTATGCGTTAAAAACGCTTAAAAAGGCGATTTGGAGCCATTTTCGGGTTTTCAAAGGAAAGCTGATATTTTTATTTTTCCAGAAGGCTCAAATTATTTTATTTATCATATAAAATCAGTAGCAAAATGTTTGGGGTCAAACGGATTTGTAAAACTCATTTTATAGCCCAAAAGGGCAAAACCGGCAATTACCGAATCAAGCTTAGAATTCTAAGTTATGCTCAGCGTAAAAATAAATAAGAATCTCCAAAAATCCCAAAACATTATTTTATATCAGTGGGTAAAAAGTTTGGTATCAAAAATCGGGTTTAGATAGGCTATACGCTAATTACACCGTTTAATTACTAAAAAGCTTCTTATTTACGCTAATGAGCATAACTCCTAATCTAGACCTCAAACTGATGTCAAATTTTAGGTGCAAGTTTATAAATCAGTAACTAAAGTTTCTACTCTTTTATATTTCCAAAAAATCACATTTTAAGGTCATATGGGCATAATAGTCAACATATAAGCAATTAACGGAAACATGCATATGAATCGGATAACTATTGAACCAAGTTGTATATTCACAGAGGGTTATACTAACATGAAACTTGGTCCTAATATGGCTCTACGGCATTTCTAAAACATGCTTAAACGGGTCAGAACTGAAAGTCAAAGCAAAAGTCAAATTATGCGACTTTCGGTTCCGAACCGGGCCTATACTGAAAATTGTCGGGTTGAACATGTTTAGACATGTTCTTACATTAATTACCAAGTTATATTAATGATAAAACAGGTTGCATAGCTCCTACATTGCTAATTATGCATTAATTTGAAATTAAGCTTTCTGTTGACTTTTTAATATCAAGTTTGACCCGACAATTGACCTAGTTAGAGTGGGAATCAGAGAGTACCCTTTTAAGGGTTTATTACCCACATAATTACCTACTTATAGGTACTTTTGATTCGAGATTTGACTGAACAATTATTGATTAATCTCGAAGTCAAACCTTAATTACGACGGTTTGACTTTTAGCTAATTAACTAAGCTAAACTGAATTAAAAAGGATTAAGGACACTTACAAAGGTCCTAAGTATGATTTGGGACTTAAGGGAACTTGCTTGCTGACCAGAGGAGCTCCAGAGACCAGCTTGAAGTGAGTTGCAAATGAAAGACCAAATGTTGCAACAAGGGGTTCTCTTATATAGCAACTTTGATGCATTAAGATCACTCCAAATCAGTCTACAATTGTTGTAAGATGTTCCCAGGTGTCCCTATGATGCTAAAAACCAGTTATAGGGCCCCTGATTTTCGAATACCACTCTTATAAGGCGGTGTAACTTGTTTAACAGGCATCTGTCCAAAATTCTGCCTAGATACACGCCTTACGGACCGTAAGCCTTAGGCTTTGCGGTCCGTAACCGTCTTTCAGAAACCATCGCCCAGCTCCGCTCTCTTACAGACCGTAAGTGTTAGCCTTTGCGGTCCGTAAGCCTTCATCAGAAGACAAAAACTTGCAACTTTCAAGCTTTGACCATGCAATCCTTCATAATTCGAACCTTGGGTCTTTTGCAACAGAGTGGGGCCATAAGATCAGTTCTGAAAGGGCATGCATGCCTAGCCATGCACTTATGTTGCCTTGGATCCTTGTGTTGCATGCTTTTAAGGAGCTTGGATTCTTTTGAAAAGAATTTACCATATACTTTATCGTAACATTATTTATTTAAAATTCAATTCCTTATAAACTGAATTTATTTAATTTAGTAGTAACCGGTTAAATACATCAGATGTTTATCATAACGATTTAAGGTCTTGGGATTTATTATTTGGTCGCTCAGAGGTGTTTATTAACATGTCGACCCTTTTAAATCCTACCATACATATTTTACTTGATCCGGGTTCCTGACACGTTTATCTTACATGACACGTGTCTTTATTTTATTGGGTATGATTTTACGAGGTGTTGCATCCTCACCCCCTTAAAAGAAATCTCGACCTTGAGATTTACTGAAACAATTGAGGGTATTTTTCTTTCATTGTGGATTCTACCTCCCACGTGTATTCGGGACCTCTGTGGGCATCCCATTTGACCTTTACAATATGTACATGCTTCCTCCGAAGCTTCTTAACCCGTCGATCCTCAATCGACAAAGGTTTTTCCACAAATTTCAAGCTCTCATCTATGTGTACATCTGTGTGAGGTATGACTAGCGATTCATCAGCTAGACATTTCTTTAGATTGCAGATGTGGAATACATTGTGAATACCACTGAGCTCTTCAGGTAAATTTAACTTATAAGCCACTGCTCCTACACATTCGATGATCTCGAATGGTCCTATATACCTTGGGCTTAACTTACCTTTCTTACCAAATCGCATCACTCCCTTCCAGGGCGATACTTTAAGCAGAACCTTATCACCCACCTCAAACTTTAGAGGTTTTCGCCTTTTGTTAGCATAACTTTTCTGCCTATCCCTGGCAGCTTTCAAGCGGTCACGAATCTGGACAATCTTGTCCGTTGTTTCAAAGACTATGTCAGGTCCTGATAACTGAACTTCTCCTACTTCCGCCCAACAAATAGGCGTTCTGCATTTTCTACCATATAATGCCTCAAAAGGCGCAGCCTTAATGCTCGTATGGTAGCTATTGTTATAGGAGAACTCGATCAATGGCAGGTGGCTATCCCAACTACCACTTAAATTAACCACACATGCACGAAGCATGTCTTCCAAAGTTTGGATGGTACGCTCACTCTGCCCGTCCGTCTGAGGATGGTAAGCCGTACTAAAATTTAAGCGCGTGCCCAAAGACTGTTGGAAACTTTTCCAAAAATGTGATGTGTATCTGGTATCTCTGTCAGAGATAATTGACACTGGAACGCCATGCAGAGATACAATTTTATCTACGTACAATTGGGCTAACATATCGGAGCTATAAGTCTCCTTAATGGGTAGGAAATGTGCTGACTTAGTCAGTCTATCTACTATCACCCATATAGTATCATTTCCTTTCTTTGTCTTTGGTAACTTGGTGATGAAATCCATTGTCACCATCTCCCACTTCCATGTGGGAAGTTCAGGTTGTTGTAGCAAACCTGACGGCTTTTGATGTTCAGCCTTGACTTGCGCACACGTCAAACATTTAGCTACATAGGCAGCTATAGACTTTTTCAAGCCTATCCACCAATAGTTTGCCTTTAGATCCTGATACATCTTATCAGCTCCAGGATGAACGGAATATTTGGAACTGTGGGCTTCCTGGAGGATAACATCCCGAAGTCCTCCATAAACTGGAACCCATATTCGTCCATTTAATCTCAGGATTCCGTCCTTACCATAGGATAACTGTTCTTCAGTTACGCCTAGCTTTTCATCAGGATAGTTAGCTTCTAGCACAGCTTCCTTCTGCGCAGCTAATAACCTTTCATTCAAACTATTCTTTATCTCAATGCTCTTGGCATTGATTCTTATAGGCTTCACTCTTTCCTTCCTGCTTAAGGCATCAGCAACCACATTTGCCTTGCCTGGATGGTATCTTATCTCACAGTCATAATCATTCAAAGTTTCCATCCAACGTCGTTGCCTCATGTTCAAGTCCTTCTGATTGAACAGATGTTGAAGGCTCTTGTGATCAGAATAGATCACACATTTGGTTCCATACAAATAATGTCTCCACAGTTTTAGTGCAAATACAACAACACCCAACTCCAAGTCATGGGTGGTGTAATTCTTCTCATGCACTTTTAATTCTCGTGAAGCATAGGCAATAACTTTGCCTTTCTGCATAAGCACACAACCCATTCCGGTGTGCGATGCATCACAATATACTACAAACTCATCAATTCCATCAGGCAACGTCAATACAGGAGCGTTGCTCAACTTTTGCTTCAAAATATCGAAAGATTCTTGCTGCTTAGGCCCCCAGTCAAACTTGTTATTCTTGCGGGTGAGTAGAGTCAGGGGTGCTGCAATTCTTGAGAAGTTTTCAATGAATCGCCTATAGTATCCTGCCAGTCCTAGAAAGCTGCGAATCTCCGTAGGCGTCTTGGGCTCTTGCCAGTTTGTAATAGCTTCAATCTTAGTGGGATCCACTTGGATACCACGCTCACTAACGACATGTCCAAGGAATTGGACTTCTCGAAGCCAAAATTCACACTTTGAAAATTTGGCATAGAGCTTTTCTTGTTGGAGTAGCTTAAGAATGCAACGGAGATGCTTCTCATGGTCAGCTTGGCTTTTCGAGTAAATGAGAATGTCGTCGATGAAAACAATGACAAATTTATCCAAGTAAGGCTTGCAGACGCGATTCATGAGATCCATGAATGCGGCAGGTGCATTAGTGAGCCCAAAAGGCATCACTAGGAACTCGTAATGACCATAACGAGTCCTAAATGCAGTCTTGTGTACATCTTCATCTTTGACCTTCAGTTAATGATAGCCTGACCTTAAGTCAATCTTAGAGAAGTAACTTGCCCCTTGAAGTTGATCGAACAGATCGTCGATCCTGGGCAATGGATACCTATTCTTGATAGTGACCTTATTAAGCTCACGGTAATCGATGCACAGACGCATCGATCCATCCTTTTTCTTGACAAATAGGATTGGCGCTCCCCAAGGAGACGAACTAGGTCTAATAAAACCTTTGGCTAGCAGATCATCTAACTGTGTCCTCAATTCCTTCATCTCTGTTGGTGCCAACCTATAAGGCGCTCTCGCAACAGGTGCTGCTCCGGGAATGATGTCAATTCTGAATTCTACTTGCCTATCTGGTGGTAGACCGGGTAGTTCTTCTGGGAAAACATAAGGGTACTCAGAAATGACTGGAATATCTTCAATCTTGGGTTTCTGCTCATCAATAGTTACTTGTGCCATATAAATGACACAACCCTTCTTCAAACATCTAGATGCCTTGAGCATAGACACTTGCTCAGGCAGTCCATACTAGGTATCTCCCTGAATGGTAATTGGCTCATCAGACGGAGTCTTGATCACCACTTGCTTCTTATTGCACACTATCTGGGCTTGGTTGCGAGATAACCAATCCATGCCTATAACTACGTCAAAATCGGCTAACTTCAAAGGAAGTAGGGACAATGGAAAAGAGTGGTTCCTAATGGATATGAAACATCCATCTAACACGGTTGACCCAATTTCTAAGGTACCATCAGCTAATTCCACCTCATATTTCACACTTAGGGTTTTAACAGGTAGATTCAGCAATTTACAAAACTTATTATCTACAAATGATTTATCAGCACCTGAATCAAATAATACCCTTGCATAGACATCATTTATGAGGAAGGTACCTGTGATCACATTGTCGTCCTGGACAGCTTCCTTTGCATCCATTCGGAAGACCCTTGCATTGGTCTTCTTGACCTCTTCAGGATTTTTGGCGTATTTAGGGCAATTGGTTTTAATGTGCCCTTTCTCATTGCAGTTGTAGCATGTGGCATCTTTAATCTTCTTGCAATCAACAGTCTTGTGCTCTTTAGACTTTCATAACCTACATGCAGCTGATCCTGACTTAGACTTGGACTCAAGTCTGCACTTTCCAAAGTGGCGTTTTTGGCAAGTCTTGCACTTTGGCTTTTCCTCAGTTTGTTGGCTACCCTTGTTGGATCCAGACTTCTTCCTGAAGTCAGTGTTACCTTTATGCTTCTTTTCAGATCTTCGTGAGTTATCATCCTCACGCTTTCTCTTGCCTTCTTCCGAATTCCTGAGCGATCTTAGCCTGACCGCGTCCAAGGTAAGAGACAGAGATAGATCAGCTGCTGATCTAAAAGTAGCAGGTCTGGACGCCTTAACACTGGCTTTGATTTCTGGGGCTAAACCCCCAATGAAGCGAGCAATCCTTTTGGGTTCCGGGGTTACGAGATACGGAACCAGCCTAGACAGGGTATTGAAGCTGGTGAGGTAAGCTTGACAATCTAAATTTTTCATCACCAATGATAAGAAATCTGATTCAATTCTTTCAACCTCATGCTGCGGGCAATAATTCTCCTTAATGAGAGCAACGAATTGATCCCATGACAAATTGTAGAGCGGGATCTTCCCAGCAGCTTGAATGAGAGACTTCCACCATGCCAGTGCCTCTCCCTTGAATGATTGGGATACATACTTCACTACATCCCTTTCAGCACAAACGCTGATGTCAACTACTGTGTCCATTTCATCTAACCAGGTCATACAATCAATTGCCCCTTTCTCCCCAGTGAAATCCCGAGGTTTGCAGGAAACAAAGTACTTATAGGTACAGGACTTGGTACGTGGTTTGTTATCAGACACTATCCTTTAGATGGAACACTGTGTTGATTAGATGAATGTCGATCATCATCTTTCTTTGGTTCCTCTTTCTTAGAGGGTGGCTTGCTGTGAGCCTCTGATTGGGTCTTAGGCTTGGAATGCGGTGCGGATAGGGTCCTACTTCGAGTCCCGCTAGATTCATTATACTGCCGCTCTATAGCTTTTGTAACAGCATTATCTACTAATGCTTGCAGCTCCGCACCGGTCACATGTATCTTAGTATTTTCATGGTTTTCCACCGGATGACTGTTTCCCTCTTCTGACCTAGTCATGTAGCTTTAATTGCTACATAAAGAAATAAGGACAAGGTTTATTTAGAATCCTAAACAGTACTATCGCTCTTGACGATTTATTAACCATGGTTTTAATAACCATTTTAGTTAATTTGTTAAATATATAATTATTCAGAATCTTTATCATAATCCTAAATTATAAGTTAATAATAGCATAAAAGGCCTAGTCACGTAGACAAGTTTAGTTTATAAGCCCAGATTTTATGGAATCGAGGCATTAAGGTTTGAATCAAAGTTCATTACCTTTTCCTGACAGGGAGTTGTAGGCTACCACTGTCTTTAGTCCTAATGGACGTTAATTATAGCCCGTGGGCATTTCCTCTTTAAAGGATGATTATTTAAATAAGAGAATTTAAAAATAACCCAATTTAAGAATGACTTATGTGATTTTATCGAATCACATTTTGCCAAGAGTGTTAACATGTTTTCAGATGTTAACAAGGATTGGAATCTTTTGAATAGGTTTTACCATCTTGGCCATGTCTGCAATGACATATAGGCTAGGTTTACCCTTAAGATTCTTTTTAATATATAACGCAGAACAATCCTAATTTGAGAGGTTAATATGGATCTGAACCTAATTATGGAACTACCATCTTGGCCCTGTCTTAAAATGACACATGGCTAGGTCTGGTTCCCTTTTTAGATTTTACCATTTTATTATAATGGTAGATCTTTTTAGTAGGAATATTATTTTATTTATTTCACATTTTATGTTTATGCACATAATTAATAAAATGAAAATTAAAACTAACCATTCCATTAAAAATTAACAAGTACAATTTTGCCCTAAGCGGGACTTCTACTGAAATAACATGCCCACGCAGGGGCTTAAACAAACAAACATACCTACGCAGGGGTCAACAGAAAAACATGCCCACGCAGGGGCAGAATACAAAAAGATATACCCACGCAGGGGTTAAACAAAAAGGCATGCCCACGCAGGGGCTGGATTGAAGATAAGGAAAATACAACCAAAAATTTGAAGGATTCAATGGTCCTTCTTGCTCTTCCCTTTTATTAAATTTGTCAATCCCTTAAAGAAGCCTTGTCGTTCCCTGCGATCTCTGTGAACTTCCCGCTCAACCTGATCCAATCTTTGGAGAATTTCCTCCCGTTCTGGCGGGGAAAACCTTGGTATCTGCGGCTGCGGCTGATGTGGAGGTCGAAGAGGCGGCTGTTGTTGGTATCCATAAGCTGGGTATCCAACTCCCCAAGGAGTTCCGTAGGGCCCTTTGGGACTGAGAGCGTTGTAGTTCCACGCTGCCAAGTATGGGTCGACCTCAACATAATTGAAGCTAGTGTGAGCCGGTTGCTCAAAGGGATTATACGCTGCTGAGCCAGCGTACGTTGGAATTGGGTTGTCAAAACCCAATGGTGGTGGCACGACAGGTGCAGAGTTCACTTCCGGGTTGGGGTTTGAAGGTCCCCCCATCTGTTGGTCTTCTTGGAGTGGCGGGTAGTGGCTGCCACTCGATGGTTGCGGGGTGCTGATATGCACTCTTCCTCGCACGGACATCCGTGAGTTCGATCTCCTGCGCCTCGGTGGCTCAGGAGGCTGTTCCTGAGGTGGTGGTGGTGGTGGGGTAACTGCCACAAAGCGTGAATCCCCGGAAGGATCCTGTTGCTGCTGTTACTGCTGCTGGTGAGGCGATGAATGATAAGAGGGTATAAAATACCACTCATACTGGTTGAATCTCGTTTGGTAGCTGTCAGGACCACGGTAGGGTGATCCATGAAAAGATGACCCATCAGAAATTTCGATAGGATGTGTGGGGGTACCGGTCGGTGGTTCAGTGGGATCGGTATCCTCATCCATATCCATGGCGTGATCTCCAGAAAAGTGATCTTCCGGTCCCAATGGGTTAACACCCATTGGTTCTTCGAGGTAGTTTGCCGGGTTGAACCGGCTACGGAAGATATGTGACGGGTTTTCAAAGGAGTGACGAGAGTTGGACCTCTGGAGAGGGATAAATGAAGGCTGTGGGTTTTCGGGCTCATTTTCTGTCGCAACCCCCGATCCCTTATCTGTCCAAGGAACGGGCGGACGCGAGCTCAGAGTTTGGTGGTATCAGTTGTTTAAATCTCGCAGCGGAATTTACATCAGGACCGTAGTTAGGAAATGTTTATCAGAGTAAAACCACCATATTTGATATTAATAATAACATGGTCAAAATCCAAGTTTCTTATTACAATACATTTATAGGGACAAACCCTATTTTATTGAATTTAAAACATCGTTTATTAGGTAACTTTTATAGCCACATTTTTTCCAAGCCTTCAGTGCTCTCCAGCTGGCTTTTCACTAATTGGTTGTTCACATTGTGTTACCTGTAACGCGTTTTAAAAACATTTGTCAGTCGGAAATACTGGTGAGTGAATCCCAGTTTAATCAAGAAACATTTTATCAATTAAAACAGTATTGAGAGCGATCACATTGTTTATGTCTACACAATTACTCATTCAGTATTTGCCACTCGACCGGATCTGTGGCTATGGTCAAATTACCCATTGGCTAACTCGTCGTCCAATGGTAATGTACTGTCATTCCGACTTAATACTACTACTCGTAGTAATAAATTTTGTATACAAAACCCCATAATACCGGCAGTAATTGAAGAACTACTGTAACATTCCTATTTTTATATAAGAATTATAGGTTTGGTTAAATTTATTAACCACTAGTAACTAGTAACTAGTTTATTTTTAATATAAATATTCAACCCAAATATTTTTAAACACTATTTTATATAGTTGGTTGAAATAATATAATTTATTTGTCCTGTATATAGGTGACCTTTCTAAATAAAATAAAAGTTTATAAAAACTTATATTATTAGACGGGTAGATTGCGGGTAAGTTGACTGTCAGAAATATGAAGTACCGAGATGGTCCCAGGAACCATTTAATAATTAAATTATAAAAAAACATTATATTTGAACCTACTCTGTTTTTAATGAAACTTGGTTCAAAATGTAGATAAGATTATTCTCGTTCTAATGACATATTTATTTTTTATAAAACGTTATATTTTAGAAGTTATAAGCGCCACATAAGTGAAGCAGTTTAATTAATTAAAATATATAAATAATAAAATAATAATAAAAATTAAAATAATGGAAAATGGACATGTCCTACAAAACAATAAATAGAAATTTGAAATTCAAAATGATCTGTACGTGGCATTGAAAGAAAGCATTTCTACATATGAAGTTAAAATGAAAACACAAATGGAATTAAGAGTGATACGTGGCCAAAGTAAGAAAATTCGACCGACTTCGGTCGTTATCCTCAAAATCTTGAAATGCTATAAATAGTAGTATAATTTCCTCATTTATACTCATCTTTCGATCTCACTCTCTACATATTCTTATATTTTTATTTACACTATAATAATAAAGATTTGCCCTGTTTTAAGTGTTTTAACTCCCGATCACCGCTACCCTTTCCGATTGATCTGAAGCCCATAACGCATGTCAGGGCACTGCCCGACTAAGTTTGTTGGGATTCGGTCTCGGGACATCGGGATAAGGTTGAATTAGGGGTATTATACTTACCACGAGTGCATTATATATTTTTAAATAGCTCAGAAGTTATACCCAAAATTCTACCAGGAGGCTTTCTAGTTGAACCCTGAAACCCCAATCCATATCAAAAATCAAGAAATCAAGATTCCTGGTTCTCAGGTGGGCCACGTAAAGAATAGGCAGGAGGTCACGCGGGCCGCGTCAACTTGAGAGTTGACCGGATAAGCATCCGGGGCTACGTGTCATCCACGTGGCACACCTACTGATGACCCAGCAACCCTACGCGTAGGCTAGGTACCCTCGCGGGCCGCGTAAGGATCGAGCAAGAGCTCACGCGGGCCGCGTGAGACCCAAATTTCTGCTATAAATAGGACAGGCTACGAGCATTCCTCTGGTGTCGAAATCATTTCATAAAAACGAAGTTTGGCTGCTCAAAAGTCGAAATTACAATTAATATAGCGAGGCGCTGCTACGATACCGGGTATTAACTCGATCGCTGCTACGATTCAATGTCCGATCGATTGAAACTATCCGACCGGATGTTTAAGTGCTATCCTTTGTCATTCGTTGTGAATCTGATGGATGTTTAAGTGATTGCACTTTGTCATTTGTCGTGAGGGTTTTAATCTCGTGAGTTATCGTAAATGCTATATTAGTTATTTACCTAGTTCGTGTGCACTAGGTTACAAGACTAATCAATAGGCTAAGCTCTGCCTGTATAAATCTGCATGCTTATAATGTGAGTCATTATCTTTTTATCAAATTACTTTCAAAATCATGTTTATTTTCAAGGTTATAATTATAGGGATTAAGTCTTTGTAATCACCAAATTACAGCCGGTATGTGGGGTTTTGTATACATTACTTGATAACCGTCACTATTGGACAACGGGTTAGCCAATGAGTGATATGACCATAGTCACAGACACCATTGGACTCAGAGGTTACCGATGGATGTTCGAGTGACAAATACTGTGGGTAGTTGGTTGATATCAGGAAACATTGTAATCGCTCTTAATACTGTAGATTATAACAAAAGTATCATTTTAAGCAAAATGAATGAACTCACCAGTATTTCCTGCTGACAAAACCTTTTTAAAACGCGTTTCAGGTAATTACAGTAGATTGGAATAAGAGTTGGATACGGCACTGAAGGGCTTCAAGAAGTGGCTTATTTTATTAATTAAATTAAATTAAGAAATATTGTTTTATGTAATTGGGTTTATCCCTTATTAAAGCTACCTTTGTAAAACATGGGTTTATCCCATCTATTTAATAAATAAAATCCGGTGTTTTCTAAACTCTGATATTTTTCCTAACTCACGGTTCTGATGAAATTTCCGCTACACTATTTTTTCAGAATAATCACCGGTACCACTTGGCTGTTCGTGGCTCCCGATTCCGTCCAGGGTGGGTCGGGGGCCGTGACAACTACAAAGACTCAATCACCGCTTAATCACATTGTAAACAATTAAGGTTTTGTAAAACATTCCAAAAAGGTTAACAAAAAGAGGATAAACTCACATTGCTATCTTAGACTTCTTGTAAGGGTTTCCTGGATATAATCTATAATTTATACAAATGTACATTGGTTAGTATCATAACCCTTTGAAAATATTGATGCTACCCTCCCCGAGACGGCATTCCAACAACTACGTCGGGCAGAACCACGACAGTTGTTACGGAACCCTAAATCAATCAGGCAGCGTAACTATTACGAAATTGGGGTTATAATACTTACAACGGAGCAGAACCTCGCTAATTAGGGGATATAATACCCGCTTATAACTTCTACTACTTCAGAAATTGAGATTGAAAATGAATTGTGAACGACGGAAAACGAAAATTGATGGCCTTCTTATATAGTTGCTGAATTTGGTCTCCACGCGGCCCGCGTAAAGAACAGGCAAGGCTTACGCGGCCCGCGGCAACATCCAGTCAACGTATAGCTTGTCCCGGTCACCAAGTAGATCCGCCACGATGTCGACACGTGTCAGCTCAGGATGTCTCCGCGTTTGATGATCTCTAGCGGCCCGCGTAAGAGTTAAGGTGAGCTTATGCGGCCCGCCTGAACTTAAAGAAAGCAGTGAAGTCCGGTCTACACCTTCATACCGCCCGCGTGAGCTTGAGGTGAGGTCCTACGCGGCCCGCCTCAACTTAAACATCAGATTTTATATTTTATTTTTATATGTTATAACACTTTTCGGGCTCGGTTTTCACATAGGGGGTGTAATTAAAGACATATTGGGACATTCTAAAATATACTAGAGTGTTAGACATATTATGAGGGTGTCGGTTTTACCGAGGGTTGTTACATCCTCCCCACCTTGTTTTAGAGCTCGTCCTCGAGATCTATTGAAACAAATGCGGATATTTCCTTTGCATTTCAGATTCAAGCTCCCATGTGTACTCAGGTCCTGTTTTGGAGTTCCACTTTACTTTGACCAGAACTAGTCTCTTATGCTTGAGATTCTTGACTTTCCTGTCTTCAATCTGTAGAGGTCTTTCTACAAACTTGAGTTGTTCATTTACCTCTATATCCTTAAGAGGTACTAATAGTGATTCGTCAGCTAAACACTTTTTGAGATTAGATACATGAAACACATCATGTATTCCTGCCATTTCCTCTGGCAGTTGTAGCTGATAGGCTACAGGTCCTACTCTTCTAATAATCTCAAAAGGTCCAACATACCTGGGACTTAGCTTTCCTCGTTTGATGAATCTTACTATTCCTTTCCAAGGAGAGACTTTTAACAATACTTTATCTCCTACTTGAAATTCCAAGGGTTTGCGTCGGTTATCAGCATAACTCTTCTGTCGATCACGTGCTGCTTTCAGTCGTTCCTTGACTTGAATGATCTTGTCGGTTGTTTCTTGTACAATCTCAGGTCCTGATAGTTGTTTTTCCCCAATTTCTGCCCAACAGACTGGGGTTCGGCACTTTCGTCCATAAAGTGCTTCGAATGGTGCAGCATTGATACTTGTGTGATAACTATTATTATAAGAAAATTCTATTAAAGGTAAGTGATCGTCCCAATTACCTCCGAAATCAATTACACAAGCTCTAAGCATATCTTCCATTGTTTGAATTGTTCTTTCGCTTTGTCCGTCCGTTTGAGGATGATAAGCTGTACTTAATTTTAACTTGGTTCCCATTGCCTTTTGGAAACTTGACAAAAAATGAGAGGTAAATCGGCTATCTCTATCAGAAACAATTGATAAAGGAATGCCATGTAAAGAAACAATTTCATTTACATATAATTTAGCTAATTGTTCCATACTGAAAGTTTCTCTCATTGGTAGGAAATGAGCTGACTTGGTTAGTCTATCTACAATCACCCAGATTGTATCATTACCTTTCTTAGTTTTAGGTAATTTAGTAATAAAATCCATTGTTATCAATTACCATTTCCACACTGGCATTTCTAATTACTGTAACAAACCTGAGGGTTTCTGGTGTTCAGCTTTGACTTGTGAACAAGTTAAACATTTAGAAACATAGGTTGCTATGTCCTTTTTCATTCCTATCCACCAGAAATTTTTCCTTAAATCCTGATACATTTTATCACTTCCTGGATGCATCGTATACTTAGACTTATGGGCTTCTTCTAATATACGATGACGTAGATTTCCTAATTTAGGTATCCACATTCTCTTTTTATGGAACCTCCAAATTCCATCTATTCCTTGTTCCAATTCTTTTAGCATACCTTTTAATTTTTCAGAATCATCCTTGATTACTGATTCTTGTGCTTCTCTTATCTGATCATTTAAATCTACTTGCAGATTTAATTTAAGAGAACGTACCCTTTTTGGCTTTTCATGATACTTTCGACTTAAAGCATCTGCCACTACATTTGCTTTTCCTTCATGATACTGGATATCACAATCATAGTCACTAAGCATCTCCATCCAGCGTCTTTGTCTCATATTCAATTCCTTTTGTTTGAAAATATACCTTAAACTCTTATGATCAGTGAATATGGTAAACTTATTACCATAAAGGTAATGTCTCCAAATTTTAAGAGCAAAAATTATGGCTCCTAATTCTAAATCATGAGTTGAATAATTCTCTTCATGATTCTTAAGTTGTCTCGATGCGTAAGCTATAACCTTTTGTCGTTGCATTAATACACATCCATAGCCTAATTTAGAAGCATCACAGTAGACTACAAAGTCTTCAGTTCCTTCTGGTAATGCTAATATGGGTGTATGAGTTAATCTTTGCTTAAGGATTCTAAAGGCTTCTTCTTGTTTTACTCCCCATTCAAACTTAACAGATTTACAGGTTAGCTTAGTTAAGGGAATGGCTATTCTAGAGAAATCTCGAATAAATCTTCTATAATAACCGGCCAATCCTAAGAAACTTCTAACCTCGGTTGATGACTCAGGGATTTTCCATTTAGTAATTGCCTCGATCTTTGTTAGATCTACATGAATTCCTTCATGGTTAACTAAATGTCCAAGGAACTGTACCTGTTCTAACCAAAATTCTCATTTAGAGAATTTAGCATAAAGCTTTTCCTTTCTTAACAAACTTAAAAGTGTGTGCAAATGCTTTGCATGATCTTCTTTATTCTTAGAATAAATTATAATATCATCTATGAAAACGATTATGAATTTATCCAAATATGGCTTACATATTCGGTTCATCATGTCCATAAATGCGGCTGGGGCATTGGTTAAACCAAATGGCATGACAGTAAATTCATAATGGCCATACCTTGTTCTAAAAGCGGTTTTAGGAATGTCCTCTTCCTGTACCTTTAACTGATGATATCCAGACCTTAAATCGATTTTAGAGAAAAATCGAGCTCCTTGCAGTTGATCAAACAGATCATCGATTCTCGGTAATGGGTACCGATTCTTAATCGTGACTTTGTTTAATTCACGGTAGTCAATGCACATACGCATTGATCCGTCCTTCTTTTTAACAAACAATATCGGCGCTCCCCATGGCGACGAACTCGGTTGTATAAATCCTTTCTCTAACAATTCGTCTAATTGTTTCTTCAATTCTTGCATTTCTGCAGGTGCCAACCGATAAGGTGCTTTGGCAATCGGTGATGTTCCTGTTATTAAATGGATTCTGAATTCAACTTCTCTATCTGGAGGTTGCCCTGGCAATTCTTCTGGAAATACATCTGAAAACTGCGATACTACTGGTATATCTTTTAAATCCTTTCCTTTAGTGTTAGTGATTATGGAAATCAAATACACTATAGAACCTTTTCTTATATAACTTGCAGTTTTCATCACAGAGATGAATTTAGTGGACCTAGAGATTTTATCTCCTTTAATTGTGATCGTTTTACCTTTTTGTGAATTTACTTGAATTGACTTTTGATCACATAAAATACTGGCTTTATTGGCTATTAACCAATCCATTCCTAAAACAACATCGAATCCTGCCAGATTCATGGGATAAATATTTGCAATAAACTTTTGATTTAAAATTTCTATGCTTGCTCCCTGCAAGATTTCAGAAATTCTAACGGTTTCTCCATTGGCTGTCTCTACTAAGCATTCTTGTGGTAGTTTAGTTAATGGCTGATTTAGAAATTTGCAAAATGATGTATTAATAAAACTTTGGTTTGCACCAGAGTCAAATAATACTTTAGCAAAAACATCATTAACTAAAAACGTACCAGCTATGACATCTGGAATCATCTTGGCTTCATTTGCAGTCAGAACAAATGCTCTAGCATTTTTAGTATTCTTGTTGTCTGGAGCTGGAGCTAATTTTGGACAATTTAGCTTGATATGACCTTGTTCTCCGCAATTGTAACATACCCTGCTGTTAGCTTTCTTCCTTGTGTCCCGATATTTTGCAAAAATTACAATATATGGAGCATCTTCCGGAATGCTTTCTTTTGCAATACCTACAGTAGGGTGCAGATGTAGAACCTATATTTTTCCCACGGTTAGAATTTCCAGAACGAAATTCTTGTGTGAGCTTTTGGGTTAGGTTCCTTCTTTGATTCTCTTCTTGGGTACGGACTAATTCATCTGTCAAGGTATTTGCTAGTTCTATAGCTTCTTCTATAGTTTGAGGTCTAGCTGCCTTGACTACGTGTCTTATCTCTCCAATTAATCCCCAAATATAACGGGAGATTAACACTGGTTCTGGTGAAGCAAGAGTTGGCACTATTCTGGCATATTCAAAGAATATTTTAGTGTATCCCTTACTATCCACACCAGTCATCCTAAGGTTTAGGAATTTATTCGCTATATGTTCCTTTTCATTGGGTGGGCAGAATTTCCTTTCTACCTTGTTCTTAAATTCTTCCCATTCCATATTGTAGGTTCTATCACTTCCTCTTGATTGGAGGATTGTGTTCCACCATTCTAGTGCTGCATTCTTAAACAGATTAGAAGCAAACAATATTTTGTCTTCTTCAGCACACTTGCTTATTCTTAAGACTGCCTCAGTCTTTTCTATCCAGCGTAAGGTTGCAATGGCCCCTTCGTTGCCTGAGAATTCCATTGGTTTACAAGACCAGAATTCTTTATAAGAACAACCATAAGGCATGGTTCTTCTTCTTTTGGGAATGGGCATTTGAAGTACAGGTCCATTGTTCACCCTGTTTTCTGGTTCGCTTGGTCGCTTACTGCTATGCTTACTTTTATTATCAGCATCCTTAACAGTTTGAAGAATAAATGGCATTGCATCTATAATTCCTTGTGCTACTATGTGTTGGATAACACTATTATCCACTTGATTGTTATTGTTATTGATGCTTGGATTCTCATTAACCACGTTAATGTTACTCTGGTTATCATTATTCAGATTTCCTTGATTTCCTTCGTCGGCCATCTGAATTTTAAACATTTATCCCATATTAATATCACAAGATAATAGATAATATCGTAATTCACATGACACGCAATCTAGCAAAAAAACGTCGATCATTGCGACTTGTACTCTATTTTCATATACTATGCGTCTATTACACACTAGTACTGAAATAAAGATTACAATACCAACAGAAAGAAAATTACACTAATAGTAATATGCTTCCGTACACACATCTTTTATTTTATTTTTTATTATTATATTATTTCTACTACTACCGTTTCCTCCATTCTCACATTCACGGATATGGATTTATCCAAAAATCCATATTGCGCTCATCGTATTTCCATACGAGACGCTCTCCCACCTGACGCATTCTCTCACTGCTTTCTAAAATTTCCTCCCCGAAAGTCCTAAGTTCTTGCACGTTTTCTGCACTCATTGGGGGTGCAGGTTCTAGGACTGGGTTTGGAATCTGGGGTGCAGGTTCCTGATATAGGGGTGAAGGTGCCTGAAATCGGTAAGGATCTTCTAAGATCTCCCTAATATATTCATCATGGTAATAGGGATCTAAAGGGTCCATACCTGGGTAGGCTCCTATGTTCTGTATGGGTGTGTCTTCATGGATAGGGTAACGTTGCACAAAATCCCTATTATCGTCCCACCAGGGGTCGTAATTTGGATCTAGGGGGTTTGGTGCAGGTATCCTAGGGATTTCTTCTGGGTTAAAGTCATGCATCTCCACTTGGTTTTCCGGGTTTTCTATCTCCATGGGTTGGTCTGGGTTTTGTGGTTGCGGGGCTACTAGTTGTTCCAGACTCGGGTCAGCAGCAGTTGTAGCTAGGATATGGAAATTAGCTAGGCTTCTATTAAGCATATCCTGTGTATGGGCATCAGTCTTCCGCTTAGCGGCTGCTAAAACTCTTTGCTGTTGCAACTTTCACATTCTTTTCCTACGAGTAAAGGCTTCCTTACTGAACCATCCTCGTTTCTTATGAGGGAATGGCTCTTCTGATTGAGCTCTAAAAGCAAATACTCCTTCTTCCTGATCAGCAGAATACCCAGAAAGGGCAGGCTGTGAAGAAGTACCTTCACTCTTAGGTGAATCAGACAACTGACGACTCATGTCTGAGGGTCCTTGATCACTCATACTGTAAACTAACAAATAGTCAAATAACACATAACAATTAAATACAGTTATGCACGTATTTCCGTAATTTATTTCCTAACACAAAATTTAGAATTTAAGTGTCAGCAGAACACTTCTTTGGCTCAGACCAGTGGCTAGGCTCTGATACCACCTTCTGTCGCAACCCCCGATCCCTTATCTGTCCCGGGAACGGGCGGACGCGAGCTCAGAGTTTGGTGGTATCAGTTGTTTAAATCTCGCAGCGGAATTTACATCAGGACCGTAGTTAGGAAATGTTTATCAGAGTAAAACCACCATATTTGATATTAATAATAACATGGTCAAAATCCAAGTTTCTTATTACAATACATTTATAGGGACAAACCCTATTTTATTGAATTTAAAACATCGTTTATTAGGTAACTTTTATAGCCACATTTTTCCCAAGCCTTCAGTGCTCTCCAGCTGGCTTTTCACTAATTGGTTGTTCACATTGTGTTACCTGTAACGCGTTTTAAAAACATTTGTCAGTCAGAAATACTGGTGAGTGAATCCCAGTTTAATCAAGAAACATTTTATCAATTAAAACAGTATTGAGAGCGATCACATTGTTTATGTCTACACAATTACTCATTCAGTATTTGCCACTCAACCGGATCTGTGGCTATGGTCAAATTACCCATTGGCTAACTCGTCGTCCAATGGTAATGTACTGTCATTCCGACTTAATACTACTACTCGTAGTAATAAATTTTGTATACAAAACCCCATAATACCGGCAGTAATTGAAGAAGTACAAAGACTCAATCACCGCTTAATCACATTGTAAACAATTAAGGTTTTGTAAAACATTCCAAAAAGGTTAACAAAAAGAGGATAAACTCACATTGCTATCTTAGACTTCTTGTAAGGGTTTCCTGGATATAATCTATAATTTATACAAATGTACATTGGTTAGTATCATAACCCTTTGAAAATATTGATGCTACCCTCCCCGAGATGGCATTCCAACAACTACGTCGGGCAGAACCACGACAGTTATTACGGAACCCTAAATCAATCGGGCAGCGTAACTATTACGAAATTGGGGTTATAATACTTACAACAGAGCAGAACCTCGCTAATTAGGGGATATAATACCCGCTTATAACTTCTACTACTTCAGAAATTGAGATTGAGAATGAATTGTGAGCGACGGAAAACGAAAACTGATGGCCTTCTTATATAGTTGCTGAATTTGGTCTCCACGCGGCCCGTGTAAAGAACAGGCAAGGCTTACGCGGCCCGCGTCAAAATCCAGTCAACGTATAGCTTGTCCTGGTCACCAAGTAGATCTGCCACGATGTCGACACGTGTCTGCTTAGGATGTCTCCGCGTTTGATGATCTCTAGCGGCCCGTGTAAGAGTTAAGGTGAGCTTACGCGGCCCGCCTGAACTTAAAGAAATCAGTGAAGTCCGGTCTACACCTTCATACCGCCCGCGTGAGCTTGAGGTGAGGTCCTACGCGGCCCGCCTCAACTTAAACATCAGATTTTATATTTTATTTTTATATGTTATAACACTTTTCGGGCTCGGTTTTCACATAGGGGGTGTAATTAAAGACATATTGGGACATTCTAAAATATACTAGAGTGTTAGACATATTATGAGGGTGTCGGTTTTACCGAGGGTTGTTACATCTTCTGAATGGGGTGGGTCCAAAAGAGTGAAGGTAAGACGGTGATGAGCTTAACGAGACTGACCGCCTTGCTGGCTGCAGATGTGTCCTCCAGTCCCCCTGGGGACTTGTACGCATGTTGACGGGTGAGGTTCGCCTTTGGGATGGCTCGGCCTCGTGGTCGTGGCCTGCTACTGGTCCCTTTCCTTTTCCCCTAAAGAATCTTGGCGGCATATTTAAACCTATCAACATAAACAAAGATAGCAACAAAAATATAAAAGACAAAAATAAATCAACATCAGGATTTTCCTATGTTCTTTGTCTAGACTAGAAAATTTGAGGAATGTGCAACTGTGTAACTGAGATTAAACACAAAAGGCTAGTGTTTAATTCACTCAGTGTTGGCTCTGATACCAACCTGTCACACCCCGATATTTCCACGTATTACCGGTGGGCCCGGTGGGGAGTATCGTGACGTAGTTGATATCATCATAGTCAAACAACACAATATTTAAATGCACAGCGGAAGCAAAAGATAGATTTAATTTCAACCAAATAAAATTGTAATATTAAGTATCACAATAATAGTTGAAACTGATCCACAGGCGGATCAAAATAAAAGGAAAACTGTTCAACAGACTTCGACATCTAGAGCTTGCAAGACTTGATTATTGATGCCTGGAGTATCCAGCCTATTACGTATAGTACCTGCACTTAGCCTTTTTGGAAAATACGTCAGTTTACACTGGTAAATACAACTTAACTGACTCATTTTGAAAAGAGTTTGAAAATTGATTTGAATGCACTTCGGCAAAAATATCTTTTATAACTTGGGACAATTATTTAAAAATAATCTTGTATACAGTTTTACTTATTTGTCGTCCATTAGGGCCGGTTTGTAGGGCCGGTCTAGATTAACTGACACGCCACAGGTATAATGCCCACAAGGATTATTTCCTTTAAGTGGATTACCAGTTTTTACATATGCAATTGTTAGGTGTATGCCTACACCCCGTGCTTAGGTCGTGGCCATTTCTTTGAATGATGCCAAGGATATCCGGGACATGGTCATTTAACCCCCAAAGGCCATACATCAAATAATACAGAATAAAACAGGTTATGTAAATACATTAATCACAATCCGATTTAAATGACTACATACCCGACCAAGCGGTATTATTATAATACCGTATCCCAAGCCCGTATAGGGAAAATAAGTTAAGAGTATTTACCTGAGCAAAGTATAAATCAAATACAGCAAGTGCACGTAGCTTTTACTGGGCTCCTATTCTGGAACGAAGGTTTTTAATAACCTATTAGAATCCTAACGGTTCTTTAATTAAGCTTAGACTTAGACCGGTTAGTTTTCAAAAGGAATATACGGTTCAAACGCATGATAAAGCGAAGACCGGTTTAGAATGTGGCTTTGACCCGACAAGCTTGTATGCTTGTTTAGTATGGGTAACTTAAACACATTCTAGATTTTGAGACAAAATTGATATGGTTTGACCCATTTCGGCTAATATATGCAAACTAGTTACATAAGCCGATCCGAACGCGAAAAGTGCGTAACGAGTAACCAAAAGAGTCATATGCAAGTTTCCTAAGTTAATATGCCTTAAATATATTGTGACATCAGTAAGATATCTTTGATTATGCCCGAAATGGATTTAAACTCAAACTATGCCCCGTAGGGGCATTTTGGTCATTTTAAAGGTTATAAAAGAGTTTAAATAATAAATTGAGTTACGGGTCTGATGTAATCAGTAAAAATACTTAATTTATTAAGTTATATCAGTAGGGTATTGTTATGGGCCATTTTCTGAGTATATATATCCTGACTAATATCATGCTTTTGGTTGTTTACTTGTGATCAGGATACTGGATTAGGATATTGGTATCATCCTGGGCCATATCCTGGTGTTAACTAAATTAACCACGTGCAGGTTAAAGGCTATGGGTTACTAACGGTCAGATGAACTTCTTCTCCTCAAGACTCGGGCGTATCTGTTATGTGAGAGACGTTGAACCCGAAAGACCAGGTCTACAACGTTCGAGTGGGGAATATTCACCGGATCCCGGTTTATTAGGATAGTTTGTTGCATTTCTTTTACTATAAATAGATGGGGGCGGATCAGATTAAGGCATGCAACTTTCACACACACTTTCGAACACTTTTGCTCTCTAGCTTTCAGCAATCACTACATCCTGATCACATCCTGCACTGTATCCTGATATTTGAAGTAATAGAAGAACAAGGCAGCTGCGATTGTCAGCTCCCGAGGTTTTGTGCCGGCGATCTAGATTGATCAAGGGCTTTCCTCGTACATCACGTGTCAACCTTTACTTTTTTGCTCATCGTTTGATCATAGATACAGCTCTATATCCTGAGCCGTATCCTGAAACTGTTTTTACAATTAACTTGGTTAAAATATTTTTCACACATATTTCTAGCACACTACCTCACTTAACTAATTTGATCACAAAATTACTTTGGTAATTTTTGACCAAAACAATTTGGCGCCCACCGTGGGGCAAGTGGTGCTATTTTTTTCTAAAAACTTTAGTAAAATCATTACTCGGTTTTTTATTGTCAAAACTTTTTGCTACATTGTTTTCAATGGCCTCGAGATCAAACATGAGCTCTTCCACCATGTTTGCTACAACCTCTGCAACAATTGGTTCGGTGCTTCCACCTCCTCCTCCAAGAATGCAAGCTTCTTCACACGGAACTGAAAGTCATGTGGCTCGGGATGTTATCCCCGCTCCCAGTACCCAGGGATCCGGTCCTGTTTTGGCGTCTAATGATGAAATTCTGAATTTGTTTGGTAGTGTACAGGAACAGATGAGGCAGCAGCAGGAAACTAACCGGATGCTGATGAGAGAGATACAACTCTTGAAATCCGGCTCAAGTAGACCTGCTGAAGAAACTGTCACTCCTTTACAGCCTAGGGCTTTGAACTTCAGTTCTGCAGTTTACACTGAGGATAACCGGGGGAATATCGTGCCAAGCCATTCTCAGAATCATACTCCTGAGATACCCTCCTCGGTCAGGATGTCAACTGTGAGGAGCTCAGGATATGTTTCAGGATATGGCCAGAACCCTCAGACCGGTAACGTGTCAAATAATAATATTCTTGCTACTAACAACAATGGGTCTTTGCAGGATGCAGGTATGACGTCAACATTTACTAGGGAGCTTCAGAAATTGAAGGACATGATATCCAGTGTACCTGGAGTGGTCCAGCCAATTCCGGAAGTATCCCAAGACAACCACAGGATATCCCGTTTTGCATATCCTATCTGTGATGCTGAAATCCCAAAGAGATTTCAGACCCCCAACATGAAACTGTATGATGGGACTACGGATCCTGAAGAGCATATTGCCCAGTATAGGGAAAGGATGGAGATTAACCCTATCCCTCCGGAGCTCAAGGAAGCATGCTTGTGCAAAGGTTTCGGATCTACCCTGACAGGATCAGCCCTAAAATGGCTGTTAAATGTTCCTCCTCACTCAATTACTTCGTTTGCTCATTTGGTTAATTTATTTAATAGTCAGTTTTCTTGCAGCCGGAGTTTTGAGAAACTAACCAGTGATCTTTACAGGATAACTCAAGGACCTCAGGAATCCTTGAGGGATTATGTGAACAAATTTAGTCGGGAATCCTTGGATATCCCACATCTTGATCTTGCAATAGCAGTGCAGGCTTTTAAGATGGGGTTACAAAAGGATTCTCAGTTTTATCAGGATCTTGTAATGAATCCCTGCAGGAATCTCGACGAAGCTCGTAACAGGGCCTTGAGATATATTCGTTTGGAAGATGACAAAAAGATGCAAGAGAGGATGAATTCTACCTCAACCTATGAATTAACCAATAGGAAATCAGAATCCCCGTATAAACCGTATCGCTCCAAGCCATATGGCAGAAATGACAACAAGAAAGTGAATGCTGTTGAAGACGAGGATCCTGAAGAATATCCTGAATTATCTGAATACTGCTTTTCTGTTAACATACCTGAGTTAATGTATGCTATGCAGGGTTTACGAGACAAAGCTAGGTGGCCTCGAAAGAATCAACAAAAAGCTGATTGGAAGGACAAATCCAAATGGTGTGCCTTCCATGAGGATTTCGGACATGTGACCGAGGATTGCATTGCTCTAAGGAAAGAAATAAGCTACCTATTGAGCAAAGGGTATCTGAAGGATTTGCTGGGAAGAAAGAAGAATAAAGGGCAGGATCCTGAGAAGGATGCTGAACGAGCAGCATCACCCCCAGCAGATGCCAAAATAATTAACTTTATTTCAGGAGGATCCGACATTTGTGGGACTTCGTATTCTGCGGCCAAGAGACATGCAAAGGAGGCTAAGACTGAAAGGGGAGACAAACCAGCCAGGATGACTACCCTTACAACTGATAAAGTGATCAATTTCGATAGTGATGACAGGGATACTGTCCAGGATCCTCACCATGATGCTCTCGTAATAACATTGTATGTTGCTAACCATTTTGTATGCAGGATATTGGTGGACAATGGTAGCTCCGTCAACATAATTCAGTTGGAAACATTGAAGAGGATGAATGTATCTCCAATGGACATTACTTCGAAGTCCACTGTGCTCGTTGGTTTCAGTGGAGAAGCTAGGAATACCGTAGGGGAGATAAAGTTGCCAGTATATGTTGAAGGGGTCAACTCGATACAACGCTTCTGTGTGATGGATTCCCTATCCTGCTATAACATCATACTAGGCAGGCCATGGATCCATGACATGAAGGCTGTGCCATCGACTTATCACCAGTGCATCAAGATCCCTACCCCTTGGGGGGTCGTCAAAGTTGATAGTGATCAGCAGGAGGCGAAGGAATGCTACTCATCCTCAATGAAATCCTCAACCAAGCCTAATGCAGCATAGCAATTAAAGATGCAGGCCCAGGATATCATGGAGGCTTCGGAGCAGGATGTAAAGAAAGTTATCCTGGATCAGGATAATCCGTATATCTCGGTGCTCGTAGGAACCAATATCCCTCAGGATATTGAGAATCAATTGACTAACTTTTTGAAATGCAGGATGTCAACGTTCGCATGGAAGCACGAGGATATGACGGGTATATCCAAGGATATTATAACACATAAGCTTGGTATTGACAGGTTGTTCAAGCCGGTCCAACAAAAGAGAAGGAAATTTGCTCCGGAGCGAAATGTGATCATCCAAGAGGAAGTTGAAAGGCTACTAAGGAGCAAGATGATTAGAGAAGTGAAGTTTCCTAAATGGCTTGCGAATGTAGTCGTGGTACAAAAGAAAAATGGGAAATGGAGAGTCTGTGTAGATTACACGGACTTGAACAAGGCTTGTCCTAAAGACCCATTTCCTCTTCCCCATATTGATGCAATGGTGGATGCTACTGCCGGGCATGAGATGTTAACCTTCATGGATGCATCCTCAGGATTTCAGCAGATTCAAATGGAGCCTTCGGACCAGGAGGATACTGCTTTCATGACACCAACAGGTATTTATTGTTATACTGCTATGCCCTTTGGTCTGAAAAATGCAGGTGCAACATATCAGAGATTGGTGAACATGATGTTCAAAGATAAGCTGGGGGACACAATGGAGGTATACATCGACGATATGGTGGTGAAATCTAAAAAGGCTGAGGATCACCTCCAGGATATTAAGGGAGCATTTGATATCCTGGATCAGTATAACATGAAACTGAATCCTGCTAAGTGCCATTTCGGAGTGGGGGCAGGAAAGTTTCTAGGATATATGGTGACCAAAAGAGGCATAGAGGCGAGCCCGGAGCAGATTAGAGCTATCCTGGATATAAAATCACCTTTGAATATGAAGGATGTTCAACGGTTAATAGGGCAAGTAGCAGCATTGAACATATTTATTTCAAGATCCTCGGAAAAATGCAAGGAATTTTATGATATCCTCAAGAAGAATAAGAAGTTCGAATGGGGAGCAAAGCATGAAGCAGCCTTGCAAGATTTGAAGCGATATCTCTCAACTGCACCTCTATTGATGAAGCCCGAAAATGGTGAACCACTATCCCTATACCTCGCTGTATCAGGGAATGATGTAAGTGCCGTTCTTATAAAGGACCATGAAGGTCAGCAATATCCTGTCTATTATGTTAGTAAAAGTTTACTAGATGCTGAAACTAGATATTCTCATCTAGAGAAATTGATATTAGCCCTAGTTATGGCGTCAACAAAACTTAGACATTATTTTGAGACACATAGGATTCATGTTAAAACCAATTATCCTGTTAAAAATGTGCTTAGGAAACCCGAGATGTCGGGTAGGATGGCTAAGTGGTCAGTAAAACTGAGTGCTTATGACTTAGTATATGAGCCTAGAAATGCCATAAAGTCTCAGGCTTTAGCTGACTTTGTGGCTGATTTCAGTAGTGACATTCAAAATGAAGTAGATTTAGAAGTACAGCAGCTAGGAGAAAACTTAGAATGCTGGACATTGTATACTGATGGTGCATCTAACGTAAGAGGTGTAGGTTTAGGTATACTACTAAAATCGCCACAGGGGGACATATTACCTGTTAGGGATGGATTTCTAAATGATCAGTGATCCTCATTTACTGTTGGGTTTAGTGATCCTCAATTCTGTCTGAAGTAGTGATCCTCAGAAGTGTTGCAGGATCAGGATCATGGATCATCATAAGGAACCTTGTACTAACGGTTGTCTACTTTGAATTCGAAACTGTTTTGCAGGAGTACCAGCTTGGACTTGGTCTTGGCGATATTCCTGGAGTATATTCTATGTTTATTCCGCACGTGCCTGGCCAAAAGTGGACGTTATGGAGTCGTGGAGGACTTGCACCATTTGCGGAATGTTAGTTAGAGTAGATATTTCCCATTTTTAAAGGGGTAGCGAGCTAATTAGAAAACACTTGGCTATTTTTGGCTACACACACACTCTTACAACTGCTCTCACCAGCTCTCGCTAACTCACTTGGCGATTACACACTTTTTTACACAATACACTATAGTGATCCTTGTACTTAGCTCGCTATCATCCGAAGTTGTATTACATTTCTTGTTTAATTTGAGTTGGTGATCGGTAGTTTCCATCACCCGAGGTTTTTTATGCCGGAGATCATTCATTGATCAAGGGCTTTTTCCTCGTATAAATCTTCGTGTCACTTGTTCATTACATTTCATAGTGATCCTTATTGTTGTTCATCAATTCAAGCATCATACCTCACAACAGAAAGTTTGGTTGCATTATCATTGCTTGATTTTTGACCAAAACAGTTTGGCGCCCACCGTGGGGCAATTGGTGCTTCATTCCTAAGAAGATTCATATCTTTGCGGTCATTTCGGTTCATAACAACCAGGCAGATGGCTTCCTCAGCGAAGAATACCTCAAACTTGATGCCATCATTCAGTTCTTCACAAGGCGTTCCTCCTTTGCCTCCACCACCTTCTGGATCCCAGAAGAATGCTGAGAATGCTGCGAAGAAACCAACCCAAATTTTTCAAAAACCACCAACTTCTTATGTTTCAACTAATCCTACTACTAATGATCTTTACACTCTGATTTTGCAGATGAGGAATAATGCACAAGAGCAGGACAAAACCAACGAAAGGATCCTCCGGGAAATCGATGAGATCAAGAAACAGAAGAAATCAGTGGAGGATCACTCTCCTCTGATGCCAAGGTCGCTGAACTTCGACACTCCAGTCATAACTTCCCAACACTTAGCAGTTCCGGACGTGCAATACTTGGGTGAATTACCAGGAAGGCGTTATGGAACAGCAACTATGAGTCAGGCATTTGGCTCTCACTTCCAGCCTCAAGGATCCTCTTCTCAGCATCAGGGATACCACACGTCAGGAGGATATTTGGGAATGCGTGCAGTTCAAGGATCCTCCCAGGTCCAAGGATCCTCCCAGGTCCAAGGATCCTCCCAGGTCCAAGGATCCTCCCAGGTCCAAGGACCCTTCCCGGTCCAAGGATCCTCCTTTGTCCCAGGATCCTCTCTGGTTCCAGGATCTTTTCAGGTTCAAGGATCATCTCAACTTCAAGGATCCAACGTCCTTCAGGATCAAGGATTTTTGAGAAGTATGCAGCCTCAGAGCTCAGACATTCATCAAGGAGATTTCATACCAATGCAGACCATTGCTTCATCTGGTCCTTCAATCATACCAGAATCCCGTCAATATGGATACACACCTGGGATTCCAAATACGAATCCTGTGGGAAGTAACATTTTTAATAATTCATATAACACTAACCATGGCTTAATGCAGGATACAGGTATCAATCAGGCTATGGCCAGGGAGTTACAAAAACTCAAGGATATGATATCCAGTGTACCAGGAGTGGTTAAACCCATTCCTGAGATTGCAGATGGTAGCCATAGGATATCTCGTTTTGCACCACCCTTATGTGATGCTGAGATACCCAAAAGATTCCAGATACCATCCATGAAACTGTATGATGGTTCGACGGATCCTGAGGAGCATGTGGCTCAATACAGGGAGAGGATGGAGATCAATCCAATTCCTGAAAGGTTAAAAGAAGCATGTCTATGCAAGGGATTTGGATCCACACTTACAGGATCTGCTCTTAAGTGGCTGCTAAGTCTTCCCCCTTACTCTATTACTTCATTTGCTAATCTAGTTAATTTGTTTAATAGTCAATTCTCTTGTAGTAGAAAGTTTGAACGATTAACTAGTGATCTATATAGGGTAACACAAGGTCAAAATGAATCACTTAGAGATTATATCACTAAGTTTAGTAAAGAATCCTTAGATATTCCTAATTTGGACATTGCTACGGCTGTAGAAGCCTTTAAAATGGGATTACTTAGGGATTCATTATTCTATGATGATCTTGTCATGACACCTTGCAGGAACCTTGATGAAGTAAGAACCAGGGCCCTCAGGTTCATTCGCTTAGAGGATGACAAAAGGATCCAGGATAGATTAACAGGATCCTCAAAACAGGAAAAGCAAGGATCCTACTTCAGGAACAACAAATCCAAGTTCTACAACAAATCTGATAACCAGAATGTGCATGCAGTGGAACATGAAGAGGATGATGAGGATTATCCTCCTATTTCTGAATACTGTTTTTCTGTTGATAACAATGAACTAATCCTTGCAATGCAGAATCTAGGTGAAAAAGCTAGGTGGCCAAGGAAAAGTGATAAGCCAGCTGCTACAAAGGATAAGTCCAAGTGGTGTGCATACCATGAGGATTTTGGGCATCTTACTGAAGAGTGTATTGCACTGAGAAAGGAAATTGGTTACTTGTTGAGCAAGGGGCATTTGAAGGAACTCTTGGGACGGAAGAAGTCAAGGATCCAGGATCCTGATAGGATCCCGGAAAGGGCTCCTGCTCCTCCAGCAGATGCACAAGTCATAAATTTCATATCCGGTGGATCAGACATCTGTGGTACATCCTTTTCAGCAGCAAAGAGACATGCTAAGGAAATCAAGATGGATAATGGAGACAGACCCGTCCGGACCTCCGTTGTCACCCAGGATAAAGTCATAACCTTTGATGAGGATGATCGTGTTGACGTCCAGGATCCTCACCATGATGGTCTTGTAATTACATTATTTATTTCTAACCACTTTGTTCGCAGGATCCTTATAGATGGAAGAAGCTCTGTGAACATCATTCAGCTTGATGTCCTCAAGAAGATGAATATCCCAGAGTCTGATATTATCCCAAGATCCTCAGTACTTGTAGGATTCAGTGGGGAGACCAAGAACACATTGGGGGACATCAAACTCCCAATCTATATTGAAGGATTGCATTCTTATCAAAAGTTTTGTGTTATAGATTGCTTATCATGTTGTAATGTTATCCTTGGCAGACCATGGATACATGATATGAAGGCAGTCCCATCCACCTATCATCAATGTGTAAAGCTTCCAAGTCCTTGGGGAGTGGTGAAAATTGAGAGTGATCAACAGGAGGCTAAAAATTGCTATACCTCATCAATGAAGCCAGCCTCAAGACCAAGGGAGCAATAGCAATTAAAGTATCCTTCAAGAGATGTCTTGGAGGCAAGAGAACAGGATTTGAAAGAAATCCTCATGGATCCTGATGATCCTGAATCCAAGATCTTCATAGGATCAGGGATCCTTAGCGACATCGAACAGGAGCTAGTATCCTTCCTTAAGAGAAGAAAATCCACCTTTGCCTGGAAACATGAAGACATGACAGGTATATCTAAGGATATAATCACTCACAAACTTGGCATTGACAGGTCATTCAAGCCTATACATCAAAAGAGGAGAAAGTTTGCACCTGAAAGAAATGCTATTATCCAAGAAGAGGTAGATAAGCTACTCCGGGCATGTATGATAAGAGAGGTTAAGTATCCAAGGTGGTTAGCCAATGTGGTTGTTGTTCAAAAGAAAAATGGAAAGTGGAGGGTATGTGTCGATTTTACTGATTTAAACAAGGCATGTCCCAAGGATCCTTTCCCATTACCCCACATTGACTCCATGGTGGATGCTACCGCGGGTCATGAGTTGTTAACTTTTATGGATGCTTCATCTGGATTCCAACAAATTCAGATGGAACCATCTGATCAATAGGATACAGCATTCATGACCCCAACTGGTATATATTGTTATATTGCTATGCCATTTGGACTAAGGAATGCAGGTGCTACTTACCAAAGGCTTGTCAATATGATGTTCAAGGAACAAATTGGACACACTATGGAAGTCTATATTGATGACATGGTAGTTAAGTCCAAGAAAGCTGAGGATCACCTTAAAGACTTGGAGGAAGCATTCAATATCCTTGATAAATTTAACATGAAACTAAATCCTTCCAAGTGTCATTTTGGTGTTAAGGCAGGTAAATTCTTAGGCTATATGGTGACAAAGAGGGGCATTGAAGCAAGTCCAGAGCAAATCAAGGCTATAGTGAATATCAAATCTCCTGCCAATGCTAAGGATGTGCAAAGATTGACGGGCAGGATCGCAGCCTTGAACAGATTCATATCCAAATCCTCAGAAAAGTGTAAGGAATTCTATGATATCCTGAGGAAGAACAAGAAATTTGAATGGACCGAGAAGTATGAAGGTGCCCTCAAAGCTCTTAAAGATTACCTATCCTCAGCCCCAGCCTTGATGAAACCAGAAAAAGGGGATGTATTATCCTTGTACCTAGCAGTATCCTCAAAAGCAGTAAGTGCGGTCCTTGTTAAGGATCACCAAGGTACACAACATCCTGTTTATTATGTAAGTAAGAGCTTACTTGATGCTGAATCCAGGTATTCACATTTAGAAAAACTTATCCTTGCATTAATAATGGCATCTATTAAATTAAGACATTATTTTGAGACTCATGCCATTATTGTTAAGACTAATTTTCCAATTAAGAATGTTCTCAGGAAACCTGAAATGTCAGGAAGGATGGCTAAGTGGGCAGTGAAGCTGAGTGCATATGATATAAGATATGGACCAAGGACTGCCATCAAATCCCAAGCCTTAGCTGACTTTGTGGTAGATTTTAGTAGTGACTTGCAAAAGGAAGCTGAGTTAGAAGTCCAACAACTTGAAGAGACTAAGGATCCTTGGATTCTCTTCACTGATGGAGCCTCCAATGTAAAAGGAACAGGACTTGGAATACTACTAAAATCGCCACAGGGGGACATAATACCCCACTCCATAGCTTGTGAATTTCAAACTACCAACAATGAGGCTGAGTATGAAGCCTTGATAGCTGGTTTGCAAATTGCAAAGCATATGAGGATCAGGTATCTTGAGGTACATGTAGATTCTTTACTGATTACTAATCACTTTAATGGATCCTATGCTGTTAAAGGTGAAAAACTAATCAAATATTTGGAGATAGTCAAAGAATTGGCACTCTCTTTTGTATCCTTTAGTTTGACACAGGTACCAAGGGAAGAGAATGCAGAAGCTGATGCATTAGCCAATCTAGGATCATCTTTGAAGATCCCGGAGGATATCAAGATCCCTATTATCCATATCCTGACCCCGGCTATCGAGGATCATGTAGCTATGGAGATAGGAGAGGATTCTGCAATCATCTCTAGTGATGATACTCAATCTCATTCAGGATCATGGATCCTTCCAATCATGAGATATATTCAACATGGAGAGATTCCTACAGGAGAAAACCCAAGGGCTTTCAAAATTAAGGTATCTCAATTTACAATATTAAATAATATGTTGTATAAACGATCTCTTGCAGGACCATATCTAAGATGCATTGAGGATCCTGAGATCCAAGAAGTCCTAAAGGATTTCCATGAAGGAGATTGTGGAAACCACACTGGGGGCAGGGCATTATTCTCAAGGATCCTGAGGACAGGATACTACTGGCCCACTATGAAGAAGGATGCTGTGGAGTATGCTAAGAAGTGTGATCCTTGCCAGAGGCATAGTAATATCCTTCACCAACCAGCAGAGCTCTTGCATCCTATATCCTCTTCCTGGCCATTCATGAGATGGGGAATGGATATAGTAGGAAAGCTTCCTAAGGCACCTGGTGGAAAAGTATTCATGCTTGCTATGACTGATTACTTCTCTAAGTGGATAGAGGCTGAAGCCTTTGCTCAAGTCAGAGAAAAAGAAGTTATATCCTTTATTAAAAGAAATATTATCACTAGATTTGGTATCCCTTCTGAAATTGTTTGTGATAATGGATCCCAATTTATTGGGAATAGAACCACTAACTTTTGTGACAGTTGGGGGATTAAGATGATAACATCAACACCAGTCCACCCACAAGCTAATTGTCACACCCCGACCACGTAGAACATACAAAACGTGGCGGAAACATCGGGGAGTGTTGTAACAGAATTAATTGTGTCAAATCCATGGCAATTGAAGTTTCGTTTTATTGATTAAAAGTGTTACAATGTCTTAACAAACAAAGAAATACAACATAATTAACTAGTCTTGCATCTTTTATTGTCACTAAAGCCCAAGTCTGCCTATGTGTATCTTGATCATCTTATGCAACAGCTCCTGAAAAACACATGTGAAAATAGGTACGTCAGCATAAAAATGCCTGTGAGATACATAGGTTTTGTGAAAATAGGTTTCATGACTTATGTTTGAGAAAATGTTTAGTCATGAACCTTGTAATTTGCTTTGTCTAGTAAATCATTTGAAAAACGATAAGATCAGATGATATGTATAAATAAATGTAAGGTTAAATGAATAACCATGTAAAATGTGTTTGTATAAGATAAGTTGTTTATAAATCAATGTCTTGTGAAAAGTATATTATTTGTATAAAATGTTCTATGTCTCAAACTGAAATGATTCAAATAACGCTACGATATGTAATACCATACAAACACTTATATATAGGAAGTACCAGCGGCGTATCCACCATGCTTGTATCATATTACACACGCATCGTTACTTAATCACTTAATCAAACCAAACCACCAAAGTAATGTTTAACAATTGTAGATATGTTTATGTATTGTCAAATACAGTTCACACGGTTCACAGATACAAACGGTTCACAGATACAAACGGTTCACAGATAGAAACGGTTCACAGATACAAACGGTTCACAGATACAAACGGTTCACAGATACAAACGGTTCACAGATACAAACGGTTCACAGATACAAACGGTTCACAGATACAAATGGTTCACTGATACAAACGGTTCACATAGTCAAATGATTATAAACGGTTCAAAATGTAATATAATGTGTTCATATACTGGACGAGCATATGCAACAAAATGTAATGTAAAACAATGTACTAAGTATGCACACAATGGACATACATAGCATAAAATGTAATGAAATCATGTACTATAATGTACTAATGAACTTAGCAGGTATATGATGTGAAAACGGGAAAGCATGAAAGTAACAAGTAGGCACATGTGTTCCACCCCAAAACAGTTTGGAAAATAGTAAAAGAGGGGTCTATGTACTCACTTGAGATTGCTCAGTAGTCCTTGAGTAACAACTAAACAATGCTAGAGATCGCGGATATCAAACGGCACCTAGTATAGGTAACTATGTTAATAAACCGGACCTAGATCGGAAGATTGGGTAGCATTAGGGTTTGTAAACCAAACGAGTGTAGAGACTCGTGTCATTTGGTTTAACAAAGCCTACATACTAAATGAAACCTAACCTAAGCTTACGACCCATTACGACCCGTTTAGGTAGCTTATGCTACTTTAACGCGTCGTTCGCGTGAAACGCGTTCGGACCGTCTAACTAGCCCTATGACAAGTGTTATATGCCTAAACATGTTACATAATCAGTTATGTGACAAAAGTTTAGGTTACATATGCTTAATTACCAATTATACATGAAAAGGGTATTCTGGTAATTTACCTAAGGCATATAAACTACCTATCATACAACTATTCAAACGAAGCGACCATAGGGTATAACCTCGAAAGGTTATTCCCTACCTACTATGGTCACCTAATGTGTTTGGTCGGATCCTAATGATCGACCAAACTGGGTCGGGTTCGAAGGTATAGGCGATTTATTAGATCGCTTACCCTACGACCCTAGACAACGTGGAAATCAGTAGGCATAGTCCCAAGGGACTATGACCATCGTGATTACAATCACGTTGCGAAGTTCAAACGAACTTCGCATTGACCATTACTGGTCAACGCTGAAAGTCAAACAAAGTTTGACTTTCTGACTCGAAAAGCAATAAAATAAGGAAAAGAACGAAAGAATACTTACGAAGGGTCCCCGAATGCTAATCCCGATTCAAGAATCTCAGGTATGAAACAATGGTTTCAACTTAGAGGTTCTCAAATCAGAATTCTAGTGATTTTAGCAATGGGGGGTATGGGGTATATATAGTTTTCGGTCCACCGTTAGGATCGTTTCATGGAAAACGTGCCTTAATCCCACCCGTACAAGTGTCGGGACCTTATGGTAGCTAAAATTCCATCCTTATCAGCTGACTAGACAAGTTGGAACATGTGGTGGTGGATCAAACAGCTGCAACCTGCTGTTTGATTCATTTAATCTGGTCAGAAGGTGCCACGCGGGCCGCCTGAGGATATAAGGAAACTGAGGCGGGCCGCCTAGCAGTCACAGACCAGAACAAAGTTTCAGAAATGACAGTTTCAGTCCCTGCACGTGTTTAAGGCCATTTCCGACACTTCTAAGGCCCGTAAAGCCAACTTTAAGGCCCTAAAATGTTGCCTAAACATTGTGGACATGAAACATGCTCAAAAATATGCCGGACATTGGTTCGTTTGGCCGTACGAACGCGATGTTCGCTTAATTACGACGGAATGCGCATAAGCGCGAAAAACGATCCAAATGACGTGACGAATGGATTTTTCTTATGCCGAACACTAAAATAAAATATTTTAGTGCTTACATAAATTTTTGGATGTCCGGATGTATTCAGAACGTAAGTTATGCGCGAAAATGCAAACTTGTGCACTTTTTGACACTTTTAGTCCCTGAATGACCCAAAAGTTTATTTTAGCATACCGAACCCCTCAAAGCCTATTTCTAAGCTATGTAAAGGATATTTATGGTATGTTTAACTTATGGTCATGTTCCGGAATGTCTGTTACAGTTCAAATTGGCATACTTTCGCAGTTTGTCAACTTTAGTCCCTGTAAGCGATTAAACTTGATTTCACCACACCAAACCTTCCAAAACTTATATCTAAGTTATGTAAAGGTTATTTAAGGTATGTTAAGCCTATTTCACTATTCCGGAGTGTTCGTTGGATTAAACTGGTTATATTTACGCATCAGTGCGCGTATAACCTTCCAGAAAGCGATTTAGAGCTTGAAATCGAACAAGAGTTGATATATGTAAACGATACACATATTTTTACAAATCCCAAGCATGAAATACAATATTTCATTGGTTTGGCATTTGTTTGATGGTTGAAGTGACACAGGTGTCACAGTCTCCCCTACTTTAGGAAATTTCGTCCCGAAATTTATTCGTAGGAGTCTATTTGTGACTTTGTGTTAAATAACCATCAAAGATGAACAAGACGTAATCCTGTAATTTCTCTTTAACGAACATTTTTCAGAAATGAAAAATGAACGGAGTTATTTTCAACAGGCATTCTTTAGAAACAAAAATGAACAGAATAGTCATTTTCCACAACATCTTCAGAAACAAAAATGAACGGAATAGTCATTTTACATCTTCAGAAACAAAAATGAACAGAATAGTCATTTTACATCTTCAGAAACAAAAATGAACAGAATAGTCATTTTACATCTTCAGAAACAAAAATGAACGGAATAGTCATTTTACATCTTCAGAAACAAAAATGAACGGAATAGTCATTTTACATCTTCAGAAACAAAAATGAACGGAATAGTCATTTTACATCTTCAGAAACAAAAATGAACGGAATAGTCATTTTACATCTTCAGAAACAAAAATGAACGGAATAGTCATTTTACATCTTCAGAAACAAAAATGAACGGAATAGTCATTTTACATCTTCAGAAACAAAAATGAACGGAATAGTCATTTTACATCTTCAGAAACAAAAATGAACGGAATAGTCATTTTACATCTTCAGAAACAAAAATGAACAGAATAGTCATTTTACATCTTCAGAAACAAAAATGAACGGAATAGTCATTTTACATCTTCAGAAACAAAAATGAACAGAATAGACTCTAGACACATGACAAAATTCGCTGTGGTTTCTGTGCACTGAATTCCATAATTATGTATGCATCCATAATTATGCAATTCCTTGCATAGTCCGCACAACTTGTCTTGAAATGTTTGTGGGGAGGATAATCAAACCTGTGATGAGTGTGACTAGACTACCATAGGGTCCTTTTAATTAGATCAACAAAGGATCCTTTTAATTAGACCACCAAGGAGTCCTTTCAGCTATATCATCACATGATATTCCTAACCAGATTTTTGGATCAATCTGTTTACCTAGACCACTCAGGGGTCTAATTATGGAATGGTACAATATAATCCAAGGGACTTAACTACAACGTAAAAGCCCATTGAGGATTTAATATAGTACACAAAGATATGGAAGATTCTACGAGGATTTGAATGACAAGAATTTGGATCACACAAAAACATAAAGGAAACACATAAGCACATAATTACATAGTTGCTTAACTTGGTTATTTAATTTGTTATCTTTGGACGCGGATACTTAAAGCACACCAGGAATCCAATTCGTGGATTTCATTTTGGTACTTTAATCATTTCAAGAATCTATCTATGAAGATAGGATAATCTTAAGAGAAATTTGGCTTTGTCCCTATTGAATTGTGATGTACGTATTGAATCATACAAAGAATTCAATTAAGGACTCCGATGAATGATATCCATCCACAAGGATCTAATTATGAGGATAGAAAGATCCTACATGGATTTTGGAATTTGTGTAACGAGAGGTGTTCCGACACCTTGCACTAGGCGTGCTTAATTCGATACACAAGGTAGAAAGTTCATGAGGTTGAGGCGCCAGATATGCCAAGCAACATATGAAGCAGAGTTTGAAGGTTGAGCAGCAGCAGGATTTGTAACAGCTTTGCTTTGGATTGCAAAGCGGCACATGTTAACCAAATGTCTCCATCGTCCACCGTGGGTACATTTGAAACAAGGTATTTGGTTTGGATGATGACAGTTGCATTGATTGCACCAAGGAGCAGTTCCCTTATACAGCTTCATCCCTGAGGCGAGTCATGGTGATAGCTAAATCAACGGTCCTCTGGAGTACGACGCCTATTTGCTGGGTAGTTGCAGCACCTGGTTCGGACATTGTTGTTGCGATGAAGAAGCATATTGAAGATAACGAAAGGCATAGGAGGAAACAAGCGAAAGATAGTCAAAAGAAAATGATAAGCTATGTAGATTGTGACCATTTGTTTGTTACCAAAGGCAAGCAAATGAGACGGTGACTAATCAAAGTAAGCGGGTCAATATAATGTATCGCGAAGACATGCTCGCCTATAAGTGAACACTCATTCCAAGAATTCCCAGGTAAGCACAACTGGTCTCGCGTCTGATGAGATGTATACGAAGTGCTTTCCTAGACAGAAAACCCAGAATACAGGCATTCACCCTTCCAGTTTGCACATGTTCACATTATTTAAAACCCAAAACCTTGACGAGATTTTGAAAACTCAAAGGGGTTCAAAACCATATAACAGAGGGTTCAAAACCTTACAATAGAGGGTTCAAAACCTAGTAATCAATCATCCTAGAACAGATGATTAGTTTTCAAAGCGGTTTTGAAATTTATGTTCTTGTTGTGATTGTCGCCTAAGGATAGGTGACGGTATTGTTTTATGACTAAACGCAAGTAAACTCGCGTTAGGGTCCTAAGAAAGTTATAGACTAGGTCAAAGCATTACTAATAACCTAATTCCCTATAACCATTGGCTCTGATACCATCTTTTCTGTCACACCCCGACCACGTAGAACATACAAAACGTGGCGGAAACATCGGGGAGTGTTGTAACAGAATTAATTGTGTCAAATCCATGGCAATTGAAGTTTCGTTTTATTGATTAAAAGTGTTACAATGTCTTAACAAACAAAGAAATACAACATAATTAACTAGTCTTGCATCTTTTATTGTCACTAAAGCCCAAGTCTGCCTATGTGTATCTTGATCATCTTATGCAACAGCTCCTGAAAAACACATGTGAAAATAGGTACGTCAGCATAAAAATGCCTGTGAGATACATAGGTTTTGTGAAAATAGGTTTCATGACTTATGTTTGAGAAAATGTTTAGTCATGAACCTTGTAATTTGCTTTGTCTAGTAAATCATTTGAAAAACGATAAGATCAGATGATATGTATAAATAAATGTAAGGTTAAATGAATAACCATGTAAAATGTGTTTGTATAAGATAAGTTGTTTATAAATCAATGTCTTGTGAAAAGTATATTATTTGTATAAAATGTTCTATGTCTCAAACTGAAATGATTCAAATAACGCTACGATATGTAATACCATACAAACACTTATATATAGGAAGTACCAGCGGCGTATCCACCATGCTTGTATCATATTACACACGCATCGTTACTTAATCACTTAATCAAACCAAACCACCAAAGTAATGTTTAACAATTGTAGATATGTTTATGTATTGTCAAATACAGTTCACACGGTTCACAGATACAAACGGTTCACAGATACAAACGGTTCACAGATAGAAACGGTTCACAGATACAAACGGTTCACAGATACAAACGGTTCACAGATACAAACGGTTCACAGATACAAACGGTTCACAGATACAAACGGTTCACAGATACAAATGGTTCACTGATACAAACGGTTCACATAGTCAAATGATTATAAACGGTTCAAAATGTAATATAATGTGTTCATATACTGGACGAGCATATGCAACAAAATGTAATGTAAAACAATGTACTAAGTATGCACACAATGGACATACATAGCATAAAATGTAATGAAATCATGTACTATAATGTACTAATGAACTTAGCAGGTATATGATGTGAAAACGGGAAAGCATGAAAGTAACAAGTAGGCACATGTGTTCCACCCCAAAACAGTTTGGAAAATAGTAAAAGAGGGGTCTATGTACTCACTTGAGATTGCTCAGTAGTCCTTGAGTAACAACTAAACAATGCTAGAGATCGCGGATATCAAACGGCACCTAGTATAGGTAACTATGTTAATAAACCGGACCTAGATCGGAAGATTGGGTAGCATTAGGGTTTGTAAACCAAACGAGTGTAGAGACTCGTGTCATTTGGTTTAACAAAGCCTACATACTAAATGAAACCTAACCTAAGCTTACGACCCATTACGACCCGTTTAGGTAGCTTATGCTACTTTAACGCGTCGTTCGCGTGAAACGCGTTCGGACCGTCTAACTAGCCCTATGACAAGTGTTATATGCCTAAACATGTTACATAATCAGTTATGTGACAAAAGTTTAGGTTACATATGCTTAATTACCAATTATACATGAAAAGGGTATTCTGGTAATTTACCTAAGGCATATAAACTACCTATCATACAACTATTCAAACGAAGCGACCATAGGGTATAACCTCGAAAGGTTATTCCCTACCTACTATGGTCACCTAATGTGTTTGGTCGGATCCTAATGATCGACCAAACTGGGTCGGGTTCGAAGGTATAGGCGATTTATTAGATCGCTTACCCTACGACCCTAGACAACGTGGAAATCAGTAGGCATAGTCCCAAGGGACTATGACCATCGTGATTACAATCACGTTGCGAAGTTCAAACGAACTTCGCATTGACCATTACTGGTCAACGCTGAAAGTCAAACAAAGTTTGACTTTCTGACTCGAAAAGCAATAAAATAAGGAAAAGAACGAAAGAATACTTACGAAGGGTCCCCGAATGCTAATCCCGATTCAAGAATCTCAGGTATGAAACAATGGTTTCAACTTAGAGGTTCTCAAATCAGAATTCTAGTGATTTTAGCAATGGGGGGTATGGGGTATATATAGTTTTCGGTCCACCGTTAGGATCGTTTCATGGAAAACGTGCCTTAATCCCACCCGTACAAGTGTCGGGACCTTATGGTAGCTAAAATTCCATCCTTATCAGCTGACTAGACAAGTTGGAACATGTGGTGGTGGATCAAACAGCTGCAACCTGCTGTTTGATTCATTTAATCTGGTCAGAAGGTGCCACGCGGGCCGCCTGAGGATATAAGGAAACTGAGGCGGGCCGCCTAGCAGTCACAGACCAGAACAAAGTTTCAGAAATGACAGTTTCAGTCCCTGCACGTGTTTAAGGCCATTTCCGACACTTCTAAGGCCCGTAAAGCCAACTTTAAGGCCCTAAAATGTTGCCTAAACATTGTGGACATGAAACATGCTCAAAAATATGCCGGACATTGGTTCGTTTGGCCGTACGAACGCGATGTTCGCTTAATTACGACGGAATGCGCATAAGCGCGAAAAACGATCCAAATGACGTGACGAATGGATTTTTCTTATGCCGAACACTAAAATAAAATATTTTAGTGCTTACATAAATTTTTGGATGTCCGGATGTATTCAGAACGTAAGTTATGCGCGAAAATGCAAACTTGTGCACTTTTTGACACTTTTAGTCCCTGAATGACCCAAAAGTTTATTTTAGCATACCGAACCCCTCAAAGCCTATTTCTAAGCTATGTAAAGGATATTTATGGTATGTTTAACTTATGGTCATGTTCCGGAATGTCTGTTACAGTTCAAATTGGCATACTTTCGCAGTTTGTCAACTTTAGTCCCTGTAAGCGATTAAACTTGATTTCACCACACCAAACCTTCCAAAACTTATATCTAAGTTATGTAAAGGTTATTTAAGGTATGTTAAGCCTATTTCACTATTCCGGAGTGTTCGTTGGATTAAACTGGTTATATTTACGCATCAGTGCGCGTATAACCTTCCAGAAAGCGATTTAGAGCTTGAAATCGAACAAGAGTTGATATATGTAAACGATACACATATTTTTACAAATCCCAAGCATGAAATACAATATTTCATTGGTTTGGCATTTGTTTGATGGTTGAAGTGACACAGGTGTCACACTAATGGTCAGGCAGAATCATCCAACAAGATCATCATCAACAATTTGAAGAAGAAGCTTGGATCCAAGAAAGGAAAATGGGCAGAAGAACTACCTTATGTGCTTTGGGCTGATAGGACAACTCCCAAGAATGCTACAGGCCAAACTCCATTTTCTTTGGTATTTGGGGCAGAATCAGCGATCCCTACAGAGATGGTGGTTCCAACTGCAAGAACAAGCATTCGTGATCCTGAAGAAAATGCTGAAAACTTGGTTCAAGACTTGGATACTATAGAAGAAATCAGGGATTTGGCAAGAATAAGGATGGCTAGTTATCAACAAAGGATGGCTGGAGCCTACAACAAAAATGTCAGGATCAGGAAATTCCAAGTTGGTGATATGGTATTGAGGAAAGCATTTCAAAATAACACCAATCCTGCTGATGGAAAGCTAGCACCAAAATGGGAAGACCCCTATTTGATTGAAGCTGAGGCAGGAAAGGGGGCATATCGATTGCTAACAATGGAAGGTGATTTGCTACCAAGAGCTTGGAATGCAGTCCATTTGAAGAAATATTTCATGTGATAAGGATCCATGATCCTCACTTGATAAGTATCCTGGAAGGATCCTTACAGACAGATGAACCTCTTTCTGGTAACATTCTAATCTCAAACTATTTCATTCTTTTATTCTTTTATAAGGATAAGGATCCTGCATCCTTTATCCTCCTTTCACTTGATTCTGAGTTTTGAAGGTTCAGGTATCCTTAACTAAGGATTGAGTATCCACAGAAGTATCCAGTTATTTGGGCTTGACCCTAGTTATTTGGGCTTGACCCCAGTTATTTGGGCTAGTCCCCAGTTTGGGCTTGTCCCCAGTTTTGCCAGTAGCGCACGATGATCCTGGTATAGTTCATGGCAATGGGACCAGTACTCGTTTTAGGGGCTGACAATTTCATTGTACTGGCTATATTCAGGATCCTACGTATAATGGTTGACGTACCATACATCCGTTCCTAAGGTTTCTAACATTTTCACGTTAGCTAAGGTTTTGGCATTTTCATGTCACTAAGTTTGGATAGTCGCCAGTGAGGGCCATACTCCAGTTTACATACGATCCTTTGGGCTTGTCCCCAGTTATCCTTTGGGCTTGTCCCCAGTTATCCTTTGGGCTTGTCCCCAGTTATCCTTTGGGCTTGTCCCCAGTTATCCTTTGGGCTTGTCCCCAGAATTGTTGGGCTTGTCCCCAGTTACTAACTCTTATCCTATGTTGGCTTAGTCCCAAGTTGTACCTTATTTCAGGTTTTTAGAGATAAATGACCAAGGATCCTTGATCCTTACTAAGGTTTGTCTTTTGAATTATCCTGTTTACAACTGTTAAAGGTTAGGATCCTAACTTAGATTCTCAGGTATGATCCTTAACTATTTTGATTCTATTCATTATTTATTTGAGTAACCCTTATCTTTTGACAACTGAACTTGTGATCCTTAAACTATATTACTTTTCAGAACTTATCGATTATGGGATATGTGATTTTTGATCATATCCTAAACTTTTTGGGAATATTTCCTAAATTTATTCTTTACTTGGTAAGTTTAAACAAAATGAACATCACAACAGTTTGAAAGGAAGATATTAACAAGGATATCAACACAGGATAAGCCAAAAAGTTAAAGTTATTTTATTCACAAAAGATTAAACCCTTTGAGGTTGTCAAAATTGCCAACCCACGTTTCTACCAGCAAAACGTGGCCCGTCCACGTGGGTTGGCAAAGGGTGTCCATTGTCTAAAGGTCTTGGTAGTGCAGGATTCAAAAGACGGCAGGATCACAATGGCTTCATCCCCCAAACAGAGGATCCCTCCACCATTTGTAATCCTACCTATTGTTCGAAGGATCCATGATCCTTAGCCCTAATTACTATTGTTTAAGTACAACCCATCATTGTTCAACAAAAACATCATCAAAACAAAAACCATAACCAAACCTAAAAGAAAAATGGGCTCCGGCTACGTCTAGAAATGTCCTTCATCGCCCATTCATGCAGCTTACACCTTCGTTGCATCATCATCCCCTATAACTCCAGTATCCTTCGCATGATCCTTGCCACTGCCACTAGCCTCAATTGCCAGAACCTCATCAGCCTCATCCTCATCCTCCAATTCAGCCAGCCTGGCCTTCCAGCCTTCCACGTCCCAGTTGCTCCTATCAAAGGCAGGATCCTGAGCTTCTTGAGCCATTTGCAGCTTGGTCTTGTACATGGCAATGGCAGCGGAGACCTTAGCATCCTCCATGATCTCGCTCTTCTCATAATCAAAATTGATCAGAATTGAAGCTGTCTGAGTCTTGGCATCTTTGAGATCCTTTTCAAGGGATGCAATTTTATGGTCCTTGAGCACCGCCACCTTTTGGAGATCAGAGTATTTCTCTTCGAGCTCTTCAACACTTCCAACGTAGTCCTCAATTTCAGCAAATTTCTGCAAACAAGACAATGCAAAGTTAGGATCATATGATCCTCAAGTGGATGGGATAACTAAGCTAGGTCAGTGATCCTTACATCATTAAAGTACTCGAGGAATTGATGACGGATCAGAGGTAAGCCTTGAAGGTTGTCAGCTTCAGAGGTTTTTCTTTTCTTTCCACCTCTTCCCCTTGAAGTGGTAGCCTTGGGGATTACAACGGAGGGGCTGCCAGCAGACTTTTTCTTGGAGGATCTGACATTGTCAAGATCAGTGATGTTGAACTTGGAGGCAGATTTTGAGGATTTCCCAGCGCCTACACATTCAAAACAGATAAGTATCCTTATCCTATTTCTATTCAACTATTTATTTAAATATTTGACTATACAAAATACAGGATACTTACTTGACATAGTGACAGAACCTGAGGATACTTCTTGTGAATCCTGGGTGTTTGTTTTGAATGACCTTGTTGCAGGATCAAGTCTTCTGAAAGCAGCGAGCCTTTCCTTGGTGGCAGGTGATGGTATAAGGTGCGAAACAGAGATAGCTGTACAACAGAAACAAAAGGATGTTAGTGATCCTTATACAAAAATGAGGTTACCTGGTGATCCTTCTCAGGATCCTCTATCCTACCATGGGTGGTCCACTTCCTTGGCAGATCCTTTCCATCAGATAGAGAATCCCTTCTGACGAAGAAGAATCTCCGTTTCCAGTTAGTATCATTTTTAGTGGCTTTGAAGATGGGATGTTCTTCACCGGGTTTACGCTTGAATAAGTATCGGTGGGATCCAAATGTTGTGAGATCATACATCTCTGCCAACTCCGACATTCCTAGGGCAATTCCTTCTTGCTCAATGATCCTTTCCAGGGTATATAAGACCCTCCAGATCATTGGCATAGCCTGAATGTAGGAGATGCCGGTGAGGGAGAAGAAAGACTGGGTGAATTCAGGGAAAGGATACGTGTATCCTATTGTGAACGGTGTGACCGGGAAAGCTACCCAAGTTTCAGAAACGTAATCACTAAGAACGGTGGGATCAAATGGTTTGAAAACAGTATTTGCCGGAAAACAGTGGCGGATTCTGTCTATTTGTGGGTCAGAGAAGCAGCATCTTTCATTCGCCAGATCTTTGATGATTCCCTGGCTCTTAAGAGGAATGTCCTTCTTGTGATCCTTCGCCGATGAGGATCTTAGCATCATCTTGATAGTGAAGAATGTGAAGAAAGAAGGGGCAGAGAAAGAAAACGTAAAGGAAGAAGAGGAAGAGAGATACCTGTTTGATCTTCGGATACGAATTTAAAGGGAGTTTCTCTTAAAATTAAATGCAGATTGATCCCTATCTCTAACTCCTATTTATAATGATGATTTTGCAGGATAGTCACCTCAGTGACGTCATGTTCGTAACGGCTAGTCCGACTCCAACGGCTAGTTATCCGTTGATTTGATTGCGGATAAGAACAAAATACAACTCGTTTATTTACATAATTACTCCTTATATTTTGGGGGCAATTGTTAGGGGTGGATTTCTAAATGATCAGTGATCCTCATTTACTGTTGGGTTTAGTGATCCTCAATTCTGTCTGAAGTAGTGATCCTCAGAAGTGTTGCAGGATCAGGATCATGGATCATCATAAGGATCCTTGTACTAACGGTTGTCTACTTTGAATTCGAAACTGTTTTGCAGGAGTACCAGCTTGGACTTGGTCTTGGCGATATTCCTGGAGTATATTCTATGTTTATTCCGCACGTGCCTGGCCAAAAGTGGACGTTATGGAGTCGTGGAGGACTTGCACCATTTGCGGAATGTTAGTTAGAGTAGATATTTTCCATTTTTAAAGGGGTAGCGAGCTAATTAGAAAACACTTGGCTATTTTTGGCTACACACACACTCTTACAACTGCTCTCACCAGCTCTCGCTAACTTACTTGGTGATTACACACTTTTTTACATAATACACTATAGTGATCCTTGTACTTAGCTCGCTATCATCCGAAGTTGTATTACATTTCTTGTTTAATTTGAGTTGGTGATCGGTAGTTTCCATCACCCGAGGTTTTTTATGCCAGAGATCATTCTTTGATCAAGGGCTTTTTCCTCGTATAAATCTTCGTGTCACTTGTTCATTACATTTCATAGTGATCCTTATTGTTGTTCATCAATTCAAGCATCATACCTCACAACAGAAAGTTTGGTTGCATTATCATTGCTTGATTTTTGACCAAAACATTACCCCAGGCTATTAGGTGTGAATTTCCTGCTACTAATAATGAGGTAGAATATGAGGCTTTAATTGCAGGATTAGAGTTGGCTAAGAATACGAGTATCAAGAATTTGCAAGTATATGTTGATTCTTTGTTAATCACTAATCACTTTAATGGAACCTATGCAGTTAAGGGAGAGAAGTTAATCGAGTATCTCGAAATTCTCAAAAAATTAGCAGGATATTTCGATATTTTTACACTTGAACAGGTACCAAGAGAGGATAATGCTGAAGCTGATGCTTTGGCAAATCTGGGATCATCGGTCAGGATACCGGAAGGAACCCGAATACCAATATTACATATCCTATATCCTGCGACGAATCCTCAGGATAAGGAAGTAATAAGTATTCAGGATCCTGATGACGAGTATCCTGAGGAGGATCCTAAGTCCTGGACGGCTCCAATCATGAGATATCTCAAGGAAGGACACATCCCAAAGAATGAGAATCCTAAAGCCTTTAGAATGAAGGTATCACGATTCACTATTATAAACGATGTTTTGTATAAGAAATCTCTTGCAGGACCATATCTGAGGTGCTTGGAAGATCCCGAAACCAAAGAAGTACTTCAGGATATACATGAAGGGGATTGTGGTAACCATACTGGGGGCAGGTCCTGTTTTGGTCAAAAATTACCGAAGCAATTAAGTGATCAAATTAGTTAAGTGAGGTAGTGTGCTAAAAAGTGTGTTGAAAATATGCTGATTAAGTTGTTTAGAAAAAACAGTATTCAGGATACGGCTCAGGATATTGAGCTGTATCTACGATCAAACAATGAGCAAAAAGTAAAGGGGGTGACACGTGATATACGAGGAAAGCCCTTGATCAATCTAGATCGCCGGCATAAAACCTCGGGAGCTGACAATCGCAGCTGCCTTATTCTTCTTATTGCTTTAAACTTCAGGATACAGTGCAGGATATCGACCAGATCGCTAAGTGTTACAATGCTTTTGTGCGAAAGTGGAAATTGCTAGAGAGCGAGTGTAAGAGTGTAGTGAGTGTTGCTGTGATGTCCTATTCGATCTGGTATACCCACCTATTTATAGTAACGAATTACAAACAAAAATTCCTACAAATATAGGATGCTCCGAATATTCCATTGTAAACGTTGTAGACCGAGTAATGCGGCTTCAACGTCTTTATTTGAACGACTTGGACTGAGTCTCCGCGGAATGAGTCCTTGTGAACGTTAGTAGCTTCTAACCCACGTACCTGCACATAATCCGTTAGTGATCCTGAGGATACCATTCAGGATGTTACCAATATCCTGAATCAGCATCCCGGATGTGAACAAGTATCATATGACCAAGATATAACCCAAGATATTTCTCAGGATATGAGCTCAGAATTCTACCCATAACAATTGTCCCCAAAAATGTTACCGTTTAGTATCCTGCACTAACGGTTACATTTTTCACAGAGATCGAGGTAATTAAGAGATAAGACCAATGATGTGACCGTTTGCAACTTACTCAGCCTATATTTACTCATTGCACCCTATATCTTCTCATCCTCATCTCTTTTTTAATCACTATCGATAAGGAAAAAGGTAACATTCTCTCTCTAATCTTCATTTTCATCCTTCTTTTCCGGTCAAAAATTCAGGCGATCAAATGCCGAGACACACAAGATCCAGTTCTGGTGATTCGGCTCCCACATTCATCCAACAGAATCTTCTCCAAGAACCGGAGAAAGAAATATGTTCTTTTGATAGTGCCCACTTGTCGGCTTTAAAATCCTCCGGTATCTTTCCGAAAGGAACGGTATTCCGGCCATTCGACCGGGAAATCCGGTCGGATATGGTCTCCGATGAGTGGTTGTGCTTTAGTGCCTTTCCCTTCACCTTAGGGTTACAATTCCCCTTCCCTGACTTCATCACCGAGTTTTTCAAAATTACAAAAATCTCTTTTAGCCAAACAATGCCAATGCTTTGGCGTGTTCTGTCTGTTCTTGATCAGATCAAGAAAAACCACATCCCTGATGTTTTGGTCAAAAATCAAGCAATGACAATGTAACTAAACTTTCTGTTGTGAGGTATGATGCTTGAATTGATGAACAACAATAAGGATCACTATGAAATGTAATGAACAAGTGACACGAAGATTTATACGGGGAAAAAGCCCTTGATCAAGAGTTGATCTCCGGCACAAAAAACCCCGGGTGATGGAAACTACCGATCACCAACTCAAATTAAACAAACAATCTGTTACAACTTCGGATGATAGCGAGCTAAGTACAAGGATCACTATAGTGTATCGTGTAGAAATGTATGAAAAAATGCTAAGTGTTTTGTCGAGAGCTGATGAGAGCGGTTGTATGAGTGTGTGTGTAGCCAAAAATAGCCAAGTGTTTCTAAATTAGCTCGCTACCCCTTTAAAAATAGAAAATATCAAGCCTAACTAACATTCCGCAAATGGTGCAAGTCCTCCACGACTCCACAACGTCCATTTCTGATCAAGCACGTGCGGAATAGACTGAGAATATTCTCCAGGAATGTCGCCAAGACTAAGTCCAAGTTGATATTCCTGCAAAACATTTATGAATTCAAAGTAGACAATCGTTAGTACAGGGATCCTTGAAGTGATCCATGATCCTGATCCTGCAACACTTCTGAGGATCACTGCTTCAGACAGAATTGAGGATCACTAAATCCAACAGTAAATAAGGATCACTGGTCATTTAGAAATCCACCCCTAACAATTGCCCCCAAAATATAAGGAGTAAATATGTAAATAAATGAGTTATATTTTGTCGATCTTATTCGTAACAAACTAACGGATATATAGCCGTTGAGATTGAACTAGCCGTTAGAACCCTGACGTCACTGAGGTGACTATCCTGCAGAATCATTATTATAAATAGGAGTTAGAGATAAGGATCATTTCACATTTAAGTTCAAGAGAACTCCCTTTAAATTCTGCTACGACGATCAAGCAGGTACTTCTTTTCCTTTCTCCTTTCTCATACTCTGATCTTCTTTCTTTATCATTATCTCGTTAAAAAATGATGCTCCGAAGCTCACCGGCCAAGGATCACAAGAAGGAAGGTCCCTTAAATAGTCAAGGGATCATCAAAGATTCCGCAAAAGAACGCTGTTATTTCACCGATGCACAAATAGACAGGATCCGCCACTGTTTTCCGGCAAATACTGTTATCAAATCCTTTGATCCCACCGCTCTTAGTGACTACATCTCTGAAACTTGGGTAGCCTTCCCAGTTACACCTTTCACCATAGGATACACCTATCCTTTTCCAGACTTTACCCAATCCTTTTTCTCCCTTACCGGCATCTGCTACATCCAAGCTATGCCGATGGTCTGGAGGGTCCTTTATACCCTTGAAAGGATCATCGAGCAGGAAGGGATTGACCTAGGCATGTCGGAGTTGGCTGAGATGTATGATCTCACAACGTTTGGATCCCACCGATATCTATTCAAGCGTAAACCCGGAGAAGAACATCCCATCTTTAAGGCTACTAAAAACGATACCAACTGGAAACGGCGGTTCTTCTTCGTCAGAAGGGATTCTATCCCGGATGGAAAGGATTTGCCGAAGAAATGGAGCACTCATGGTAGGTGTTTTGGTCAAAAAATCTGTTGAGGATAGTGCAACCAAACTCTTTGTTACGGGGAATGATGCTCAAAATGTGTAACAGCGATGAAGATCACTTCAATGTAAATTGCACAAACAACACAAGGATTTATACGGGGAAAAAGCCCTTGATCAAGAGTTGATCTCCGGCACAAAAAACCCCGGGTGATGGAAACTACCGATCACCAAGCTTAAATAAATGAATTAATGTTTACAACTTCGGATAGTAACGAGCTAGGTACAAGGATCACTACGGTGGAATGTGTAAAAAGTGTATGTAATTGCTTGGTGTTTGAACGAGAGCTTGTATGAGAGCTTGTATGAGTGTTTGTACGAGTGTGTGTAACTGCAAAAATGACTAAGTGTTTTCTACTAGCTCGTTACTCCCTTTTTAAAATAGAAATAACCACCTAAACTAATTATCCGACTTTCGTGCCAAGCCTCCACGTTCTCCACAACGTCTATTTTTGGTCAAGCACGTGCAGAATAGTTTAGGAATATTCTCCAGGAATGTCGCCAAGACTTGGTCAAGCTCGTTATACCTGCGAGATAGTACAATACATAAATAAACAATCGTCAGTACGAGGATCCTTAAAGTGATCCATGATCCTGATCCTGAAGCTCTTCTGAGGATCACCACCTGTCACAGAAGTAAGGATCACCAGTTAGGATAACGAATAAGGATCACTAATTGTTAGAAAATCCTCCCCTAACAATTGCCCCCAAAATATAAGGAGTGAAATTGTAAAATTAGCGAGTTATGTTTTCTTGATCTTATCCGTAACAAACTAACGGATATATAGCCGTTAAAATAGAACTAGCCGTTGCGATGATGATGTCACGGAAGTGACAATCCTGCAGAATCATAATTATAAATAGAGATATAGATAGGATCAATATGCATTCAAATCCGAAAGAAACTCCCTTTATAATCTCAGTTGAAGATCAATCAGGTATCTCTTTCTCCTCTTTCTTTCTCTCTTACTCTGTTTCTCCTTCTTTATCTCCGTCACTTCGATAATGTTGCTCCGAAGCTCACCGGGCAAGGATCACAAAAAGGATAGCCCTTTGAAGAGTCAAAAGATCATCAAAGATTCAGCGAATGAGAGGTGTTGCTTTAACGATGCACAAGTAGATAAAATCCGTCACTGTTTTCCGGCGAATGCCTTCTTCAAATCCTTCGATCCCACTGTTCTTAGCGATTATGTTTCTGATACATGGGTTGCCTTTCCAGCCACTCCATTCACTATAGGGTACACCTATCCTTTCCCAGAGTTCACACAATCCTTCTTTTCCCTTTCCGGCATATCTTACATTCGAGCCATGCCGATGATTTGGAGGGTTTTGTATACCCTAGAGAGGATCATCGACCAGGAAGGCGTTGATTTAGGAATGTCGGAGTTGGCGGAGCTGTACGATCTTACTACCTTTGGTTCCCATCGTTACTTGTTCAAGCGAAAACCCGGTGCAGAACATCCCCTTCTCAAAGTCACTAAGAACGACAAAGATTGGAAACGTCGCTTCTTCTTTGTCAGGAGGGATTCCATTCTAAACGGAGAGGATCTACCAAAAACATGGTCCACCCATGGTAGGCCGGAGGATCCTGAGAAGGATCACCAGATGGTCACATTTTTGTAACAGGATCACTAACCCCTTCTTTGTCTTGTGTCATGCAGCCATCTCTGTTTCACATCTCATCACAACACCCGCAACCAGGGAAAGGCTTGCTGCTTTCTGGGGACTCGATCCTGAAACTAGAACCTTCAAGACAACAACCCAAGACTCTCAGGAAGTATCCTCAGGTTCTGTCACAATGTCAAGTAAGTATCTTTGTTTGAAAATTTATATAAATAGTGAAACATAAATATAATGAAGATACTTATCTTGTTTTGGTTATGTAGGTGCTGGAAAATCTGCCAAAGCTGCTTCAAGGTTCAGTGTCACCGATCTCACCACTGTTAAATCCTCCAAGAGAAAGGTTCCTACCAGCCCGACAGCCTCAATCCCCAAGGCACCCCTCAAAGGAAAGGGAATCAAGAGGAGAAAGGCCTCCGAGGCTGAGGATTTGCAGGGTCTGCCTCTAATTCGTCACCAATTCCTCGAGTACTTCAATGAGGTAAGGATCATTGTCTCTGCTCATATATTCTGTCGACATATCCTGATGATATATCCTGCTGATATATCCTGCTGATATATCCTGCTGATCTGAGGATCACCTGGTCTTGAACTGCTTTATCCTCTTCTTTTGCAGAAATTTGCTGAGATCGAGGATTACGTCGGCCATGTTGAGGATCAAGATAAGAAGATTGCCGACCTCCAGCAGGTTGCTGTGCTCAAGGATCTTGCACTTGCTGATCTTCAGAAGGAACTCCAGGATACCAAACAGAAGATGGCTAAGGTACTGGTTAATTTTGACTATGAAAGGCAGGAGATCACAGATGATGCCAAAGTCTCTGCCGCCATAGCAATGTACAAAACCAAGCTGCAAATGGCCTTGGAGGCTCAGGATCCTGCCTTCGACAAAGGCAACTGGGAGATTGAAGAATGGAAGGCAAGGCTGGCTGAATTGGGTGATGAAGAGGCTGAGGAGATCCTGACAATTGAGGCTGGAAGCAAGTGGAGCCGGAGGCGGTGATGCAGCAAAGGTTTAGGCTGCATGATTGGGCGATGATGGATATATGTGCCAAGGCCGGAGCCCAATTTTTAAGTTTGGTAGTAGTTTTCTTTTTTGTGGTTGTGATGTTTTAAAACAATGATGGTCTGTGCTGAACAATAGGTTTTAGGATTAAGGATCATGTATGATCCTTTGGACAATAGGCAAGATTGCAATTGGTGGAGGGATCCTCTGTTTGGGGATGAAGCCATTGTGATCCTGCCGCCTGTATATTCCTGCACTACTTTTGAACATATTATCATGGACACCCTTTACCTACCCCAGCGGACGGGCCACGTTTTGCTGGTAGATGCTCGGGTAGGTAATTTTGACAACCTTTAAAGGGTTAGCCTTATGTTAATAAATAAAAACTTAACCTTTTGTCGCTTATCATGTGTTGTTATCCTTTTTAATATCTTACTTTCCAACTGTTATAATGTTCAATCTGTTTATACTTATCAAGCCTTGTAAAATTAGAAAAGATATCCAAAAAGTTTAGGATATGATCAAGGATCACATATCCCATAACCGATAGGTTCTAAAAAGTGATATGGTTTAAGAAACACAAGTTCAGTTGTCAAGTATAAGGGTTATTTAAAAGAATAATGAATAAAATCAAAAGAGTTAAGGATCATACCTGAGGATCCAAGTTAGAATCCTAACCATAATAAGGATAACTATAAGATAAACCTTAGAGTGAAATAAGGATCAAGGATCCCTAGCTGCCTACCTTCAAGGACCTGAAATAGAGCATAACTTGGGACTAAGCCAATATAAGAAAAGAGTTAGCAACTGGGGACAAGCCCAAGGATAACTGGGGACAAGCCCAAGGATAACTGGGGACAAGCCCAAGGATAACTGGGGACAAGCCCAAGGATCGTGTGTAAACTGGAGTATGGCCCTAACTGGCGACTATCCAAACTTAGTGACATGAAGATGCCAAAACCTTAGCTAACGTGAAAACGTTAGAAACCTTAGCTAACGTGAAAACGTTAGAAACCTTATGAACGGATGTATGGTACGTCTACCATTATACGTAGGATCCTAAGCATAGCCAGAACAATGGAATTATCAGCCCCTAGAACGAGTACTGGTCCCAAAGCCTTGAACTACACCAGGATCATCATGCGCTACAGGCGGAATCTGGGGACAAGCCCGAATAACTGGGGTTAAACCCAAAGGATGGATTGCTTCTGCGGATAACCAACATTATGCTATGGATACCTGAACTTTCAAAACTTGAACTCACATGAGAGATGGATAAAGGATACATGATCCTTATCCTTATATGAGAAAATAAAGAAATGAAATAGTTCAAGTTTAGGATATTACCTAAGTAAAGATCACCGATACTTTGAGGATCCTTTAAGGATATCCCTTTCGCTAGGATCACCTCTGCCATGAGGATCCTGGTCACATGAAATATTTCTTCAAATGGACAGCATTCCAAGCTCTTGGTAGCAAATCACCTTCCATGGTTAGCAATCTATATGCCCCCTTTCCTGCTTCAGCTTTAATCAAATAAGGGCCTTCCCACTTTGGAGCCAACTTCCCAGCAGCAGGATTGGTAGTATTTTGGAATGCTTTCCTTAATACCATATCTCCAACTTGAAACCTCCTGATCCTGACATTTTTGTTGTAAGCACCAGCCATTCTTTGCTGATAACTGGCCATCCTTATCCTAGCCATATCCCTGATTTCTTCAATAGTATCCAGGTCTTGAGCCAAGTTTTCATCGTTCTTCTCAGGATCACGTGTACTTGTTCTTGCAGTTGGAACCACCATTTCTGTTGGGATCACTGATTCTGCCCCAAATACCAAAGAGAATGGTGTTTGACCAGTAGCATTCTTGGGGGTAGTCGTATCAGCCCAAAGCACATAGGGTAGTTCTTCTGCCCATTTCCCTTTCTTGGATCCAAGCTTCTTCTTCAAATTGTTGATGATGATCTTGTTGGATGACTCTGCCTGACCATTAGCTTGTGGGTGGACTGGTGTTGATGTTATCATCTTAATCCCCCAGCTGTCACAAAAGTTAGTGGTTCTGCCCCCAATAAATTGGGAACCATTATCACATATAATCTCAGAAGGAATTCCAAATCTAGTTATAATATTTCTTTTAATGAAGGATATAACTTCCTTTTCTCTGACTTGGGCTGGGCAAAAGCTTCAGCCTCTATCCACTTGGAGAAATAATCAGTCATGGCTAACATGAATACTTTCCCACCGGGTGCCTTTGGGAGCTTACCAACTATATCCATACCCCATCTCATAAATGGCCAGGAGGAGGATATAGGATGTAATAATTCAGCTGGTTGATGAAGGATATTGCTGTGTCTCTGACAAGGATCACATCTTTTAGCATACTCCACAGCATCTCTCTTCATGGTTGGCCAGTAGTATCCTGTCCTCAGGATCCTTGAGAATAGTGCCCTGCCCCCAGTGTGGTTTCCACAATCTCCTTCATGGAAGTCTTTTAAAACTTCTTGAACTTCAGGATCCTCAATGCATCTCAAGTATGGTCCTGCAAGAGATCGTTTATACAGCATATTATTCATAATTGTGAATTGAGATACCTTAGATTTGAAAGCCCTAGGGTTTTCTCCTGTAGGAATCTCTCCATGTTGTAAGTATCTCATAATTGGTGAGATCCATGATCCTGATCCTGAATGGGATTGAGTACCCTCACAAGGGATAATTGCAGAATCATTTCCTATTTCCATAGCCTCGTGATCCTCGATAGCCGGGGTCAGGATATGGATAATAGGAATCTTGATATCCTCCGGGATCTTCAGGGATGATCCTAAGTTAGCCAATGCATCAGCTTCTGTATTTTCTTCCCTAGGTACCTGTGACAAACTAAAGGAAACAAAAGAGAGTGCCAAACTTTTGACTATCTCCAAATATTTGGTTAGTTTTTCACCTTTAACAGCGTAGGATCCATTAAAGTGGTTTGTAATTAACAATGAATCTACATGTACCTCAAGATACCTGATCCCCATATGCTTTGCAATTTGCAAACCAGCAATTAAGGCTTCATATTCAGCCTCATTATTAGTGGTTTGGAACTCACAAGCTATAGAGTGGGGTATTATGTCCCCCTGTGGCGATTTTAGTAGTATTCCAAGCCCTGTGCCTTTGACATTTGAGGATCCATCAGTGTGGAGTATCCAAGGATCCTTGGTCTCCTCTAGCTGCTGGACTTCTGACTCAGCTTCTTCTTGTAAATCACTACTGAAATCAGCCACAAAGTCAGCTAATGCTTGGGATTTGATGGCTGTCCTAGGCTCATATCTTATATCATATGCACTCAGCTTCACTGCCCACTTAGCCATCCTTCCTGACATTTCTGGTTTCCTGAGGACATTCTTAATTGGAAAATTAGTTTTTACAATAATAACATGAGTCTCAAATTAATGTCTTAGCTTAGTAAATGCCATTATTAATGCAAGAATAAGTTTTTCAAGGTGTGAATACCTGGACTCGGCGTCAAGTAAACTTTTACTTACATAATAGACAGGATGTTGTGTACCTTCATGATCCTTAACAAGGACCGCACTTACTGCTTTTGAGGATACTGGAAGATACAAGGATAACACATCGCCTTTTTCTGGTTTCATCAAGGATGGGGCTGAGGATAAGTAATCTTTGAGGGCTCTCAAAGCATTTTCATGCTTCTCAGTCCACTCAAATTTCTTGTTCTTCCTTAGGATATCATAGAATTCTTTGCACTTCTCCGAGGATTTGGATATAAATCTGTTCAAAGCTGCTATCCTGCCTGTTAGCCTTTGAACATCCTTAGCATTGGCCGGAGATTTGATGTTCACTATTGCTTTGATTTGTTCCGGGCTAGCTTCAATGCCTCGCTTTGTCACCATATATCCTAAGAATTTACCTGCTTTAACACCAAAGTGACATTTTGAAGGATTAAGTTTCATGTTATATTTGTCAAGGATATCGAATGCTTCCTCCAAGTCTCTTAGGTGATCCTCAGCTTTTAAGGATTTTACCACCATATCATCTATGTAAACCTCCATAGTTTGTCCGATCTGATCCTTGAACATCATATTCACCAGCCTTTGGTACGTTGCACCTGCATTTCTCAATCCGAACGGCATAGCAATATAGCAATATATACCAGTTGGAGTCATGAAGGCTGTGTCCTCTTGGTCGGATGGTTCCATTTGGATTTGTTGAAATCCAGATGAAGCATCCATAAAAGTTAACAGTTCATGACCCGCAGTTGCATCCACCATGGAGTCAATGTGGGGTAAAGGGAAAGGATCCTTGGGACATGCCTTATTTAAATCGGTGAAATCGACACATACCCTCCACTTTCCATTTTTCTTTTGAACAACAACCACATTGGCCAACCATCTTGGATACTTGACCTCTCTGATCATACCTGCCCGGAGCAATTTCTCTACCTCTTCCTGGATAATGGCATTCCTTTCTGGTGCAAACTTTCTTCTCCTTTGATGGATTGGTTTGAAGGATCTGTCAATGCCGAGTTTATGGGTAATAACATCTTTGGATATACCAGTCATGTCTTCATGTTTCCATGCAAAGGTAGTCTTCCTCCTTTTGAGGAAGGATACGAGGTCTTCTTTCATTTCGCCAAGGATCCCTGATCCGATATAGATTTTGGATTCAGGATCATCCGGATCCATAAGGATTTCTACCACATCCTGTTCACTTGCCTCCAAGACATCCCTTGGAGGATACTTTGATTGCTATTGCTCCCTGGACTTCGAGGCTGGTTTCATCGATGAAGTGTAGCAATTCTTAGCCTCCTGCTGATCACTATCAATCTTCACTATTCCCCAAGGACTAGGGAGCTTCACACATTGATGGTAAGTAGACGGGACTGCCTTCATATCGTGTATCCAAGGCCTGCCAAGGATCACATTACAACAAGATAAACAGTCAATAACACAAAACTTTTGGAAAGAATGTAAGCCTTCAATGTATATTGGGAGTTTAATGTCCCCCAGGGTATTCTTAGTTTCTCCACTAAATCCCACGAGCACAGAGGATCTTGGTATGATCTCCGATTCAGGAATACCCATCTTCTTTAGGACATCAAGCTGGATAATATTCACTGAACTTTCTCCGTCTATAAGGATCCTGCGGACAAAATGGTTAGATATGAAAAGAGTAATAACTAAACCATCGTGATGAGGATCCTGGATATCAACACGATCCTCTTCATCAAAGGTTATGACTTTCCCTTCCGAGACACTTGATGTTCGAACAGGTCTTTCTCCGTTATCCATTTTAGTTTCCTTTGCATGCCTTTTAGCTGCTGAGAAGGATGTGCCGCAAATGTCTGATCCTCCAGAAATGAAGTTTATCACTTGTGCATCCGCTGGAGGGGCTGGAGCCTTTTCAGGGATCCTTTCAGGATCCTGAGTCCTGGACTTTTTTCTTCCCAACAATTCTTTTAGATGCCCCTTGCTCAACAAGTATCCAATTTCCTTTCTTAGTGCAATGCACTCTTCTGTGAGGTGCCCAAAATCTTCATGGTATGCACACCACTTTGATTTATCCTTAGTTGCAGCTGGCCTATCATTTTTTCTGGGCCATCTAGCTTTATCACCTAGACTCTGCATCGCAAGGATTAGCTCATTATTATCAACACTAAAACAATATTCAGAAATTGGAGGATAATCCTCATCATCCTCCTCTTGATCAATAGAATGCACGTTCTGGTTATCAGATCTATTGTAGGATCTGAACTTGTTGTTCCTGAATGAGGATTCTTGCTTATCCTGCTTTGAGGATCCTGCTAACCTCTCCTGGATCCTCTTGTCGTCCTCTAGCCGGATGTACCTAAGGGCTCGGGTTCTTACCTCATCTAGGTTCCTGCATGGTGTCATAACAAGATCATCATAAAATAACGAATCCCTAAGCAATCCCATTTTAAAGGCCTCAACAGCCGTGGCTATATCTAAGTTGGGGATGTCTAAGGATTCTTTACTAAATTTGGTAATGTAATCCCTTAATGATTCATTATGACCCTGGGTTATCCTATATAAATCACTAGTTAATCGTTCAAATTTCCTACTACAAGAAAACTGATTATTAAATAGATTAACCAGATTAGCAAATGAGGTAATAGAATAGGGAGGAAGACTTAGCAGCCATTTGAGGGCTGATCCAGTAAGAGTGGATCCGAATCCTTTGCACAGGCATGCTTCCTTTAACCTTTCTGGGATTGGATTGATCTCCATCATCTCCCTATATTGTGCTATGTGTTCTTCAGGATCTGTCGAACCATCATACAGCTTCATTGTAGGCACATGGAACCTCTTAGGTATCTCAGCATCACAGATTGGCGGTGCAAAACGAGATATCTTGTGGCTTCCATCTGCAATCTCTGGGATAGGTTTGACCACTCCCGGAACACTTGATATCATATCCTTTAGCTTTTGCAGTTCTCTGGCCATGGCATGATTGATACCTGGATCCTGCATGAGACCATGATTAGTAGTATGAGAATTATTAAGAGTGTTACCTCCCATTGGATTCAAGTTAGGAAGAATGGATGTTAATCCATATTGTTGAGGATCTGGAAGGATCGAGGGACCAGTAGAGGCATTGGTCTGCATTGGAATAAAATCTCCTTGATGGACATCTGAACTTCCTGTTTGCAAACTCCTCAAGGATCCTGGCATCTAGAAGGATCCCTGAAACTGAGATGATCCTGGAACGAAAGAGGATCCTTGAACCTGGGATGATCCTGGAACGAAGGAGGATCCTTGAACCTGGGATGATCCTGGAACGAAGGAGGATCCTTGAACCTGGGATGATCCTGGAACGAAGGAGGATCCTTGAACCTGGGATGATCCTGGAACGAAGGAAGATCCTTGAACCTGGGATGATCCTGGAACGAAGGAGGATCCTTGAACCTGGGATGATCCTGGAACGAAGGAAGATCCTTGAAACTGTTGCATTCCTGAATATCCTCCTGAACTCGTGAGGGATCCCATATGCTGAGGATAGGATCCCGCTGGCTGGAAATATGAACCTGATGCCTGGGTCATTGTTGCTGTTCCGTAGTGCACTCCTTTTGGTCCACCCACATATTGGATGTCTGGGACCACTGATGGCTGAGAAGTAATCACCGGAGTATCAAAATTCAAAGATCTGGGCATCAATGGGGAACGATCCTCCGCCGTTTTCTTCTGTTTCTTAATTTCGTCAATCTCCCGGAGGATCCTTTCGTTGGTCTTATCCTGCTCTTGTGCATGATTCCTCATCTGCAAAATCAAGGCATAGAGATCATTAGTAGTAGGATTAGTTGAAACAGAAGAAGTAGGTGGTTTTGAGAAAATGGGAGTTGGTTTCTTCGCGGCATTCTCAGTATTCTTCTGGGATCCAGAAGGTGGTGGAGGCAAAGGAGGGACGCCTTGTGAAGAAGTGAATGAGGGCATCAAGTTTGAAGCATTCTTCGCTGAGGAAGCCATTTGCTTGGTTGTAGTGAACCGGAATGAGCACAGAAATGCGTATTCTTTCAAGGATAAAGCACCAATTGCCCCACGGTGGGCGCCAAACTGTTTTGGTCAAAAAATCTGTTGAGGATAGTGCAACCAAACTCTTTGTTACGGGGAATGATGCTCAAAATGTGTAACAGCGATGAAGATCACTTCAATGTAAATTGCACAAACAACACAAGGATTTATACGGGGAAAAAGCCCTTGATCAAGAGTTGATCTCCGGCACAAAAAACCCCGGGTGATGGAAACTACCGATCACCAAGCTTAAATAAATGAATTAATGTTTACAACTTCGGATAGTAACGAGCTAGGTACAAGGATCACTACGGTGGAATGTGTAAAAAGTGTATGTAATTGCTTGGTGTTTGAACGAGAGCTTGTATGAGAGCTTGTATGAGTGTTTGTACGAGTGTGTGTAACTGCAAAAATGACTAAGTGTCTTCTACTAGCTCGTTACTCCCTTTTTAAAATAGAAATAACCACCTAAACTAATTATCCGACTTTCGTGCCAAGCCTCCACGTTCTCCACAACGTCTATTTTTGGTCAAGCACGTGCAGAATAGTTTAGGAATATTCTCCAGGAATGTCGCCAAGACTTGGTCAAGCTCGTTATACCTGCGAGATAGTACAATACATAAATAAACAATCGTCAGTACGAGGATCCTTAAAGTGATCCATGATCCTGATCCTGAAGCTCTTCTGAGGATCACCACCTGTCACAGAAGTAAGGATCACCAGTTAGGATAACGAATAAGGATCACTAATTGTTAGAAAATCCTCCCCTAACAGTAGGATAGGAGGATCCTTAGAAGATCACTAAGTAAGCTCATTCTGATAATGATTACTAATATGCTTTTGTTTCTTTTTGTACAGCTATCACATTTTCGCATATCATTCCTTCAGCTGCCACCAAGGGGAGACTTGCTGCCTTTAGAAAGCTTGATCCTGAAACAAGATCATTCAAGACAATCACCCAGGATTCACAAGAGGTATCCTCAGGCTCTGTCACCATGTCAAGTAAGTATCCTGTTCTTTTTATGCTCAAACGTTTAAATAAATAGTTAGATATGAATAGAATAAGGACACTTATCTGTTTTGGGTGTGTAGGCGCTGGAAAATCATCAAGATCCGCTTCCAAATTTAGTGTTACTGAGCTTGACACCGTACGATCCAAGAAAAAATCTGCTGCTAGCCCCTCCGTTGTAATCCCCAAAGCTACAACTTCAAAGGGAAGAGGTGGAAAGAAGAGAAAGACTTTCGAAGCTGAGGATCTGCAAGGTCTGCCCCTGATCCGCAACCAGTTCCTTGAATACTTCAACGAGGTAAGGATCCTTGTCCCTGCTTTAGGTATCCAACTTATTTGAGGATCACCTGTTCTTGAACTGCTCTTTATCTTCTTTGCAGAAATTTGCTGAGATTGAAGACTATGTTGGGCATGTCGAGGAGCAGGACAAGAAGATTGCTAACCTCCAACAAGTCGCATTGCTCAAGGATCTCAAGATTGCTGACCTCCAAAAGGATCTCAAAGATGCCAAAGCTCAGATAGCTACAATCCTGATCAATTTTGATTATGAGAAGAGCGAGATCACGGAGGATGCTAAGGTCTCCGCTGCCATTTCCATGTACAAGACTAAACTCCAGATGGCTCAAGAAGCTCAGGATCCTGCCTTCGATAGGAGCAGCTGGGATGTGGAAGGCTGGAAGGCTAGGCTGGCTGAATTGGAGGATGAAGATGAGGCTGATGAGGTTCTGGCAATTGAGGCTAGTGGCAGTGGCAAGGATCACGGTGGTGAAGCTAGTGGAGCTGGAGATGGTGATGCAGCGAAGGTGTAGGCTGCTACAATGGGCAATGATGGACATTTCTAGACGTAGCCGGAGCCCATTTTTTTTAGTTTGGTTATGGTTTTTTTGTTTTGATGATGTTTTGATAAACAATGGTTGGTCTGTACTTGAACAATAGTAATTAGGGTTGAGGATCATGGATGATCCTTTGAACAATAGGTAGGATTACAAATGGTGGAGGGATCCTCTGTTTGGGGGATGAAGCCATTGTGATCCTGCCGTCTTTAATTTCCTGCACTCGTTAGACCTATGAACAATGGACACCCTTTGCCAACCCATGTGGACGGGCCACGTTTTGCTGGTAGAAATGTGGGTTGGCAATTTTGACAACCTTAAAAGGGGTTAAGCTTTTGTGAATAAAATGACTTTAACTTTTTGGCTATATCCTGTGTTGATATCCTTATTGTTATTTTAATTTTCAATTTATTGTGATGTTCATGTCGTTTAAACTCATCAAGTAAGGAAAAATTTAAAAAATATCCCTTAAGAGTTAAGGATATGATCAAGGATCACATAAAAAAAATTTAATTTAAGGATCATAATTTCAGTTGTCAAAGGATACGTGTCACTTAAATACATAATGAATAAAATCAAAACAGTAAAGGATCATACCTGAGAATCCAAGTTAGGATCCTATCCTTCAACACTTAAAATTAGGATAACCCAAGATACAAACCTTAGTTGAAAGTAAGGGTCAAGAATCCTTGGTCATTTATCTTCACAAACCTGAAATAAGATATTACTTGGGACTGAGCCAATAAAAGATGAATGTTAGTGACTGGGGACAAGCCCAACAATTCTGGGGACAAGCCCAATATACTGGGGACAAGCCCAAAAGATAACTGGGGACAAGCCCAAAGGATAACTGGGGACAAGCCCAAAGGATAACTGGGGACAAGCCCAAAGGATAACTAGGGACAAGCCCAAAGGATCGTGTGTAAACTGGAGTATGGCCCTTACTGGAGACTATCCAAACTTAGTGACATGAAAATGCCAAAACCTTAGCTAACGTGAAAACGTTAGAAACCTTAGGAACGGATGTATGGTATGTCTACCATTATACGTAGGATCCTGAATATAGCCAGTACAATGAAATTGTCAGCCCCTAAAGTGGGTACTGGTCCCATTGCCATGAACTATACCAGGATCATCGTGCGCTACTGGCGAAACTGGGGACAGGCCCAAACTGGGGACTAGCCCAAACAACTGGATACTTCTGTGGATACTCAACTCTCAGTTAAGAATACATGAACCTTCAAAACTCAGAATCAAGTAAAAGGAGGATAAAGGACGCAGGATCCTTATCCTTGTAAGAGAATAAAAAGAATGAAATAGTTTAAGATTGGAATGTTACCAGAAAGAGGATAATGTGTCAGTGGGAATCCTTCAAGGATACTTGTCTGGTAAGGATCATGGATCATGATCACATGAAATATTTCTTCAAATGGACAGCATTCCAGGCTCTAGGTAGCAAATCACCCTCCATTGTTAGCAATCGATATGCCCCCTTTCCTGCTTCAGCTTCAATCAAATAGGGGCCTTCCCATTTTGGTGCTAGCTTCCCATCGGCAGGATTGGTGGTGTTTTGAAATGCTTTCCTTAATACCATATCTCCGATTTGGAATTTCCTGAGCCTGACATTTTTGTTGTAAGCTCCAGCCATTCTTTGTTGATAACTGGCCATCCTTATCCTTGCTAAATCCCTGATTTCTTCTATAGTATCTGTTTTGGTCAAAAAATCTGTTGAGGATATTGCAACCAAACTCTATGTTACGGGGTATGATGCTAATGATGTAGAACAATAACAAGGATCACTTCAATGTAAATTGCTGAAATGACACAAGGATTTATACGGGGAAAAAGCCCTTGATCAAGAGTTGATCTCCGGCACAAAAAACCCCGGGTGATGGAAACTACCGATCACCAAGCTCAAATAAATGAATAAATGTTTACAACTTCGGATAGTAACGAGCTAGATACAAAGATCACTAGAATGTAACGTGTAAAAGGTGTATGAAATTGCTAAGTGTTTGGACGAGAGCTGGTATGAGCGTTTGTACGAGTGTGTGTAACTCAGAAAATGACTAAGTGTTTTTCTACTAGCTCGTTACCCCTTAAAAATAGAAATTCAACTACCAAACTAACTATCCGACTTTCGTGCCATGCCTCCACGTTCTCCATAACGTCTATTTTTGGTCAAGCACGTGCAGAATAGTTTGGGAATATTCTCCAGGAATGTCGCCAAGACTTGGTCAAGCTTGTTATACCTGCGAGATAGTACAAAACATAAGTAAACAATCGTCAGTACGAGGATCCTTAAAGTGATCCATGATCCTGATCCTGAAGCTCTTCTAAGGATCACCACCTGTCACAGAAGTAAGGATCACTAATTAGGATAACGAATAAGGATCACTAATTGTTAGAAAATCCTCCCCTAACAATTGCCCCCAAAATATAAGGAGTGATATGTAAAATTAGCGAGTTATGTTTTCTTGATCTTATCCGCAACTAACTAACGGATATATAGCCGTTGATATCGAACTAGCCGTTGCGATCATGACGTCACAGAAGTGACAATCCTGCAGAATCATAATTATAAATAGAGATATAGATAGGATCAAATGCATTTAAATTTTCAGAGAGACTCCCTTTATAATCTGCATTCCGAAGACGATCAGGTATTCTCTCTCTCTATCTTCTTCCCTCTCTTGCTCTGTTTTCGTCTCTTTCCATCGAAGATGTTGCTCCGAAATTCCCCAGCCAAGGATCACCCAAAGAACAGTCCTCCGAAAAGCCAGGGGATCATTGAAGACTCCATTAAAGAACGCTGCTACTTCAATGATGCTCAGATAGATAGGATCCGCCACTGCTTCCCGGCGAACACCGAATTTAGGCCTTTTGACCCCAATGCCCTGAGCGATCATATCTCCGATAAGTGGGTTGCTTTCCCCGTCACTCCTTTCACCATAGGCTATACATATCCTTTTCCAGCCTTCACCCAATCTTTCTTTTCCCTAACCGGCATCTCTTACATCCAAGCCATGCCGATGATTTGGAGGGTTTTGTACACCCTTGAAAGGATCATTGATCAGGAGGGAATAGATCTAGGAATGGCAGAGCTGGGAGAGCTGTATGATCTTACCACCTTTGGTTCTCATCGTTATCTGTTTAAACGTAAACCCGGTGAGGAACACCCGATCTTCAAAGCCACCAAGAATGATGCTAATTGGAAACGGCGTTTCTTTTTTATCAAGAGAGATTCCCTCAAGGATGGAAAGGATCTACCCAAAAAATGGGCTACCCATGGTAGGGTGGAGGATCCTGAGAAGGATCACCAGGAACTTTCTTTTGATGTAAGGATAACTTATATTGTTGCTTTCTTGTTATGCAGCTATCACCGTGTCACACCTCAAACTGTCCTCTGCCGCTAAGGAGAGGCTCCTTGCTTTCAAGAAACTTGATCCTGAGACAAGAACTTTCAAGACAACAACCCAAGATTCACAGGAGGTATCCTCAGGCTCTGTCACAATGTCAAGTAAGTATCCTTGTTTAAAATTTAAATAAATAGTGAAATATGAATTAAGAAAAGATACTTATCTTGTTTTGGTTGTGTAGGTGCTGGAAAATCCACCAAGTCCGCTTCCAAGTTCAATGTTGCTGATCTCACCACTGTCAGATCCTCCAAGAGGAAAGCTCCTACCAGTCCGACAGCTTCGGTCCCCAAGGCACCCCTCAAAGGGAAGGCAATCAAGAAGAGAAAAGCCTCTGAAGCTGGGGATCTGCAGGGTCTGCCTCTGATCCGTCATCAATTCCTTGAGTACTTTAATGAGGTGAGGATCACTGTCTTTGCTCGTATATCCTGTTGACATATCCTGCTGGTATATCCTGTTGACATATCCTGCTGGTATATCCTGTTGACATATCCTGCTGGTATATCCGGTTGATTACTTGATCCTGACCTTACCCTTTTTACAGAAATTCGCTGAGATTGAGGACTATGTGGGCCACGTTGAGGATCAAGATAGGAAGATTGCCGATCTCCAGCAGGTTGCGGTGTTAAAGGATCTCACAATTGCTGATTTTCAGAAGGAAGTCCGGGATACCAAACAGCAGATGGCCAAGGTGCTGGTTAATGTTGACTATGAGAAGAGTGAGATCACCGAAGATGCCAAAGTCTCTGCCGCCATTACAATGTACAAGACCAAGCTTCAAATGGCCTTGGAAGCTCAGGATCCTGCTTTTGACAAGAGCACCTGGGATATTGAAGGTTGGAAGGCGAGGCTGGCTGAACTGGACGATGAAGAGGCTGAGGAGGTTGAAGAGATCCTGACAATTGAAGCTGGAGGCAAAGGTGAAGGTGGTGAAGCAAGTGGAGCCGGAGGTGGTGATGCAGGGAAGGTTTAGGCTGCATGATTGGGCGATGATGGAAACTTCTAGACATAGCCGGAGCCCAATTTTTTAGTTTGACGGTTGTTTTTGTGGTTGTGGTGTTTAAAACAATTTCATGGTTTGTACTTAAACAATAGGTTTTAGGATTAAGGATCATGTATGATCCTTTGGACAATAGGCAGGATTGCAATTGGTGGAGGGATCCTCTGTTTGGGGGATGAAGCCATTGTGATCCTGCCACTTTTATATTCCTGCACTACTCTCGAACTTATTATCATGGACACCCTTTACCTACCCCAGCGGACGGGCCACGTTTTACTGGTAGATGCTCGGGTAGGTAATTTTGACAACCTTTTAAGGGTTAGTCTTTTGTTAATAAATAAAAACTTAACCTTTTGTCGCTTATCTTGTGTTGTTATCCTTATGTTTCTTTGATTTTCCTTTGTTTTGATACACATTTATACTTATCAAGCCTTAAAAAGATATCAAAAAGTTTAGGATATGATCAAGAATCACATATCCTTTAGTTAAAGAATCTTACAAAGCAATATGTTTTAAGGATCACAAGTCTAGTTGTCAAACTCTAAGGGTTATTCAAGTAAATAATGAATAGAATAAAAGATAGTTAAGGATCATACCTGAGGGTCCAAGTTAGGATCCTAACCATAATAAGGATAACTGTAAAATAAACCTTAGAATAAAGTAAGGATCAAGGATCCCTAGTTGCCTATCTTCCAGAACCTGAAATAGAGCATAACTTGGGACTAAGCCAACATAAGAAAAGAGTTAGCAACTGGGGACAAGCCCAAGGATAACTGGGGACAAGCCCAAGGATAACTGGGGACAAGCCCAAGGATAACTGGGGACAAGCCCAAGGATCGTATGTAAACTGGAGTATGGCCCTGACTGGCGACTATCCAAACTTAGTGACATGAATATGCCAAAACCTTAGCTAACGTGAAAACGTTAGAACCTTATGAACGGATGTATGGTACGTCTACCATTATACGTAGGATCCTAAGCATAGCCAGTACAATGGAATTATCAGCCCCTAAAACGAGTACTGGTCCCAATGCCTTGAACTATACCAGGATCATCGTGCGCTACAGGCGGAACTGGGGTCAAGCCCAAATAACTGGGGTTAAACCCAAGGAACGGATTGCTTCGGCAGATAACCAATGTTATGCTAAGGATACCTGAACTTTCAAAACTTAAACTCACGTGAGAGATGGATAAAGGATACATGATCCTTATCCTTATATGAGAAAATAAAGAAATGAAATAGTTCAAGTTTAGGATATTACCTAAGTAAGGATCACCGATACTTTGAGGATCCTTTAAGGATATCCCTATCGTGAGGATCATCTATGCCATGAGGATCCTGCTTACATGAAATATTTCTTCAAGTGGACAGCATTCCAAGCTCTTGGTAGCAAATCACCTTCCATGGTTAGCAATCTATATGCCCCCTTTCCAGCTTCAGCTTCAATCAAATAAGGGCCTTCCCATTTTGGAGCCAATTTCCCATCAGCAGGATTGGTGGTATTTTGGAATGCTTTCCTTAATACCATATCTCCAACTTGAAACCTCCTGATCCTGACATTTTTATTGTAAGCACCAACCATTCTTTGCTGATAACTGGCCATCCTTATCCTAGCCATATCCCTGATTTCTTCAATAGTATCCAGGTCTTGAGCCAAGTTCTCATCATTCTTCTCAGGATCACGGGTACTTGTTCTTGCTGTTGGAACCACCATTTCTGTTGGGATCACTGATTCTGCCCCAAACACCAAAGAGAATGGTGTTTGACCAGTAGCATTCTTGGGGGTTGTCCTATCAGCCCAAAGCACATAGGGTAGTTCTTCTGCCCATTTCCCTTTCTTGGATCCAAGCTTTTTCTTCAAATTGTTGATGATGATCTTGTTGGATGATTCTGCCTGACCATTAGCTTGTGGGTGGACTGGTGTTGATGTTATCATCTTAATCCCCCAGCTGTCACAAAAGTTAGTGGTTCTGCCCCCAATAAATTGGGAACCATTATCACATATAATCTCAGAAGGAATTCCAAATCTAGTTATAATATTTCTTTTAATGAAGGATATAACTTCCTTTTCTCTGACTTGGGCAAAAGCTTCAGCCTCTATCCACTTGGAGAAGTAATCAGTCATAGCTAGCATGAATACTTTTCCACCAGGTGCCTTAGGGAGCTTACCAACTATATCCATACCCCATCTCATAAATGGCCAAGAGGAGGATATAGGATGCAATAATTCAGCTGGTTGATGAAGGATATTGCTGTGTCTCTGACAAGGATCACATCTTTTAGCATACTCCACAGCATCTCTCTTCATGGTTGGCCAGTAGTATCCTGTCCTCAGGATCCTTGAGAATAATGCCCTGCCCCCAGTGTGGTTTCCACAATCTCCTTCATGGAAGTCTTTTAAAACTTCTTGGATTTCAGGATCCTCGATGCATCTCAAGTATGGTCCTGCAAGAGATCGTCTATACATCGTATTATTTAAAATTGTGAATTGAGATACCTTAGATTTGAAAGCCCTAGGGTTTTCTCCTGTAGGGATCTCTCCATGTTGTAAGTATCTCATAATTGGTGAGATCCATGACCCTGATCCTGAATGGGATTGAGTATCCTCACTAGGGATCACTGCAGAATCATTTCCTATCTCCATAGCCACATGATCCTCAATAGCCGGGTTCAGGATATGGATAATAGGGATCTTGATATCATCCGGGATCTTCAAGGATGATCCTAGATTAGCCAATGCATCAGCTTCTGTATTTTCTTCCCTTGGTACCTGTGTCAAACTAAAGGAAACAAAAGAGAGTGCCAAACTTTTGACTATCTCTAAATATTTGGTTAGCTTTTCACCTTTAACAGCGTAGGATCCATTAAAGTGGTTTGTAATTAACAATGAATCTACATGTACCTCAAGATACCTGATCCCCATATGCTTTGCAATTTGCAAACCCGCAATTAAGGCTTCATATTCAGCCTCATTGTTAGTGGTTTGGAACTCACAAGCTATAGAGTGGGGTATTATGTCCCCCTGTGGCGATTTTAGTAGTATTCCAAGCCCTGTGCCTTTGACATTCGAGGATCCATCAGTATAGAGTATCCAAGGATCCTTGGTCTCTTCTAGCTGCTGGACTTCTAACTCAGCTTCTTCTTGTAAATCACTACTGAAATCAGCCACAAAGTCAGCTAATGCTTGGGATTTGATGGCTGTCCTAGGCTCGTATCTTATATCATATGCACTCAGCTTCACTGCCCACTTAGCCATCCTACCTGACATCTCTGGTTTCCTGAGGACATTCTTAATTGGAAAATTAGTTTTAACAATGATAACATGAGTTTCAAAATAATGTCTTAACTTAGTAGATGCCATAATTAATGCAAGAATAAGCTTTTCAAGGTGTGAATACCTGGATTCGGCATCAAGTAAACTTTTACTTACATAATAGACAGGATGTTGTGTACCTTCATGATCCTTAACAAGGACCGCACTTACTGCTTTTGAGGATACTGCCAGATACAAGGATAGCACATCGCCTTTCTCTGGTCTCATCAAAGCCGGGGCTGAGGATAGGTAATCCTTGAGGGATCTTAAAGCATTTTCATGCTTCTCAGTCCACTCAAATTTCTTGTTCTTCCTTAGGATATCATAGAATTCTTTGCACTTCTCTGAGGATTTGGATATGAATCTGTTCAAAGCTGCTATCCTGCCTGTTAGCCTTTGAACATCCTTAGCATTGGCCGGGGATTTGATATTCACTATTGCTTTAATTTGTTCCGGGCTAGCTTCAATGCCTCTCTTTGTCACCATATATCCTAAGAATTTACCTGCTTTAACACTAAAGTGACATTTTGAAGGATTAAGTTTCATGTTATATTTGTCAAGGATATCGAATGCTTCCTCCAAGTCCCTTAGGTGTTCCTCAGCTTTTAAGGATTTTACCACCATATCATCTATGTAAACCTCCATAGTTTGTCCAATCTGATCCTTGAACATCATATTCACCAGCCTTTGGTATGTTGCACCTGCATTTCTTAATCCGAACGGCATAGCAATATAGCAGTATATACCAGTTGGAGTCATGAAGGCTGTATCCTCTTGGTCGGATGGTTCCATTTGGATTTGTTGGAATCCAGATGAAGCATCCATAAAAGTTAACAGTTCATGACCCGCAGTTGCATCCACCATGGAGTCAATGTGGGGTAATGGTAAAGGATCCTTGGGACATGCCTTATTTAAATCGGTAAAATCGACACATACCCTCCACTTTCCGTTTTTCTTTTGAACAACAACCACATTGGCCAACCATCTTGGATACTTGACCTCTCTAATCATACCTGCTCGGAGCAATTTCTCTACCTCTTCCTGGATAATGGCATTCCTTTCCAGTGCAAACTTCCTTCTCCTTTGATGGATTGGTTTGAAGGATCTGTCAATGCCGAGCTTGTGAGTGATAACATCTTTGGATATACCAGTCATATCTTCGTGTTTCCATGCAAAGGTAGTCTTTCTCCTTTTGAGGAAGGATACGAGGTCTTCTTTCATTTCGCCAAGGATCCCTGATCCGATATAGATTTTGGATTCAGGATCATCGGGGTTCATGAGGATTTCTACCACATCCTGCTCTCTTGCCTCCAAGACATCCCTTGGAGGATACTTTGATTGCTATTGCTCCCTTGACTTCGAGGCTGGTTTCATCGATGAAGTGTAGCAGTTCTTAGCCTCTTGCTGATCACTGTCAATCTTCACTATTCCCCAAGGACTAGGGAGCTTCACACATTGATGGTAGGTAGATGGGACTGCTTTCATATCGTGTATCCAGGGCCTGCCAAGGATAACATTACAACAAGATAAACAGTCAATAACACAAAACTTTTGATAAGAGTGTAGGCCTTCGATATATATTGGGAGTTTAATGTCCCCCAGGGTATTCTTGGTTTAGCCACTAAATCCCACGAGCACGGAGGATCTTGGTATGATCTCTGATTCAGGGATACCCATCTTCTTCAGAACATCAAGCTGGATAATGTTCACTGAACTTCCTCCGTCTATAAGGATCCTGCGGACAAAATGGTTAGAAATGAAAAGAGTAATAACTAGACCATCGTGATGAGGATCCTGGATATCAACACGATCCTCTTCATCAAAGGTTATAACTTTTCCTTCGGAGACACTTGATGTTCGAACTGGTCTTTCTCCATTATCCATTTTAGTTTCCTTTGCATGCCTTTTAGCTGCTGAGAAGGATGTGCCACAGATGTCTGATCCTCCAGAAATAAAGTTTATCACTTGTGCATCTGCTGGAGGGGCTGGAGCCTTCTCAGGGATCCTTTCAGGATCCTGAGTCCTTGACTTTTTTCTTCCCAACAATTCCTTTAAATGCCCTTTGCTCAACAAGTATCCAATTTCCTTTCTTAGTGCAATGCATTCTTCTGTGAGATGCCCAAAATCTTCATGATATGCACACCACTTAGATTTATCCTTAGTTGCAGCTGGCCTATCATTTTTTCTCGGCCATCTAGCTTTATCACCTAGGTTCTGCATAGCAAGGATTAATTCATTGTTATCAACACAAAAACAATATTCAGAAATTGGAGGATAATCCTCATCATCCTCTTCTTGATCAATAGAATGCACGTTCTGGTTATCAGATCTGTTGTAGGATCTGAACTTGTTGTTCCTGAATGAGGATCCTTGCTTATCCTGCTTTGAGGATCCTGCTAACCTCTCCTGGATCCTCTTGTCATCTTCTAGCCGAATGAACCTAAGTGCTCGGGTTCTCACCTCATCTAAGTTCCTGCATGGTGTCATAACAAGATCATCATAGAAAGACGAATCCCTAAGCAATCCCATTTTAAAGGCCTCAACAGCCGTGGCTATGTCTAAGTTGGGAATGTCTAAGGATTCTTTACTGAATTTGGTAATGTAATCCCTTAATGATTCATTATGACCCTGGGTTATCCTATATAGATCGCTAGTTAATCGTTCAAATTTCCTACTACAAGAAAACTGATTATTAAATAGATTAACTAGATTAGCAAATGAGGTAATAGAGTAGGGGGGAAGACTTAGCAGCCATTTGAGAGCTGATCCAGTAAGAGTGGATCCGAATACTTTGCACAGGCATGCTTCCTTTAACCTTTCTGGGATTGGATTGATCTCCATCCTCTCCCTGTATTGTGCTATGTGTTCTTCAGGATCCGTCGAACCATCATACAGCTTCATTGTAGGCACATGGAACCTCTTGGGTATCTCAGCATCATAGATTGGTGGTGCGAAACGAGATATCTTGTGGCTCCCATCTGCAATCTCTGGGATAGGTTTGACCACTCCCGGAACACTTGATATCATATCCTTTAGCTTTTGCAATTCTCTGGCCATGGCATGATTGATACCTGGATCCTGCATAAGAGCATGGTTAGTAGTATGAGAATTATTAAAAGTGTTACCTCCCATTGGATTCAAGTTAGGAAGAATGGATGTTAATCCATATTGTTGGGGCTCTGGAATGATCGAGGGACCAGTAGAAGCGTTGGTCTGCATTGGAATAAAATCTCCTTGATGGACATCTGAACTTCCTGTTTGCAAACTCCTCAAGGATCCTGGCATCTGGAGGGATCCCTGAAATTGGGACGATCCTGGAACAAAGGAGGATCCTTGAACCTGGGATGATCCTGGGAAGAATGAAGATCCTTGAACCTGGGATGATCCTGGAAAGAAGGAGGATCCTTGCACCTGGGATGATCCTGGAACAATGGAGGATCCTTGAACCTGGGATGATCCTGGAACAAAGGAGGATCCTTGAACCTGGGATGATCCTGGAACAAAGGAGGATCCTTGAACCTGCTGCATTCCTGAATATCCTCCTGAATTCGTGAGGGATCCCATATGCTGAGGATAGGATCCCGCTGGCTGGAAATATGAGCCTGCTGCCTGGGTGATTGTTGTTGTTCCGTAGTGCACTCCTTTTGGTCCACCCACATATTGAATGTCTGGAACCACTGATGGCTGAGAAGTAATCACTGGAGTATCAAAATTCAAGGATTTTGGCACCAGTGGGGAATGATCCTCTGCCGTTGTCTTTTGTTTCTTGAGATCTCCGATTTCTTTGAGAATCCTCTCATTGGTCTTATCCTGTTGCCGTATCTGATCCTTCATCTGCAAAATCAAAGTAAACATGTCACTAGTAGTGGGAGTGTAAGAAGCAGAAGAAGTTGGAGGTTTTGAGAAAATGGGAGTTGGTTTCTTCGCAGCATTCTCAGCATTCTTCTGGGATCCAGAAGGTGGTGGAGGCAAAGGAGGAACGCCTTGAGAAGAAGTGAATGAGGGCATCAAATTTGAAGCATTCTTCGCTGAGGAAGCCATTTGCTTGGTTGTAGTGAACCGGAATGAGCACAGAAATGCGAGTTTTTCTGAGGACGAAGCACCAACTGCCCCACGGTGGGCGCCAAACTGTTTTGGTCAAAAAATCTGTTGAGGATATTGCAACCAAACTCTATGTTACGGGGTATGATGCTAATGATGTAGAACAATAACAAGGATCACTTCAATGTAAATTGCTGAAATGACACAAGGATTTATACGGGGAAAAAGCCCTTGATCAAGAGTTGATCTCCGGCACAAAAAACCCCGGGTGATGGAAACTACCGATCACCAAGCTCAAATAAATGAATAAATGTTTACAACTTCGGATAGTAACGAGCTAGATACAAAGATCACTAGAATGTAACGTGTAAAAGGTGTATGAAATTGCTAAGTGTTTGGACGAGAGCTGGTATGAGCGTTTGTACGAGTGTGTGTAACTCAGAAAATGACTAAGTGTTTTTCTACTAGCTCGTTACCCCTTAAAAATAGAAATTCAACTACCAAACTAACTATCCGACTTTCGTGCCATGCCTCCACGTTCTCCATAACGTCTATTTTTGGTCAAGCACGTGCAGAATAGTTTGGGAATATTCTCCAGGAATGTCGCCAAGACTTGGTCAAGCTTGTTATACCTGCGAGATAGTACAAAACATAAGTAAACAATCGTCAGTACGAGGATCCTTAAAGTGATCCATGATCCTGATCCTGAAGCTCTTCTAAGGATCACCACCTGTCACAGAAGTAAGGATCACTAATTAGGATAACGAATAAGGATCACTAATTGTTAGAAAATCCTCCCCTAACAGTATCCAAGTCTTGAATCAAGTTTTTAGCATTTTCTTCAGGATCACGAATGCTTGTTCTTGCAGTTGGAACCACCATCTCTGTAGGGATCACTGACTCTGCCCCAAATACCAAAGAAAATGGAGTTTGGCCTGTAGCATTCTTGGGAGTTGTCCTATCAGCCCAAAGCACATAAGGTAGTTCTTCTGCCCATTTTCTTTTCTTGGATCCAAGCTTCTTCTTCAGATTGTTGATGATGATCTTGTTGGATGACTGACGGGTGGTCCGTAGGACAACCCTTAAATGAACTAAATACGTGCATATCCCATATTTTACACGGTTATGTATCATGAATATGATAACTACGAGTTCTTTTGGTTTACAGGTTAACCGGCTAAATCGATAAAGTTAGAGGACTTGGCGATGAAGCGGGGCAAGCATTGGAGGTTGTGTCACTAATGACATCATCGAACATCTTTTTGGCATGCATACTTCTAAAACCTTAGGGTGTTGTAAGAGAATTATTGGATGTGCATTATCATTGGGAGAAGACAAAGTCATATATATGTCGCACACCATGGGTAACATTTAAAGAGGAGAAGGGAGGCATCGAATTATGGGCAGCACATATTACGAAAGTTTGGAGCAAACTTGATTATTCTTGGCAGCCCATTATCATATATTTTGGCAGCAACATCATAAACATTGAAGTCTTGAAGGACATCATCATTAACAAGACTTTTGGAGGTGAATATTAATACACTTGACTTCAAGGGACTTTGGAGAAAACAAAAGAAATCACGTGGATCTTGTACACACAAAAGACAAAATCACATCAGCTAAGAATTTGAGACATATTGGGCCGCTAGTTGAGTGACACTCACATGGGCATAAGATCACGTGGGCTTGACTTATCATCATCACATAATGGGCGGCACATGTGAAGACTACATGTGGGTTTGGACTTGATACATGGCACACGCATAGCAAGATAGGTGGGCGGCTGACTTGTGGAGTCTTTTGGATTGGGCCGGACTTGAGTGGACTGTTGGGGGGCGGCACATATTGTCAGGAGCACATGAGGTGTTGACTTGATAATCAATTATCATTCATCATCAATTAAAAAGAAAGGGGCTTCTTGGAACGAGTGAACGACTAACAAGCAGTCAACAGACATCATCATTTAATTATCATCATCACTTTGGAGCCTTTAAATCAAGATTGGTAACATTGGAGGCTGCCGTAAATCAGAAGACTTGCACCGTAACATTCTGAAGTGTACCGTAATTTACGGTATGACCGTAAATTACGGTGGAGTCTGCGAGAAAATGTGTAACTGCCATCATTAAGTCGGTTTATGGGTGTCTTTTCACCTATTCTCATCATTGTCGGTTTGGAGAGACACTAGGGGCGATTTGGCTTGTGTTGGCTTGGTTTGGAACGATTTCTATCATTCGGTTTATGTATTTGATTCGTATGAACATTGAATCGATTGTGATGATGATTCACCAAGCTATGTCCGGCTAAAACTTTCGGTGATCATCTTAGGTGAAGGTTTCTTTTGAACTTTTGTGTGTTTATTTCTGAATTTCTAGAATGATAACTTGCGTTGCTTGAATATCATGGTGTATGCTTAATTGTTTGTAGCTTGTTAATCGATATTGCAATTTCTAGTCTCAATCGTACGTTCTTGGTGCCGTTGGCAATCGAGATATCACGGGAAGGGTTAGGGTTGGTTATTGATTAATTGATCATCGGGAAACAACCTCGCGTTTATTAAATCCGAGTACTTTGTTCCCTTTCATCACTTCGATTATGTATGCACGAGTTATGTCTATGTAACTCTTTCTAGTTGAAATTTCACACAATTGTTTAATGAAACTGAATCCTAAGATGGTCATTGTTCTCTCCTAAATTGTTTTACAACCAATTTGATTTGCAATTAGTTTTTAATTTAGTTTTCTCAAACAACAATCCAAATTCATTGACCTTTATTTTTCTGCAAATTAGGTTAATTGTAGTTAATTGCAAAGCTAGGAAATCAACACACTTTCCACATACTCCCTGAGTTCGATACCCTCTTACCACTATCTATAATTGTTTTTGGGATTAAATTTGCGTGACCCACGACAATCACGTCAATGACTCTGCCTGACCATTAGCTTGTGGATGGACTGGTGTTGATGTTATCATCTTAATCCCCCAACTGTCACAAAAGTTAGTGGTTCTATTCCCAATAAATTGGGATCCATTATCACAAACAATCTCAGAAGGAATGCCAAATCTAGTAATAATATTTCTTTTAATAAAGGATATAACTTCCTTTTCTCTGACTTGAGCAAAGGCTTCAGCCTCTATCCACTTAGAGAAGTAATCAGTTATAGCAAGCATGAATACTTTTCCACCGGGTGCCTTAGGAAGCTTTCCAACTATATCCATTCCCCATCTCATGAATGGCCAAGAAGAGGATATAGGATGCAAGAGCTCTGCTGGTTGGTGAAGGATATTACTATGCCTCTGACAAGGATCACACTTCTTGGCATACTCCACAGCATCCTTCTTCATAGTGGGCCAATAGTATCCTGTCCTCAGGATCCTTGAGAATAATGCCCTGCCCCCAGTGTGGTTTCCACAATCTCCTTCATGGAAATCCTTTAGGACTTCTTGAATTTCAGGATCCTCAATGCATCTAAAATATGGTCCTGCAAGAGATCGTTTATACAACATATTATTTAATATTGTAAATTGAGATACCTTAATTTTGAAAGCCCTTGGGTTTTCTCCTGTAGGAATTTCTCCATGTTGTATGTATCTCATGATTGGGAGTATCCATGATCCTGAATGAGATTGGGTATTATCACTATGGATAATTGCAGAATCTTCTCCTATCTCCATAGCTACATGATCCTTGATAGCAGGGGTCAGGATATGGATAATAGGGATCTCAATATCCTCAGGAATCTTCAAAGATGATCCTAAATTGGCTAATGCATCAGCTTCTGCATTCTCTTCCCTTGGTACCTGTGTCAAACTAAAGGATACAAAAGAGAGTGCCAATTCTTTGACTATCTCCAAGTATTTGATTAGCTTTTCACCTTTAACAGCATAGGATCCATTAAAGTGATTAGTGATCAATAAAGAATCTACATGTACCTCAAGATACCTGATGCTCAACTGCTTTGCAATTTGCAAACCAGCTATCAAGGCTTCATATTCAGCCTCATTGTTGGTAGTTTGAAATTCACAAGCTATGGAGTGGGGTATTATGTCCCCCTGTGGCGATTTTAGTAGTATTCCAAGCCCTGTTCCATTCACATTGGAGGATCCATCAGTGAACAGTATCCAAGGATCCTTGGTTTCTTCAAGCTGTTGGACTTCTAGTTCAGCTTCCTTTTGCAAATCACTACTGAAATCTGCCACAAAGTCAGCTAATGCTTGGGATTTAATGGCTGTCCTAGGCTCATATCTTATATCATATGCACTCAACTTCACTGCCCACTTAGCCATCCTTCCTGACATTTCAGGTTTCCTAAGAACATTCTTAATTGGGAAATTAGTTTTAACAATAATGGCATGAGTCTCAAAATAATGTCTCAATTTAGTAGATGCCATAATTAATGCAAGGATAAGTTTTTCTAAATGTGAATACCTGGATTCAGCATCAAGTAAGCTTTTACTTACATAATAAACAGGATGTTGTGTACCTTAGTGATCCTTAACAAGGACCGCACTTACTGCTTTTGAGGATACCGCCAAGTATAAGGATAACACATCTCCCTTTTCTGGTTTCATTAAGGCTGGGGCTGAGGATAGGTAATCCTTAAGAGCTTTAAGGGCACTTTCATGCTTCTCAGTCCATTCAAATTTCTTGTTCTTCCTCAGGATGTCATAAAACTCCTTGCACTTTTCTGAGGATTTGGATATGAATCTGTTCAAGGCTGCGATCCTGCCAGTCAACCTTTGCACATCCTTAGCATTGGCAGGAGATTTGATATTCACAATAGCCTTAATTTGCTCTGGACTTGCTTCAATGCCCCTCTTTGTTACCATATATCCTAAGAATTTACCTGCCTTTACACCAAAATGACACTTAGAAGGATTTAGTTTCATATTAAATTTATCAAGGATATTGAATGCTTCCTCCAAGTCTTTAAGGTGATCCTCAGCTTTTTTGGACTTAACCACCATGTCATCAATATAGACTTCCATAGTGTGTCAAATTTGGTCCTTGAACATCATATTGACTAGCCTTTGATAAGTAGCACCTGCATTCCTTAATCCAAATGGCATAGCAGTATAACAGTATATACCAGTTGGGGTCATAAAGGCTGTATCCTCTTGATCGGATGGTTCCATCTGAATTTGTTGAAATCCAGATGAAGCATCCATAAAAGTTAACAACTCATGACCCGCGATAGCATCCACCATGGAGTCAATGTGGGGTAATGGGAAAGGATCCTTGGGACATGCCTTGTTTAAATCTGTAAAATCGACACATACCCTCCACTTTCCATTTTTCTTTTGAACAACAACCACATTGGCTAACCATCTTGGATACTTAACCTCTCTAATCATACCTGTTAGGGGTGGATTTCTAAATGACTAGTGATCCTTATTTACTGTTGGATTTAGTGATCCTCAATTCTGTCTGAAGTAGTGATCCTCAGAAGTGTTGCAGGATCAGGATCATGGATCACAATAAGGATCCCTGTACTAACGATTGTCTACTTTGAATTCGTAAATGTTTTGCAGGAATATCAACTTGGACTTAGTCTTGGCGACATTCCGGGAGAATATTCTCAGTCTATTCCGCACGTGCTTGGTCAGAAATGGACGTTGTGGAGTCGTGGAAGACTTGCATGATTTGCGGAATGTTAGTTAGGCTTGATATTTTCTATTTTTAAAGGGGTAGCGAGCTATTTTAGAGACACTTAGCTATTTTTGGCTACACACACACTCATACAACCGCTCTCACCAGCTTTCGGCAAAACACTTAGCATTTTTCATACATTTCTACACGATACACTATAGTGATCCTTGTACTTAGCTCGCTATCATCCGAAGTTGTAACAAATTGTTTGTTTAATTTGAGTTGGTGATCGGTAGTTTCCATCACCCGGGGTTTTTTGTGCCGGAGATCAACTCTTGATCAAGGGCTTTTTCCCCGTATAAATCTTCGTGTCATTTGTTCATTACACTTCATAGTGATCCTTCTTGTTGTTCATCAATTCAAGCATCATACCTCACAACAGAAAGTTTGGTTACATTGTCATTGCTTGATTTTTGACCAAAACAGTTTGGTGCCCACCGTGGGGCAATTGGTGCTTCATTCTTAGAAAGATTCGTGTTTTCGTGGTTATTTCGGTTCGCTACAACCAAACAGATGGCTTCCTCAGTGAAGAATACTTCAAGTTTGATGCCCTCATTCAGTTCCTCACAAGGCGTTCCTCCTTTGCCTCCACCACCTTCTGGATCCCAGAAGAATGCTGAGAATGCTGCGAAGAAACCAACTCCTATTTTCCAAAAACCACCTACTTCTTCTGTTTCAACTAATCCTACTACTAATGATCTCTATGCCTTGATTTTGCAGATGAGGAATCATGCACAAGAGCAGGATAAGACCAACGAAAGGATCCTCCGGGAGATCGATGAAATCAAGAAACAGAAGAAATCAGTGGAGGATCACTCCCCTCTGATGCCAAGATCGCTGAACTTCGACACTCCGGTCATAACCTCACAATACTCAGCAGTTCCGGACGTGCAATACTTGGGTGAACTATCAGGAAGGCGAAATGGGACAACAACAATGAGTCAGGCATTTGGCTCTTGCTTTCAGCCTCAGGGATCCTCTTCTCAACCATTAGGATCCTCTTCTCAGCATCAGGGATACTTCATGTCAGGAGGATATGTGGGAATGCATGCAGTACAAGGATCCTCCCAGGTCCAAGGATCCTCCCTGGTCCAAGGATCCTCCCTGGTCCAAGGATCCTCCCAGGTCCAAGGATCCTCCCAGGTCCAAGGATCCTCCCAGGTCCGAGGATCCTCCCAGGTCCAAGGATCCTCCCAGGTCCAAGGATCCTCTCTGGTCCCAGGATCCTTTCAGGTTCAAGGATCATCGCAATTCCAAGGATCCAACCCCCTTCAAAATCAAGGATCCTCGAGAAATATGCAACCTCAGAACTCAGACGTCCATCAAGGAGACTTCATACCAATGCAGACCATTGCCTCCTCTGGTCCTTCAATCATGCCAGAGTCTCGACAAGATGGATTCACATCCGCAATTCCAAACTCGAATCCTGCGGGAGGTAACATTTTTAATAATTTATATAACACTAACCATGGCTTTATGCAGGATACAGGTATCAATCAGGCCATGGCTAGGGAACTGCAGAAGCTTAAGGATATGATATCCAGTGTACCAGGAGTGGTTAAACCCATTCCTGAGATTGCGGATGGTAGCCATAGGATATCTCGTTTTGCACCACCTTTGTGTGATGCTGAGATACCTAAAAGATTCCAGATACCATCAATGAAGCTATATGATGGTTCAACGGATCCAGAAGAGCATGTAGCTCAATACAGGGAGAGGATGGAGATCAATCCAATTCCTGAAAGGTTGAAAGAAGCATGTCTATGCAAGGGATTTGGATCCACACTTACAGGATCTGCTCTTAAATGGCTGCTAAGTCTTCCCCCTTACTCTATTACTTCATTTGCTAATTTAGTTAACTTGTTCAATAGTCAATTCTCTTGTAGCAGAAAGTTTGAACGATTAACTAGTGATCTATATAGGGTAACACAAGGTCAAAATGAATCACTTAGAGATTATATCACTAAGTTTAGTAAAGAATCCTTAGATATTCCCAATTTGGATATAGCTACGGCTGTTGAAGCCTTTAAAATGGGATTGCTTAGGGATTCATTATTCTATGATGATCTTGTTATGACACCTTGCAGGAATCTTGATGAAGTAAGGACTAGGGCCCTTAGGTTCATCCGCCTAGAGGATGACAAAAGGATCCAGGACAGATTGACAGGATCCTCAAAACAGGATAAGCAAGGATCCTACTTCAGGAACAACAAATCCAAGTCCTATAACAGATCTGATAACCAGAATGTGCATTCAGTGGAGCAAGAAGAGGATGATTAGAATTATCCTCCTATTTCTGAATATTGTTTCTCTGTTGATAACAATGAACTAATCCTTGCAATGCAGAATCTAGGTGAGAAAGCTAGGTGGCCAAGGAAAAATGATAAACCAGCTGCTACAAAGGATAAATCCAAGTGGTGTGCATATCATGAGGATTTTGGGCATCTCACTGAAGAATGTATTGCACTTAGAAAGGAAATTGGTTATTTGTTGAGCAAGGGGCATTTAAAGGAACTCTTGGGACGAAAGAAGTCAAGAACCCAGGATCCTGAAAGGATCCCAGAAAGGGCTCCTGCTCCTCCGGCAGATGCACAAGTCATAAATTTCATATCCGGTGGATCAGACATCTGTGGTACATCCTTCTCAGCAGCAAAAAGACACGCTAAGGAAACCAAGATGGATAATGGAGACAGACCCGTCAGGACCTCCGTTGTCACCCAGGATAAAGTCATTACATTTGACGAGGATGATCGTGTTGACATCCAGGATCCTCACCATGACGGTCTCGTAATTACATTGTTTATTTCTAACCACGTTGTTCGCAGGATCCTTATAGATGGAGGAAGCTCTGTGAACATCATTCAGCTGGATGTTCTCAAGAAAATGAATATCCCAGAGTCCGATATTATCCCAAGATCCTCAGTACTTGTGGGATTCAGTGGAGAAACAAAGAATACATTGGGGGGACATCAAACTCCCAATCTATATTGAAGGATTGCATTCTTATCAAAAAGTTTTGTGTTATTGATTGCTTATCGTGTTGTAACGTTATCCTTAGCAGGCCATGGATACATGATATGAAGGCAGTTCCATCCACCTATCATCAGTGTGTAAAGCTTCCAAGTCCATGGGGAGTGGTGAAAATTAAGAGTGATCAACAGGAGGCTAAGAATTGCTATACCTCATCAATGAAACCAGCCTCAAGACCAAGGGAGCAATAGCAATTAAGTATCCTTCAAGAGACGTCTTGGAGGCAAGAGAACAGGATTTGAAAGAAATCCTCATGGATCCTGATGATCCTGAATCCAAGATCTTCATAGGGTCAGGGATCCTTAGCGATATTGAACAAGAGCTAGTATCCTTTCTCAAAAGAAGGAAGACCACCTTTGCCTGGAAACATGAAGACATGACAGGTATATCTAAGGATATAATTACTCACAAACTTGGCATTGACAGGTCATTCAAGCCAATTCATCAAAAGAGGAGGAAGTTTGCACCTGAAAGAAATGCTATTATCCAGGAAGAGGTAGATAAGCTACTTCGAGCAGGTATGATTAGAGAGGTTAAGTATCCAAGATGGTTAGCCAATGTGGTTGTTGTTCAAAAGAAAAATGGAAAGTGGAGGGTATGTGTCGATTTTACAGATTTAAACAAGGCATGTCCCAAGGATCCTTTCCCATTACCCCACATTGACTCCATGGTGGATGCTACCGCGGGTCATGAGTTGTTAAATTTTATGGATGCTTCATCTGGATTTCAAACAAATTCAGATGGAACCATCCGATCAAGAGGATACAGCCTTTATGACCCCAACTGGTATATACTGTTATATTGCTATGCCATTTTGATTAAGGAATGCAGGTGCTACTTACCAAAGGCTTGTCAATATGATGTTCAAGGAACAAATTGGATACACTATGGAAGTCTATATTGATGACATGGTGGTTAAGTCCAAAAGAGCTGAAGATCACCTTAAAGACTTGGAGGAAGCATTCAATATCCTTGATAAATTTAATATGAAACTAAATCCTTCTAAGTGTCATTTTGGTGTAAAGGCAAGTAAATTCTTAGGATATATGGTAACAAAGAGGGGCATTGAAGCAAGTCCAGAGCAAATTAAGGCTATTGTGAATATCAAATCTCCTGCCAATGCTAAGGATGTGCAAAGGTTGACTGGCAGGATCGCAGCCTTGAACAGATTCATATCCAAATCCTCAGAAAAGTGCAAGGAGTTCTATGACATCCTGAGGAAAAAACAAGAAATTTGAATGGACTGAGAAGCATGAAAGCGCCCTTAAAGCTCTTAAAGATTACCTATCCTCAGCCCCAGCCTTAATGAAACCGGAAAAGGGAGATGTGTTATCCTTATATCTGGCGGTATCCTCAAAAGCAGTAAGTGCGGTCCTTGTTAAGGATCACCAAGGTACACAACATCCTGTTTATTATGTAAGTAAGAGCTTACTTGATGTTGAATCCAGGTATTCACATTTAGAAAAACTTATCCTTGCATTAATTATGGCATCTACTAAATTAAGACTTTATTTTGAGACTCATGCCATTATTGTTAAAACTAATTTCCCAATCAAGAATGTTCTCAGGAAACCTGAAATGTCAGGAAGGATGGCTAAGTGGGCAGTGAAGTTGAGTGCATATGATATAAGATATGAGCCTAGGACAACCATTAAATCCCAAGCATTAGCTGACTTTGTGGCAGATTTCAAGTAGTGATTTGCAAAAGGAAGCTGAACTAGAAGTCCAACAGCTTGAAGAAACCAAGGATCCTTGGATACTGTTTACTGATGGATCCTCCAATGTGAATGGAACAGGGCTTGGAATACTACTAAAATCGCCACAGGGGGACATAATACCCCACTCTATAGCTTGTGAATTTCAAACTACCAACAATGAGGCTGAATATGAAGCCTTGATAGCTGGTTTGCAAATTGCAAAGCATATGAGCATCAGGTATCTTGAGGTACATGTAGATTCTTTATTGATCACTAATCACTTTAATGGATCCTATGCTGTTAAAGGTGAAAAGCTAATCAAATATTTGGAGATAGTCAAAGAATTGGCACTCTCTTTTGTATCCTTTAGTTTGACACAGGTACCAAGGGAAGAGAATGCAGAAGCTGATGCATTAGCCAATCTAGGATCATCTTTGAAGATTCCTGAGGATATTGAGATCCCTATTATCCATATCCTGACCCCTGCTATCAAGGATCATGTAGCTATGGAGATAGGAGAAGATTCTGCAATCATCCCTAGTGATGATACCTAATCTCATTCAGGATCATGGATACTCCCAATCATGAGATACATACAACATGGAGAAATTCCTACAGGAGAAAACCCAAGGGCTTTTAAAATTAAGGTATCTCAATTTACAAATATTAAATAATATGTTGTATAAACGATCTCTTGCAGGACCATATTTAAGATGCATTGAGGATCCTGAAATTCAAGAAGGTCCTAAAGGATTTCCATGAAGGAGATTGTGGAAACCACACTGGGGGCAGGGCATTATTCTCAGGATCCTGAGAATAGGATACTATTGGCCCACTATGAAGAAGGACGCTGTGGAGTATGCCAAGAAGTGTGATCCTTGTCAGAGGCATAGTAATATCCTTCACCAACCAACAGAGCTCTTGCATCCTATAATCTTCTTCTTGGCCATTCATGAGATGGGGAATGGAATATAGTTGGAAAGCTTCCTAAGGCACCAGGTGGAAAAGTATTCATGCTTGCTATGACTGATTACTTCTCTAAGTGGATAGAGGCTGAAGCCTTTGCTCAAGTCAGAGAAAAGGAAGTTATATCCTTTATTAAAAGAAATATTATTACTAGATTTGGCATCCCTTCTGAAATTATTTGTGATAATGGATCCCAATTTATTGGGAGTAGAACCACTAACTTTTGTGACAGTTGGGGAATTATGATGATAACATCAACACCAGTCCATCCACAAGCTAATGGTCAGGCAGAATCATCCAACAAGATCATCATCAACAATTTGAAGAAGAAGCTTGGATCCAAGAAAGGAAAAATGGGCAGAAGAACTACCTTATGTGCTGTGGGCTGATAGAACAACTCCCAAGAATGCTACAGGCCAAACTCCATTTTCTTTGGTATTTGGGGCAGAGTCATACAGAGATGGTGGTTCCAACTGCAAGAACAAGCGTTCGTGATCCTGAAGAAAATGCTGAAAACTTGATTCAAGACTTGGATACCATAGAAGAAATCAGGGATTTAGCAAGGATAAGGATGGCCAGTTATCAACAAAGGATGGCTGGAGCTTACAACAAAAATGTCAGGCTCAGGAAATTCCAAGTTGGGGATATGGTATTAAGGAAAGCATTTCAAAACACCACCAATCCTGCTGATGGAAAGCTAGCACCAAAATGGGAAGGCCCCTATTTGATTGAAGCTGGAGCAGGAAAGGGGGCATATCGATTGTTAACAATAGAAGGTGATTTGCTACCAAGAGCTTGGAATGCTGTCCATTTGAAGAAATATTTCATGTGATCATGATCCATGATCCTTACCAGACAAATATCCTTGAAGGATCCCCACTGATTGATGATCCTCTTTTTGGTAACATTCCAATCTTAAACTATTTCAATCTTTTTATTCTTACAAGGATAAGGATCCTACCTCCTATATCCTCCTTTTACTTGATTCTGAGTTTTGAAGGTTCAGGTATCTTTAACTAAGCGTTGAGTATCCACAGAAGTATCCAGTTGTTTGGGCTAGTCCCCAGTTTGGGCCTGTCCCCAGTTTCGCCAGTAGCGCACGATGATCCTGGTATAGTTCATGGCAATGGGACCAGTACCCGCTTTAGGGGCTGACAATTATATTGTACTGGCTATATTCAGGATCCTACGTATAATGGTAGACGTACCATACATCCGTTCCTAAGGTTTCTAACGTTTTCACGTTAGCTAAGGTTTTGGCATTTTCATGTCACTAAGTTTGGATAGTCGCCAGTAAGGGCCATACTCCAGTTTACATACGATCCTTTTGGGCTTGTCCCCAGTTATCCTTTGGGCTAGTCCCCAGTTATCTTTTGGGCTTGTCCCCAGTATATTGGGCTTGTCCCCAGAATTGTTGGGCGTGTCCCCAGTTACTAACATTCATCTTTTATTGGTTCAGTCCCAAGTAATATCTTATTTCAGGTTTGTGAAGATAAATGGCCAAAGATTCTTGACCCTTACTTTCAACTAAGGTTTGTATCTTGGGTTATCCTAATTTTAAGTGTTGAAGGATAGGATCCTAACTTGGGTTCTCAGGTATGATCCTAAACTGTTTTGATTTTATTCATTACGTATTTAAGTGACACTTATCCTTTGACAACTGGAATTATGATCCTTAAATTATTTTTTATGTGATCCTTGATCATATCCTTAACTCTTAACGGATATTTTTTAAATTTTTTCCTTACTTGATAAGTTTAAACGACATGAACATCACAACAATTGAAAAATCAACAAGGATATCAACACAGGATGTAGCCAAAAAGTTAAAGTCAATTTATTCACAAAAACTTAAACCCCTTTTTAGGTTGTCAAAATTACCTACCCCGAGCATCTACCAGCAATACGTGGCCCGTCCGCTGGGGTAGGTAAAGGGTGTCCATTGTTCATAGGTTTTTCAAGTGCAGGAATCAAAAGACGGCAGGATCACAATGGCTTCATCCCCCAAACAGAGGATCCCTCCACCATTTGTAATCCTACCTATTGTTCAAAGGATCATCCATGATCCTTAACCCTAATTACTACTGTTCAAATACAGACCAACCATTGTTTATCAAAACATCATCAAAAGAAAAACTACCACCAAACTTAAAAAAAATGGGCTCCGGCTATGTCTAGAAGTGTCCATCATTGCCCACTGTTGCAGCCTACACCTTCGCTGCATCACCATCTCCAGCTCCACTAGCTTCACCACCATGATCCTTGCCACTGCCTCCAGCTTCGATTGCCAGAACCTCTTCAGCCTCCTCCTCGTCATCCAGCTCAGCCAGCCTTGCCTTCCAGCCTTCTACATCCCAGCTGCTTCTATCAAATGCGGGATCCTGAGCTTCTTGAGCCATTTGTAGCTTGGTCTTGTACATGGCTATGGCAGCGGAGACCTTAGCATCCTCCGTGATCTCGCTCTTCTCATAATCAAAATTGACCAGGATTGTAGCTATCTGAGCTTTGGCATCTTTGAGATCCTTTTGGAGGTCAGCAATCTTAAGGTCCTTGAGCAATGCGACTTGTTGGAGGTCAGCAATCTTCTTGTCCTGCTCCTCGACATGCCCAACGTAGTCTTCAATCTCAGCAAATTTCTGCAAAGAAGATAAAGAACAGTTTAAGAACAAGTGATCCTCAAATAAACTGGATACCTAAAGCAGCGACAAGGATCCTTACCTCGTTGAAGTACTCAAGGAACTGGTGGCGGATCAGGGGCAGACCTTTTCTTGCCACCCCTTCCTTTAGTGGGTGCCTTGGGGATCGAAGCAGTTGGGCTAGCAGGAAGTTTCTTCTTGGAGGATCGGACGGTGTCGAGCTCAGTGACAGTGAACTTGGATGCAGATCTTGATGACTTTCCAGCGCCTACACACCCAAAACAAATAAGTGTCCTAATTCTATTCATATATAACTATTTATTTAAACATTTGAATATAAAAAGAACAGGATACTTACTTGACATGGTGACAGAGCCTGAGGATACCTCTTGTGAATCCTGGGCGATTGTCTTGAATGATCTTGTTTCAGGATCAAGGTTTCTAAAGGCAGCAAGTCTCCCCTTGGTGGCAGCTGAAGGAATAATGTGCGAGAATGTGATAGCTGTACAAAAAGGAACAAAAGCATATTAGTAATCATTATCAGAATGAGCTTACTTAGTGATCCTTCTAAGGATCCTCCTATCCTACCATGAGTGCTCCATTTCTTCGGTAAATCCTTTCCATCCGGGATAGAATCCCTTCTGACGAAGAAGAACCGCCGTTTCCAGTTGGTATCGTTTTTAGTAGCCTTAAAGATGGGATGTTCTTCTCCGGGTTTACGTTTGAACAAATATCGGTGGGATCCAAACGTTGTGAGATCATACATCTCAGCCAACTCCGACATTTCTAGGTCAACCCCTTCCTGCTCGATGATCCTTTCAAGGGTATATAAGACCCTCCAGATCATCGGCATAGCCTGGATGTAGGAGATGCCGGTAAGGGAGAAAAAGGATTGGGTAAAGGCTGGAAAAGGATAGGTGTATCCTATGGTGAATGGGGTAGCAGGAAAGGCAATCCATGTCTCAGAGATGTAGTCGCTCAGAACAGTGGGATCGAATGGCTTGAAATCGGTGTTCGCCAGAAAACAGTGGCGAATTCTGTCTATTTGTACATCATTGAAGCAGCATCTCTCTTTCGGTGAGTCTTTGATGATCCCCTGGTTTTTTAGAGGACTGTCCTTCTTATGATCCTTGGCGGGGGAGGATCGTAGCATCATCATGACTGTGAAGAATGTAAAGAAAGAAGGAGCAAGGAAAGAAAACGTAAAGGAAGAAGAGGAAAAGAGGATTACCTGTTTGATCTGCGGACTTAAATTTAAAGGGAGTCTCTCTCTTGAATTTAAATGTGAATTGATCCTATCTCTAACTTCTATTTATAATGATGATTTGCAGGATTGTCACTTCAGTGACGTCAGGTTTGCAACGGCTAGTCCGTCTTCAACGGCTAGTTATCCGTTAGTTTGCTACGGATAAGATCGACAAAATATAACTCATTTATTTACATATTTACTCCTTATATTTTGGGGGCAATTGTTAGGGGTGGATTTCTAAATGACTAGTGATCCTTATTTACTGTTGGATTTAGTGATCCTCAATTCTGTCTGAAGTAGTGATCCTCAGAAGTGTTGCAGGATCAGGATCATGGATCACTATAAGGATCCCTGTACTAACGATTGTCTACTTTGAATTCGTAAATGTTTTGCAGGAATATCAACTTGGACTTAGTCTTGGCGACATTCCTGGAGAATATTCTCAGTCTATTCCGCACGTGCTTGGTCAGAAATGGACGTTGTGGAGTCGTGGAAGACTTGCATGATTTGCGGAATGTTAGTTAGGCTTGATATTTTCTATTTTTAAAGGGGTAGCGAGCTATTTTAGAGACACTTAGCTATTTTTGGCTACACACACACTCATACAACCGCTCTCACCAGCTTTCGGCAAAACACTTAGCATTTTTCATACATTTCTACACGATACACTATAGTGATCCTTGTACTTAGCTCGCTATCATCCGAAGTTGTAACAAATTGTTTGTTTAATTTGAGTTGGTGATCGGTAGTTTCCATCACCCGGGGTTTTTTGTGCCGGAGATCAACTCTTGATCAAGGGCTTTTTCCCCGTATAAATCTTCGTGTCATTTGTTCATTACACTTCATAGTGATCCTTCTTGTTGTTCATCAATTCAAGCATCATACCTCACAACAGAAAGTTTGGTTACATTGTCATTGCTTGATTTTTGACCAAAACAATACCTGCTCGAAGTAGCTTATCTACCTCTTCCTGGATAATAGCATTTCTTTCAGGTGCAAACTTCCTCCTCTTTTGATGAATTGGCTTGAATAACCTATCAATGCCAAGTTTGTGAGTAATTATATCCTTAGATATACCTGTCATGTCTTCATGTTTCCAGGCAAAGGTGGTTTTCCTTCTTTTGAGAAAGGATACTAGCTCCCGTTCAATATCGCTAAGGATCCCTGACCCTATGAAGATCTTGGATTCAGGATCATCAGGATCCATGAGGATTTCTTTCAAATCCTGTTCTCTTGCCTCCAAGACATCTCTTGAAGGATACTTTAATTGCTATTGCTCCCTTGGTCTTGAGGCTGGTTTCATTGATGAGGTATAGCAATTCTTAGCCTCCTGTTGATCGCTCTCAATTTTCACCACTCCCCATGGACTTGGAAGCTTTACACACTGATGATAGGTGGATGGAACTGCCTTCATATCATGTATCCATGGCCTGCCAAGGATAACATTGCAACACGACAAGCAATCAATAACACAAAACTTTTGATAAGAATGCAATCCTTCAATATAGATTGGGAGTTTGATGTCCCCCAATGTATTCTTTGTTTCCCCACTGAATCCCACAAGTACTGAGGATCTTGGGATAATATCAGACTCTGGGATATTCATTTTCTTGAGAACATCCAGCTGAATGATGTTCACAGAGCTTCCTCCATCTATAAGGATCCTGCGAACAAAGTGATTAGAAATAAACAATGTAATTACGAGACCGTCATGATGAGGATCCTGGATGTCAACACGATCATCCTCATCAAAAGTAATGACTTTATCCTGGGTGACAACGGAGGTCCTGACGGGTCTGTCTCCATTATCCATCTTGGTTTCTTTAGCGTGTCTTTTTGCTGCTGAGAAGGATGTACCACAGATGTCTGATCCACCGGATATGAAATTTATGACTTGTGCATCTGCTGGAGGGGCAGGAGCCCTTTCTGGGATCCTTTCAGGATCCTGGGTCCTTGACTTCTTTTGTCCCAAGAGTTCCTTTAAATGCCCCTTGCTTAACAAGTAACCAATTTCCTTTCTAAGTGCAATACACTCTTCAGTGAGATGCCCAAAATCCTCATGATATGCACACCACTTGGATTTATCCTTTGTAGCAGCTGGTTTATCACTTTTCCTCGGCCACCTAGCTTTCTCACCTAGATTTTGCATTGCAAGGATTAGTTCATTGTTATCAACAGAAAAACAATATTCAGAAATAGGAGGATAATCCTCATCATCCTCTTCTTCTTCCACTGCATGCACATTCTGGTTATCAGATCTGTTGTAGGACTTGGATTTGTTGTTCCTGAAGTAGGATCCTTGTTTATCCTGTTTTGAGGATCCTGCCAACCTGTCCTGGATCCTTTTGTCATCCTCTAGGCGGATGAACCTAAGGGCCCTAGTCCTTACTTCATCAAGATTCCTGCAAGGTGTCATAACAAGATCATCATAGAATAATGAATCCCTAAGCAATCTCATTTTAAAGGCTTCTACAGCCGTAGCAATATCCAAATTGGGAATATCTAAGGATTCTTTACTAAACTTAGTGATATAATCTCTAAGTGATTCATTTTGACCTTGTGTTACCCTATATAGATCACTAGTTAATCGTTCAAACTTTCTACTACAAGAGAATTGACTATTGAACAAGTTAACTAAATTAGCAAATGAAGTAATAGAGTAAGGGGGAAGACTTAGCAGCCATTTAAGAGCAGATCCTGTAAGTGTGGATCCAAATCCCTTGCATAGACATGCTTCTTTCAACCTTTCAGGAATTGGATTGATCTCCATCCTCTCCCTGTATTGAGCTACATGCTCTTCTGGATCCGTTGAACCATCATATAGCTTCATTGATGGTATCTGTAATCTTTTAGGTATCTCAGCATCACATAAAGGTGGTGCAAAACGAGATATCTTATGGCTACCATCCGCAATCTCAGGAATGGGTTTAACCACTCCTGGTACACTGGATATCATATCCTTAAGCTTCTGTAGCTCTCTAGCCATAGCATGATTGATACCTGTATCCTGCACAAAGCCATGGTTAGTGTTATATAAATTATTAGAAGTGTTACCTCCCACAGGATTCGAGTTTGGAATTGCGGAAGCGAATCCATCTTGTCGATACTCTGGCATGATTGAAGGACCAGAGGAGGCAATGGTCTGTATTGGTATGAAGTCTCCTTGATGAACGTCCGAGTTCTGAGGCTGCATACTTCTCAAGGATCCTTGACTTTGAAGGAGGTTGGATCCTTGGAATTGCGGTGATCCTTGCACCTGAAAGGATCCTGGGACCAGAGAGGATCCTTGGATCTGGGAGGATCCTTGGACCTGGGAGGATCCTTGGATCTGGGAGGATCTTTGGACCTGGGAGGATCCTTAGACCTGGGAGGATCCTTGGACCTGGGAGGATCCTTGGACCTGGGAGGATCCTTGGACCTGGGAGGATCCTTGGACCTGGGAGGATCCTTGGACCTGGGAGGATCCTTGTACTGCATGCATTCCCACATGTCCTCCTGACGTGAAGTATCCCTGATGCTGAGAGGAGGATCCTAATGGTTGAGAAGAGGATCCCTGAGGCTGGAAGTAAGAGCCAAATGCCTGACTCATTGTTGTTGTTCCATAAAGCCTTCCTGATAATTCACCCAAGTATTGCACGTCTGGAACTGCTGAGTGTTGGGAAGTTATGACCGGAGTGTCGAAGTTCAACGACCTTGGCATCAGAGGGGAGTGATCCTCCACTGATTTCTTCTGATTCTTGATTTCATCAATCTCCCGGAGGATCCTTTCATTGGTTTTGTCCTGCTCTTGTGCATGATTCCTCATCTGCAAAATCAAGGCATAGAGATCATTAGTAGTAGGATTAGTTGAAACAGAAGAAGTAGGTGGTTTTTGGAAAATAGGAGTTGGTTTCTTCGCAGCATTCTCAGCATTCTTCTGGGATCCAGAAGGTGGTGGAGGCAAAGGAGGAACGCCTTGTGAGGAACTGAATGAGGGCATCAAACTTGAAGTATTCTTCACTGATGAAGCCATTTGTTTGGTTGTAGCGAACCGAAATGACCACGAAAACACGAATCTTTCTAGGAATGAAGCACCAATTGCCCCACGGTGGGCGCCAAACTGTTTTGGTCAAAAATCAAGCAATGACAATGTAACCAAACTTTCTGTTGTGAGGTATGATGCTTGAATTGATGAACAACAATAAGGATCACTATGAAATGTAATGAACAAGTGACACGAAGATTTATACGGGGAAAAAGCCCTTGATCAAGAGTTGATCTCCGGCACAAAAAACCCCGGGTGATGGAAACTACCGATCACCAACTCAAATTAAACAAACAATCTGTTACAACTTCGGATGATAGCGAGCTAAGTACAAGGATCACTATAGTGTATCGTGTAGAAATGTATGAAAAAATGCTAAGTGTTTTGTCGAGAGCTGATGAGAGCGGTTGTATGAGTGTGTGTGTAGCCAAAAATAGCCAAGTGTTTCTAAATTAGCTCGCTACCCCTTTAAAAATAGAAAATATCAAGCCTAACTAACATTCCGCAAATGGTGCAAGTCCTCCACGACTCCACAACGTCCATTTCTGATCAAGCACGTGCGGAATAGACTGAGAATATTCTCCAGGAATGTCGCCAAGACTAAGTCCAAGTTGATATTCCTGCAAAACATTTATGAATTCAAAGTAGACAATCGTTAGTACAGGGATCCTTGAAGTGATCCATGATCCTGATCCTGCAACACTTCTGAGGATCACTGCTTCAGACAGAATTGAGGATCACTAAATCCAACAGTAAATAAGGATCACTGGTCATTTAGAAATCCACCCCTAACACCTGATCTTTCTGTTCACGACCTCCCCTTAGCATACCGGCTTAGATGCCATGGGTCTTGTAGATTTTTGTTTTATTCTACCTCCGGCGATCCGCTGATACTTCGTGCCACCAGGAACGAGGAGGGTTGGCAATCCAAGTTCTTCTTTGTAAAAAGGGACTCAATCCCTGGTGGAACGGAATATCCGGTGAAATGGTTGAAAAAGGGTAGGATTTAGGCTTTAAGGATGATCCTGCATCTTATCCTGTTCCATATCCTGAACTGATCAATTTTTCTTTTTTCTGTTTTGCACGCAGCTGATTTTAGGAAGATTGCACCTCCCCTTGTTGATTCACAAAAAAAGGGTTGACGTTATCAGACTCCTTCCAGAGGCTGAAAGAAGTTTCAACCCGTCTCCACCATCTCCAAGTCCTTTTTCTAGTGCAAACATGTCTGGTAAGGATCCTGCAAAATATCCTGTATATACATGTTTTTATTTGATATCCTTAGGAAAAATTTTACTCCCTGTATGCAGACTCCAGCAAGGTTCCTGTCTACCTAGACCTTGAAGAACTTGACAGCTACCCTACTCCAGTCACAGTCAAGAAAGAAACCTCTGCTGCCACCAGCTCCAAGCCACTCCCGGCTCCTAAAGCCAATCCGAGGACTCGTGCTTCCACAGCAAAGAAGAGGAAAGCTCCTGAAATTAGTGCTCCAGGTCCAGAAGGGTTTTCCTACGATGAACTCAGCTTTTCTGACTCCTTAGAGCCAATGACATCCTTCCTCAACAAGGTAATATCCTGATACATATCCTGCACATATATCATGATAGGATATCCTGACAGGATATCCTGATTAATATATTCTAACTCATACCTGAACTTGATGTGCAGGGCCTCCAGCATTTGATCCACCTGTACAACGATGCCTGCGGTACTGCTACACTCAATGAAGCCAGGATCAAACAGTTTGAAAGCACCGTTGCTGACCAAGGTGCCATTGCTGAAGCAAAGTCCCGGCACTACGAGGGCATGCTGAAGAAGGTCACCCAAGATGCTGAGCTCAAACTTGCCACCATCCAAATGGATCACGAACAGGCCATGGTTTCTTTCCGGGAAGGGATCAAAGCCTCTGCTATCGTCTCCCTGCTACAAGCTCGCATCAAGATGGCCTACGAGGCCAAGGAGACAGGCCTTGTATGCCCATCCTGGCCGGTTGAATCCTGGGTGGCCAAGCTGAAGGAGCTTGGAGGCAAAGCTGTGCCACTCCCTGCCGAAGCCGGGGAATCCTCTAAGACAGCAGAGGTGGCAGACAAGGCTGGAGATAAGAAGGATGCCGGAGAGGATGCTGGGACGGATGCTGGTGAGGATGCTGCTCAGGATGCTGAAGCTGGAAAGGCAGAGAAGGTTGGAGAAGATGCCGCTGTGTGAGGGCATTCAGGTGGGCAATGATGGATATATGTGCCAAGGCCGGAGCCCACCTTTTTGAATTTGAATGTTGGTCTGTAATCCCCAAAACAATTTACTTTTTCCGCACTTTATTTTTCTGCACCTGAACAATTTACATTTCCTGCATGCTTTTTGAACAATACAACAGTTGGAGGCGGATGGGTCTCGGTTTGAGATGAAACCTTCAACTGTTGGGTAAATATGGTAAGGAACTATTAGTGCTCTTAGTGGATGGGCCTCGTTTTGAGGTGAAACTAAGAGCACATCTTTTGGTATGTTAATAATATAACTTCTCTTTTGACTTTATTATTGTTGTTATTAGTGCATAAATTTTACTTATGAAAACTGTTTTGTTTGAACATTTTTGGGAATATTATGGAAAATATCCTGACAAGTATCCTAATAGATATCCTGGTCAGGATATTGTCATATAACTTAGAAAACTTAAGTCATTTGAAAAAAGGAGAGATTATACCAAAGACTCTTAGTGAGTCAATTCCAATCTTCCACCTTAGGAATGTCCCCAGTGCATACTTACAAACTTGGATCCATCCTTTGAATAGTATAATGTGTGTCCCCTGTGTACGACACAGAAATGCAAATGTATTCACACTTTGTCCTGAATAAATTCCGAATACCCCGAGGCAAAACCCTTGATATCCTGGAATGAATCCTCAGCATACTGGGGATAAACCCTTAATATCCTGGGGATAAACCCTGATATCCTGGGGATAAACCCTGATATTCTGGGGATAAACCCTGAGTTTCATGCGCTACAGGCGAGAGTGTACAAACTCCAAATCTTAGAAAGGTGAAAACCTTTAAACCTTAGAGAGTATGAAAATACCCTTTCGTGAGAGAGGGTGATCAATCCTCATATACCTTCAGGATCCAGGATATAGCCAACAGTAACGAAATTGTCAGCCACTTTTACATGAACTGGTCCCGCTACCTTGAACTATACCTAGATAACTTGCGCTCCAGGCGAGGTGTTTAAACCCAATTCGAAAGAAAGGTGAATACCTTTAAACCTTCGAAGAGATCAGGATCCCTTAAACGTGAGAGAGGGGGCCAATCCTCTAATCTTTCGAGTTATCCTGAGTGCATATCCTGGAGCTATATCCTGAAACATATGCTGCAAAACAACTGTAAACTAAGGTGGGTGTTAGCCTGGCTAACACCCCTCCGATGCTTAAGTCAGTATTGGGTTCAAGATAATAAACAAATATATTTAAAAGAGATAGAACACATACCATTCTGAGATAGAAATTAAATTCTATTCTTACTTGAAATAAAGCTTTAAGTGGATTGCATTCCAGGATCTCGGTAGCATATCCCCTTCCATATTCTTGAGTCGATATGCTCCTTTTCCTGCTTCTGACTCAACTTCATATGGTCCTTCCCATTTTGGAGCTAGCTTGCCATCGGCAGGATTAGTGGTATTTTGAAAAGCCTTTCTTAGCACCCAATCACCAACTCGAAATCTCCTAGTCCTTATATTCTTGTTATATGCTCTGGATATTCTTTGTTGATATGCTGCCATCCTTAGGCTTGCTGCATCTCTTTTTTCATCTACAGTATCCAAATCTTGACATAAGGCTTCAGGATTCTGTTCAGGATCCTGTAAGATAGATCTTGCAGTAGGTATCACCATTTCCGTTGGAATCACTGCCTCTGCTCCAAATACCAAGGAAAAGGGGTTTGACCGGTTGCATTCTTTACCATTGTCCTATCAGCCCACAAAACAAAGGGTAATTCTTCTGCCCATCTTCCTTTTTTAGCCCCAAGTCTCTTTTTCAGGTTATTGACAATTATCTTGTTCGAAGATTCTGCTTGTCCATTCACTTGAGGATGTACCGGAGTAGACGTGACCATTTTGATTCCCCAACTTTTGCAAAAGTCAGTAGTCCTCTTGCTTATAAACTGGGACCCATTATCACAAATGATTTCAGCTGGTACCCCAAATCTAGTCAGGATATTCCTCTTTATGAAGGATACTACTTCTTGGTCTCTAACTTGAACAAATGCTTCAGCTTCAACCCACTTAGAGAAATAATCCGTCATTGCTAGCATAAAGACTTTTCCTCCTGGAGCTTTTGGTAACTTCCCTACTATATCCATCCCCCATTTCATGAATGGCCAAGGGGAAGTTACAGGATATAGCGGTTCAGCTGGTTGATGTAGTATGTTACTATACCTTTGACACGCATCACACCTTCGAGCATATTCTGCAGCATTTTTCCTCATCGTTGGCCAATAATATCCTGTCCTTAATACTTTCGAGAATAATGATCTGCCCCCAGTGTGGTTACCACAATCCCCTTCATGTATATCCTGAAGTACTTCTTTGGCTTCAGGATCCTCCAAGCACCTCAAATAGGGTCCTGCAAGAGATTTCTTATATAAAACATTATTTATAATAGTGAATCGTGATACCTTCATCCTAAATGCCTTAGGATTTTCATCTCCGGGGATGTGTCCTTCCTTGAGATATCTCACAATTGGAGCCGTCCAGGATTTAGGATCCTTTTCAGGATACTCTGCTCCAGGATCCTGAATACCCGCTACTTCTTTATCCTGAGGATTCGTCGCAGGATACAAGATATGTAATATTGGTATTTGGGTCCTTCTGGTATCCTGATTGATGATCCCAGATTTGCTAAGGCATCTGCTTCAGCATTATCCTCCCTTGGTACCTGTTCAAGTGTAAAAACATCGAAATATCCTGCTAATTTTTTGAGAATATCGAGGTATTCGATTAATTTCTCACCCTTAACTGCATAGGATCCATTAAAATGGTTAGTAATTAACAAGGAGTCAACATATACTTGCAAATTCTTGATACTCATATTCTTAGCCAACTCTAATCCTGCAATTAAAGCCTCATACTCTGCTTCATTATTAGTAGCAGGGAATTCACACCTAATAGCCTGGGGTAATATGTCCCCCTGTGGCGATTTTAGTAGTATTCCCAATCCTACTCCTCTTACATTAGATGCACCATCAGTATATAACGTCCAGGATCCTGAGGATTCTCCTAACTGTTGGACTTCTAGGTCTACCTCATCCTGAATGTCACTACTGAAATCAGCCACAAAGTCAGCTAAAGCCTGAGACTTTATGGCATTTCTAGGTTCATATACTAAATCATAAGCACTCAACTTTACTGACCACTTAGCCATCCTTCCTGACATCTCTGGTTTCCTAAGCACATTTTTGACAGGATAATTTGTTTTAACATGAATCCTATGTGTCTCAAAGTAATGTCTAAGCTTCGTTGATGCCATAACTAATGCTAGTATCGATTTTTCTAAATGAGAATATCTAGTTTCAGCATTTAACAAACTTTTACTAACATAATAAACAGGATATTGCTGACCTTCATGATCCTTTATAAGGACGGCACTTACAGCATTCCCTGATACTGCGAGGTATAGGGATAGTGGTTCACCATTCTCAGGTTTCATCAGTAGAGGTGCAGTTGAGAGATATTTCTTCAAATCCTGCAGAGCTGCTTCATGCTTCTCTCCCCATTCGAATTTCTTATTCTTCTTCAGGATATCATAAAACTCTTTGCATTTTTCTGAGGATCTTGAAATAAATCTGTTTAATGCTGCCACTCGCCCCGTTAATCGTTAAACATCCTTCATATTTGAGGGTGATTTAATATCCAAGATGGCTTTAATCTGCTCCGGGCTCGCCTCTATTCCTCTTTTGGTTACCATATATCCTAGAAATTTTCCTGCCCCCACTCCGAAATGACACTTAGCAGGATTTAGCTTCATGTTATATTGATCCAGGATATCAAATGCTCCTTAAATATCCTGGAGATGATCCTGAGCTTTCTTTGATTTTACCACCATATCGTCAATGTATACTTCCATGGTGTCTCCCAGCTTGTCTTTAAACATCATGTTTACCAATCTCTGGTATGTTGCACCTGCATTTTTCAAACCAAAAGGCATAGCCGTATAACAATAAATACCTGTTGGTGTCATGAAGGCAGTATCCTCCTGGTCAGAAGGCTCCATTTGAATCTGCTGAAATCCTGAGGATGCATCCATGAAGGTCAACATTTCATGCCCGGCAGTAGCATCCACCATTGCATCAATGTGAGGAAGAGGAAATGGATCTTTAGGACAAGCCTTATTCAAGTCTGTGTAGTCTACACAGACTCTCCATTTCCCATTTTTCTTCTGTACCACGACTACGTTTGCTAGCCATCTTGGAAACTTGACTTCCCTGATCATCCTGGATTTCAACAATCTTTCAACTTCCTCTTGGATAATCGTATTCCGCTCAGGAGCAAATTTTCTGTTTTTTTGCTGAACAGGCTTGAATGATCTGTCGATCCCAAGCTTGTGAGTGATAATGTCTTTGGATATGACTGTCATATCCTCATGCTTCCATGCAAACGTTGACATCCTGCATTTCAAAAAGTTAGTTAACTGTTCTTCAATATCCTGAGGGATATTGGTTCCTACGAGCACCGAGATATCAGGATTATCCTGATCCAGGATAATTTTCTTCACATCCTGCTCGGAATCCTCCACGATATCCTGGGCCCGCATCTTTAATTGCTATGCTGTACTAGGCTTGGTTGAGGATTTCATCGAGGATGAGTAGCATTCTTTCGCCTCCTGCTGATCACTTTCAACCTTGACAACTCCCCAAGGGGTAGGGATCTTGATGCATTGGTGATATGTTGATGGCACAGCCTTCATATCGTGAATCCATGGTCTTCCCAGTATGATGTTATAGCAGGATAGAGAATCCATCACACAGAAACGTTGTATCGAGTTGACTCCTTCAACATATACTGGTAACTTTATCTCTCCCACTGTGTTCCTAGCCTCTCCACTGAACCTAACAAGCACGGTGGACTTTGAAGTGATATCCATCGGAGATACATTCATTCTCTTCAGAGTTTCTAGTTGGATTATGTTGACGGAGCTGCCATTATCAACCAGTATCCTGCGTACAAAATGGTTAGCCACATATAATGTTATTACCAGAGCATCATGATGAGGATCCTGGACAGTATCCCTGTCATCAGCATCAAATGTGATCACTTTGTCAGTTGTGAGGGTAGTCATCCTGACAGGTTTGTCTCCCCTTTCGGCCTTAGCTTCTCTTGCATGTCTCTTTGCCGCCGAATACGAAGTCCCACAAATGTCGGATCCTCCCGAAATAAAGTTGATTATCTTGGCATCCGCGGGAGGTGACGCTGCTCGCTCAGGATCCTTCTCAGTATCCTGACCCTTATTCTTCTTCCTTCCTAAGAGATCTTTCAGATATCCCTTGCTTAGAAGATAGCTTATTTCTTTCCTTAGAGCAATGCAATCCTCAGTTACATGTCCGAAATCTTCATGGAAAGCACACCATTTTGACTTATCTTTCCAATCGGCCTTTTGTTGATTCTTTCGAGGCCACCTAGCCTTGTCTCCTAAACCCTGCATGGCATACATTAATTCAGGAATGTTAACAGAAAAGCAATATTCTGATAACTCAGGATATTCTTCAGGATCCTCGTCTTCGATAGCATTCACTTTCTTGTTTTCATTTCTACCATATGGCTTAGGGTGATATGGCTTAAATGAGGATTCTGACTTCCTGTTAGTTGACTCATAGGTGTTGGATGAGTTCATCCTCTCTTGCATCTTTCTGTCATCCTCCAATCGAATATATCTTAGGGCCCTGTTCCGAGCTTCATCCAAGTTCCTGCATGGGTTCATTACAAGGTCTTGGTAAAATTGAGAATCTTTTTGCAGCCCCATCTTGAAAGCTTGCACAGCTGTTGCAACATCAAGATGCGGAATATCTAAGGATTCCCGGCTGAACTTGTTCACATAATCTCTCAGGGATTCTTGTGGCCCCTGTGTTATCCTGTAGAGGTCACTTGTTAGTTTTTCAAAGCTTCTACTACAAGAAAACTGACTATTAAACAAATTCACTAAGTGAGCAAAAGATGTAATCGAATGTGGAGGAACATTCAAGAGCCATTTCAAGGCTGATCCTGTTAAGGTAGAACCAAAACCCTTGCACAAGCATGCTTCCTTGAGCTCCGGAGGGATAGGGTTAATCTCCATCCTTTCCCTGTACTGGGCAATATGCTCTTCAGGATCCGTAGTTCCATCATAAAGCTTCATGTTGGGGGTTTGAAATCTCTTTGGAATCTCAGCATCACAGATAGGATATGCAAAGCGAGATATCCTGTGGCTGTCTTGGGATACTTCCGGGATTGGCTGGACCACTCCAGGTACACTGGGTATCATGTCCTTCAACTTCTGAAGCTCCCTAGTAAATGCTGATGTTACACCTGTATCCTGCAAAGATCCACTATTGTTAGCAGCATGAGTATTATTATTATTCGACACGTTACCCGTCGGAGGATTTTGCACATATCCTGAAGCATATCCTGAGCTCCTCATGGTTGACATCCTGATCGAGGAGGGTATTTCAGGAGTATGATTCTGAGGAAGGCTGGGCACAATATTCCCCCTATTATCCTTAGTGTACACGGCCGAACTGAAGTTCAGAGTTCTGGGTTGTAGTGGAGTGACGATATCCTCAGCAGATCTGCTCGAGCCAGACTTCAGGAGTTGTATTTCCCTCAACAGCATTTGGTTTATTTCCTGTTGCTGCCTCATTTGTTCCTGCACACTTCCAAATAAGGTTAGAATTTCATCATTAGAAGCTAAAATGGGAGCAGATCCCTGAACACTCCGAGTAGGGATAATATCCTGAGGTTGTGAAGAGGCTGGCATCCTTGGAGGAGGTGGTGGGAGCACCGAACCGGTAGTAGCAGAAGTCGTAGTAGATACAGTGGAGGAGCTCATGTTTGATCTTGAGGCCATTGTAAACAATGTGGCAAAAAGCTTTGAAAACAGAAAACCGATTAATGATTTCACAAAGATTTTTAGTAAAGAGAGCACCACTTGCCCCACGGTGGGCGCCAAATTGTTTTGGTCAAAAATTACCGAAGCAATTAAGTGATCAAATTAGTTAAGTGAGGTAGTGTGCTAAAAAGTGTGTTGAAAATATGCTGATTAAGTTGTTTAGAAAAAACAGTATTCAGGATACGGCTCAGGATATTGAGCTGTATCTACGATCAAACAATGAGCAAAAAGTAAAGGGGGTGACACGTGATATACGAGGAAAGCCCTTGATCAATCTAGATCGCCAGCATAAAACATCGGGAGCTGACAATCGCAGCTGCCTTGTTCTTCTTATTGCTTTAAACTTCAGGATACAGTGCAGGATATCGACCAGATCGCTAAGTGTTACAATGCTTTTGTGCGAAAGTGGAAATTGCTAGAGAGCGAGTGTAAGAGTGTAGTGAGTGTTGCTGTGATGTCCTATTCGATCTGGTATACCCACCTATTTATAGTAACGAATTACAAACAAAAATTCCTACAAATATGGGATGCTCCGAATATTCCATTGTAAACGTTGTAGACCGAGTAATGCGGCTTCAACGTCTTTATTTGAACGACTTGGACCGAGTCTCCCGCGGAATGAGTCCTTGTGAACGTTAGTAGCTTCTAACCCACGTACCTGCACATAATCCGTTAGTGATCCTGAGGATACCATTCAGGATGTTACCAATATCCTGAATTAGCATCCCGGATGTGAACAAGTATCATATGACCAAGATATAACCCAAGATATTTCTCAGGATATGAGCTCAGAATTCTACCCATAACAGGTCCTTATTCTCAAAAGTATTAAGGACATGATATTATTGGCCAACGATGAGGAAAGATGCCACCTAATATGCTCGAAGATGTGACGCATGTCAAAGACATAGTAACATATTACATCAGCCTTCTGAACCGCTGTATCCTATCGTTTCCCCTTGGCCGTTCATGAAATGGGGTATGGATATAGTGGGAAAGCTTCCAAAGGCTCCAGGAGGAAAGGTTTTCATGTTGGCAATGACGGATTACTTCTCCAAGTGGGTTGAAGCAGAAGCATTTGTTCAAGTTAGAGATCAAGAAGTGGTATCCTTCATAAAAAGGAATATCCTGACTAGGTTTGGAGTACCAGCTGAGATAATTTGTGACAACGGATCTCAATTTATAAGTAAAAGGACTACTGACTTCTGCAAGAGTTGGGGAATCAAAATGATTACGTCTACTCCGGTACATCCTCAAGCAAATGGACAGGCAGAATCCTCAAACAAGATAATTGTCAACAACTTGAAAAAGAGACTAGGGGCTAAGAAAGGAAGATGGGCAGAAGAATTACCCTTTGTTTTGTGGGCTGATAGGACGACGGTGAAGAGTGCAACTGGCCAAACCCCGTTTTCCTTGGTGTTTGGAGCAGAAGCGGTGATCCCGACAGAAATGGTGATACCTACAGCTAGATCCAACCTCAGGGATCCTGAGCAGAATCCTGAAGTCCTATGCCAGAAACTGGATACTATTGATGAAATAAGAGACGCTGCAAGGCTAAGGATGGCAGCATATCAACAGAGGATATCTAAAGCATATAACAAGAATATAAGGACTAGAAGATTTCAGGTTGGAGATTGGGTATTAAGAAAAGCTTTTCAAAATACCACTAATCCTGCTGATGGAAAGTTAGCTCCAAAATGGGAAGGACCCTATGAGGTTGAATCAGAATCAGGAAAAGGAGCATACCGACTCAAGAATATGGAGGGAGATATGTTACCGAGATCCTGGAATGCTATACATCTAAAACTCTATTTCAAGTGAGTATGGAATTTAAATTCTGACTCAGGGTGGTATGGATTCTGACTCTTCTATTAAATTTTAATATTATTTACTATTTTGATCCTATTACTAACTTAAGCATCGGAGGGGTGTTAGCCAGGCTAACACCCACCTTAGCTTATAAGTGTTTTGCAGAATATGCTTCGGGATATAGCACCAGGATACACACTCAGGATACTTCGGAAGATTAGAGGATTGGCCCCCTCTCTCACGTTTAAGGGATCCTGATCCCTTCACAGGTTTAAAGGTATTCACCTTTCTTCCGAATTGGGTTTAAACACCCCGCCTGGAGCGCAAGTTATTCGGGAATAGTTCAAGGTGGCGGGACCAATTCATGTTAAAGTGGCTGACAATTTCGTTACTATTGGCTATATCCTGAATCCTTAAGGTATATGAGGATTGATCACCCTCTCTCACGAAAGGGTATTTTCATACTCTCTAAGGTTTAAAGGTTTTCACCTTTCTAAGTCTTGGAGTTTATACACTCCCGCCTGTAGCGCACGAAAATTTGGGATTTCCCCCAGGATACGAAGGATTTATCTCCAGTATATTTTGGGTTTTACCCCTGTAACATAAAAAATTATCTATACAATTGGAACTGGTGTTCAAAAATCTTCTAAGTGTTTGAAGACTTCATACACAGGGGACATTCCATCTAAAGCAATTGTATGATGCACAAAGGATCAAAGTTGAGCTAGGTGTCTCGAACTGGGGACATCTTAGTAGGAGAAGTCGTAAAAGGGATTGGAGATTAATACTAGGGTTAGACTCAGTTCCTGGTATGATCTTTCCTTTATAAACCTTACATAAATTCTATAACTCAGGTTAAGGTTTAAGTATCCTGAAAAGGATATATCTTCAGGATATATCTTCAAAATGTGTTTTTGGGATGCGTTTCGGGATATTTGATTGAAATATTTGGAAGTGATACTTGATTGAAATTAAAACTCTGATCAAACAAGTATTGTCAAAACAGGTTTTAGAAAGTGGACTATCTTTTATTCTTTAGAAGTTTTCTCTAAAGTTGATTGAATTTTTAGAAGTTCTATTTAATAAAAGTTTTCATAATATATCATTGAGTATATTGATCAGGATATTTTCAAAAGATAGTTGTACAAAATTTTGCAAAGCTAAAATCTACATTAAGAAATACATAAAACAGTGGCAAACCAATTGAAAAACGAAATTATTTGAAATAGGCAATACCAGTTGATGACCGAAGGTTTCATCCTAAAACCTAGGACCCATCCACCTTCGGCTATCAAGTTGTCTTAATACAGAAATAGAAACTGTTCATAGGATAAGAAATAAAATTGTTCAAACATAAGCATAACTCTCAAATTTAAAGAAAATAAATTTTAGGAGGCAGCGCCCTCTTCATTCATGGTATTTTCAGCAGCATTCGTCTCGGGATCAGCCTCAGCATCCCTCTCAGCACCAGTTGGTGTTTCGATTGTTTTTGAAGATCCTTCAGCTGCAGGTTTGGTAGAAGTGCCGCCGAGATTCCTTAGCTTTGTTTCCCAGGCACTGACGTCCCAAGAAGGGCATTCGAAGCCCAGTGTTTTGGCTTCATGGGCCATCTTTAGCCTGGCCTGGAGGAGGGAAGTGATGACGGAACTTTTGAGGCTTTCCCGGTAACTGACCATATCCCGTTCATGTTGAGCATGGGCAGCATCAAGATCGGCTTGGGCCTGGAGAGTGGCTTTGTTGAGAGCAGTCTGGTGTTCTTGGATCATAGCCTTGAACTTCTCTTCGTAGTGTCGAGATTTGGCGGCTGCAATCATGCCTTGATCGGAGATGGTAACCTCGGCTTTCTTCAATTTGGATTCAAGCGTCTTGTTGAGCCCACAGGATTCTTGATATAGATGAACCAGACGTTCAAGACCCTGCAAAAGTAAGAAGACAGGTATTGGTTTTAATAAATACTTATAAGTGGTATAAGCTGCAGGATATGGCTCAAGGATACTAACCTGGTTGAGAAAAGAAGTCATAAATCCGCTTGCTTCGATGAACCCGTGATTCTCATAGGGAAATGTATCAGAGATAACGGGGGAATCGGGCTCTTTCCTTTTACGAGAGCTTGAACTTCGGGGCTTGGTAGCTGGTGAAGGTTTGGGAATGACGATGGCCTTGGAACTGCTGGGCTTGGATGAGGCCGTGGCCTTGGGACTAGGTTCCTTCTTGATCTGGACCTGATCGGAATAACTGTCCAGCTCGTCAAGGTCAAAGACTTCAGGGATCTTGGCCGGTGCTGCGTAAAGGGAAGAAGTCTTACGTATTTATTACCCTTCATTATATTATATTGCGCTAATTAATTATTTCAAAAGTAATCCTTACCAGACATTTCAGATGATGAGTATTGACTAGAACTCGGGATATGTGTGGTAAAACTCCTGTCACTTGCAGGTAATTGGTAAACAGTTTTGATTCTTTTTTCTGATTCCGCAGTAGGGGGAGCTACTTCCTTAAAATTCACTGCAAAAGGATCAAATAAGAGGATATTAGCAAAAGATAAAAGTCTAAAGGTACATGGGAACATTCATGATCCTACCGGTGGTTAATCACTCCACCGGAAGGCTAGCACCCTCATCAATGGAGTCTCGTTTGACAAAGAAGAACTTGTGTTGCCATCCGTCTTCGTTTTTTGGTGGCTTTAAGAATAAGGGGTTTATTGGAAGTCGAAAAAAGCAAAAACCGGCAGGAACCGTGGGATCGGAGGCGGTAAGCGATTGGCAGATCTTCGATACAAAGGTCGGGGCAGTGAAGATTTTTAATTTGGTTGAGTACGATTAATACCCTCTAGACCATGGGCATGGTTTGAGCAAAGGAGATACCGGTGGTCCGGAAGAATTGCATCATAAATTCGGGAAAAGGGTACCGAAGACCTAGCGAGAAAGGGTATGCCGGGAAGCAAACCCAATCAGCAGAAGAAACGTCCGATCGAATTGACCGATCAAATGGTCTAAAGACCGTGCCATCGGGGAAAGCACCGGAAGCTCTCAAAGCCGCAATGTCTGCATTGTCAAAAGCACAGACCTCCTTCTCGGGATTTTTGAGAAGATTCTGCTGAATGAAGGTCTCGGATGATTCACCGGTTTGGGAATAAGTTCTGGCAGCCATTGCAAGTAAAGGAAAAGAGATTGACAGGAAATGAATGAAAAGTAGGGAATTACCTGGAGACTCCGTTGAAGATATCTGCTTTTCAAACAAGAAGAGAGAAGATATAGGAGCATTGTAGATCTCCATCGAGTTAAAAGCGCGTTGGAAGTTATGGTGTAATCTTGACCGTCGTCTTGATTTAATTGCCTTGATTTATGAGATAGAATTTTTAAAATATATCCGTTGGATTGGTATACCAACATATATATTTAGGGACAATTGTTATGGGCCATTTTCTGAGTATATATATCCTGACTAATATCCTGCTTTTGGTTGTTTACTTGTGATCAGGATACTGGATTAGGATATTGGTATCATCCTGGGCCATATCCTGGTGTTAACTAAATTAACCACGTGCAGGTTAAAGGCTGTGGGTTACTAACGGTCAGATGGACTTCTTCTCCTCAAGACTCAGGCGTATCTGTTATGTGAGAGACGTTGAACCCGAAAGACCAGGTCTACAACGTTCGAGTGGGGAATATTCGCCGGATCCCGGTTTATTAGGATAGTTTGTTGCATTTCTTTTACTATAAATAGATGGGGGTGGATCAGATTAAGGCACGCAACTTTCACACACACTTTCGAACACTTTTGCTCTCTAGCTTTCAGCAATCACTACACACAAACACTTGTAATCGAATTACATTGTAACACCTAGTTGATCCGCATCACATCCTGCACTGTATCCTGATATTTGAAGTAATAGAAGAACAAGGCAGCTGCGATTGTCAGCTCCCGAGGTTTTGTGCCGGCGATCTAGATTGATCAAGGGCTTTCCTCGTACATCACGTGTCAACCTTTACTTTTTTGCTCATCGTTTGATCATAGATACAGCTCTATATCCTGAGCCGTATCCTGAAACTGTTTTTACAATTAACTTGGTTAAAATATTTTTCACACATATTTCTAGCACACTACCTCACTTAACTAATTTGATCACAAAATTACTTCGGTAATTTTTTACTAAAACAGGTATAACCTATGTGTGAAATTTATTATTTCTAACCATACTATGCACCGAAGGGGCATTTTGGTAATTTCACTTAAGCCTAAAAGGTCAAAACTGTAAACCTGAGTTTAAAACTTTTACTTACTGTTAATATATAAGAATTTACTGAAAATATCAGTAGGTATCAACCTTATATGTTTAAAATAGTTTTAGTACATACTATGCGTTAAAAACGCTTAAAAAGGCGATTTGGAGCCATTTCCGGGTTTTCAAAGGAAAGCTGATATTTTTATTATTCTAGAAGGCTCAAATTATTTTATTTATCATATAAAATCAATAGCAAAAGGTTTGGGGTCAAACGGATTTGTAAAACTCATTTTATAGCCCAAAAGGGCAAAACCGGCAATTACCGAATCAAGCTTAGAATTCTAAGTTATGCCCAGCCTAAAAATAAATAAGAATCTCCAAAAATCCCAAAACATTATTTTATATCAGTGGGTAAAAAGTTTGGTATCAAAAATCGGGTTTAGATAGGCTATACGCTAATTACACCGTTTAATTACTAAAAAGCTTCTTATTTACGCTAATGAGCATAACTCCTAATCTAGACCTCAAACTGATGTCAAATTTTAGGTGCAAGTTTATAAATCAGTAACTAAAGTTTCTACTCTTTTATATTTCCAAAAAATCACATTTTAAGGTCATATGGGCATAATAGTCAACATATAAGCAATTAACGGAAACATGCATATGAATCGGATAACTATTGAACCAAGTTGTATAATCACAAAGGGTTATACTAACATGAAACTTGGTCCTAATATGGCTCTACGGCATTTCTAAAACATGCTTAAACGGGTCAGAACTGAAAGTCAAAGCAAAAGTCAAATTATGCGACTTTCGGTTCCGAACCGGGCCAATACTGAAAATTGTCGGGTTAAACATGTTTAGACATGTTCTTACATTAATTACCAAGTTATATTAATGATAAAACAGGTTGCATAGCTCCTACATTGCTAATTATGCATTAATTTGAAATTAAGCTTTCTGTTGACTTTTTAATATCAAGTTTGACCCGACAATTGACCTAGTTAGAGTGGGAATCAGAGAGTACCCTTTTAAGGGTTTATTACCCACATAGTTACCTACTTATAGGTACTTTTGATTCGAGATTTGACTGAACAATTATTGATTAATCTCGAAGTCAAACCTTAATTACGACGGTTTGACTTTTAGCTGATTAACTAAGCTAAACTGAATTAAAAAGGATTAAGGACACTTACAAAGGTCCTAAGTATGATTTGGGACTTAAGGGAACTTGCTTGCTGACCAGAGGAGCTCCAGGGACCAGCTTGAAGTGAGTTGCAAATGAAAGACCAAATGTTGCAACAAGGGGTTCTCTTATATAGCAACTTTGATGCATCAAGATCACTCCAAATCAGTCTACAATTGTTGTAAGATGTTCCCAGGTGTCCCTATGATGCTAAAAACCAGTTATAGGGCCCCTGATTTTCGAATACCACTCTTATAAGGCGGTGTAACTTGTTTAACAGGCATCTGTCCAAAATTCTGGCCAGATACACGCCTTACGGACCGTAAGCCTTAGGCTTTGCGGTCCGTAACCGTCTTTCAGAAACCATCGCCCAGCTCCGCTCTCTTACGGACCGTAAGGGTTAGCCTTTGCGGTCCGTAAGCCTTCATCAGAAGACAAAAACTTGCAACTTTCAAGCTTTGACCATGCAATCCTTCATAATTCGAACCTTGGGTCTTTTGCAACAGAGTGGGGCCATAAGATCAGTTCTGAAAGGGCATGCATGCCTAGCCATGCACTTATGTTGCCTTGGATCCTTGTGTTGCATGCTTTTAAGGAGCTTGGATTCTTTTGAAAAGAATTTACTGTAACATTCCTATTTTTATATAAGAATTATAGGTTTGGTTAAATTTATTAACCACTAGTAACTAGTAACTAGTTTATTTTTAATATAAATATTCAACCCAAATATTTTTAAACACTATTTTATATAGTTGGTTGAAATAATATAATTTATTTGTCCTGTATATAGGTGACCTTTCTAAATAAAATAAAAGTATATAAAAACTTATATTATTAAACGGGTAGATTGCGGGTAAGTTGACTGTCAGAAATATGAAGTACCGAGACGGTCCCAGGAACCATTTAATAATTAAATTATAAAAATACATTATATTTGAACCTACTCTATTTTTAATGAAACTTGGTTCAAAATGTAGATAAGATTATTCTCGTTCTAATGACATATTTATTTTTTATAAAACGTTATATTTTGGAAGTTATAAGCGCCACATAAGTGAAGCAGTTTAATTAATTAAAATATATAAATAATAAAATAATAATAAAAATTAAAATAATGGAAAATGGACATGTCCTACAAAACAATAAATAGAAATTTGAAATTCAAAATGATCTGTACGTGGCATTGAAAGAAAGCATTTCTACATATGAAGTTAAAATGAAAACACAAATGGAATTAAGAGTGATACGTGGCCAAAGTAAGAAAATTCGACCGACTTCGGTCGTTATCCTCAAAATCTTGAAATGCTATAAATAGTAGTATAATTTCCTCATTTATACTCATCTTTCGATCTCACTCTCTACATATTCTTATATTTTTATTTACACTATAATAATAAAGCTTTGCCCTGTTTTAAGTGTTTTAACTCCCGATCACCGCTACCCTTTCCGATTGATCTGAAGCCCATAACGCATATCAGGGCACTGCCCGACTAAGTTTGTTGGGATTCGGTCTCGGGACATCGGGATAAGGTTGAATTAGGGGTATTATACTTACCACGAGTGCATTATATATTTTTAAATAGCTCAGAAGTTATACCCAAAATTCTACCAGGAGGCTTTCTAGTTGAACCCTGAAACCCCAATCCATATCAAAAATCAAGAAATCAAGATTCCTGGTTCTCAGGCGGGCCGCGTAAAGAATAGGCAGGAGGTCACGCGGGCCGCGTCAACTTGAGAGTTGACTGGATAAGCATCCGGGGCTACGTGTCATCCACGTGGCACACCTACTGATGACCCAGCAACCCTACGCGTAGGCTAGGTACCCTCGCGGGCCGCGTAAGGATCGAGCAAGAGCTCACGCGGGCCGCGTGAGACCCAAATTTCTGCTATAAATAGGACAGGCTACGAGCATTCCTCTGGTGTCGAAATCATTTCATAAAAACGAAGTTTGGCTGCTCAAAAGTCGAAATTACAATTAATATAGCGAGGCGCTGCTATGATACCGGGTATTAACTCGATCGCTGCTACGATTCAATGTCCGATCGATTGAAACTATCCGACCGGATGTTTAAGTGCTATCCTTTGTCATTAGTCATGATTCCGACAGGATGTTTGAGTACCACCCGAACTCGGGGAATACTCTGTCATTCGTTGTGAATCCGATGGATGTTTAAGTGATTGCACTTTGTCATTTGTCGTGAGGGTTTTAATCTCGTGAGTTATCGTAAATGTTGTATTAGTTATTTACCTAGTTCGTGTGCACTAGGTTACAAGACTAATCAATAGGCTAAGCTCTGCCTGTATAAATCTGCATGCTTATAATGTGAGTCATTCTCTTTTTATCAAATTACTTTCAAAATCATGTTTATTTTCAAGGTTATAATTACAGGGATTAAGTCTTTGTAATCACCAAATTACAGCCGGTATGTGGGGTTTTGTATACATTACTTGATAACCGTCACTATTGGACAACGGGTTAGCCAATGAGTGATATGACCATAGTCACAGACACCATTGGACTCAGAGGTTACCGATGGATGTTCGAGTGACAAATACTGTGGGTAGTTGGTTGATATCAGGAAACATTGTAATCGCTCTTAATACTGTAGATTATAACAAAAGTGTTATTTTAAGCAAAATGAATGAACTCACCAGTATTTCCTGCTGACAAAGCCTTTTTAAAACGCGTTTCAGGTAATTACAGTAGATTGGAATAAGAGTTGGATACGGCACTGAAGGGCTTCAAGAAGTGGCTTATTTTATTAATTAAATTAAATTAAGAAATATTGTTTTATGTAATTGGGTTTATCCCTTATTAAAGCTACCTTTGTAAAACATGGGTTTATCCCATCTATTTAATAAATAAAATCCGGTGTTTTCTAAACTCTGATATTTTTCCTAACTCACGGTTCTGATGAAATTTCCGCTGCACTATTTTTTCAGAATAATCACCGGTACCACTTGGCTGTTCGCGGCTCCCGATTCCATCCAGGGTGGGTCGGGTGCCGTGACAGAAGGTGGTATCAGAGCCACTGATTTAAGCCTATAGGTGTTGTGATAATAATACCTAAGTTTATATAAAAGAGTTAGGAGATTGCTATTAACTGGTAGCACACATGATAGCATTTAGACTTGAACTTAAGAAAAGATGCCTTAGTATAAGCTTCGAGATAAGCTAAGTACTTGTGTAAATAAAGTATGATGGATTTTGGTATGCCGTAAGAATGACGATTAGAACATTGCAGGCAATAGCACTTAATTGCTATTAATTCTTGCTTAGTGATATTAATTTGTCTAGAATAAGATATGTTACGGGAATACAAATTTCCCTAATTCTGGATAAAAGCCTAATAAAAGAGGCACTTTTAAAAATACTATTTATGGGAAATATAAAAATTTTCTCCGACAAGACTGGGTATGGTGTAGCAGACTCTCCAGCTTGTCCGGATATACTGAAGTTACCTCTCCGGCGAGAACCGGATAAGACGGGGTATATAATATGTCAAACAAGTGACAAGATTTCCCTAAATAGTATCATGACCAGATATCTAACTGGTTCTTGGAATTATAAATCTGTTAAATACATTGACCTTACTAAGGGTATGTATATTACAGCATGTGAACTATATGATTATATAAGATATGTATATCTATAAGAAATTCCAAAAGTCAATTAAGAACAAAGCAAAAGCATATGTGTCAATAATAAATCTAGATTTCTTTATCAGGAATCTCTTGCATATATCTATAATTCCGATATCAAACATTATTTCGTTTGATCATCTACCTCGTAACTCGTACGACAATATAAAACCCTTTAAGTTAGGACACCATCAAAAGTATAAGAATTTCTAAATGCATTATCATAGACTATTAACGCAAGTAAGAAGCTTGTAAAGTTGTGCTAGTGCACAAGAAAACACATGAAACTTAAATTATACGTCCATAGACGTTGAAGTATATCACACACGACTTCCAAGGCAAGACCTTTTGAAAATATAAATTGGGCACGATGAGACCAATGCTAATTCCGTCAGTAAAAGAACTACTAATAAAAAAGAAGCACTTTGCCACGTGATCCTACAAACAACATGAATCTCGCTGAGTTACGTTGTAACAAGATTTCACAACAATCGGTGCGTAGTCTAAATCTAATTCTTGACGCTGCAAAAGAAGTCACATACCTTTGCAAAATCCCTATTTCATTTTATTCGACATTCCCTGATAATGTCACTTAACAACGGTTATCACACAAAATTCCAGATAAAATTCTTAAATTTCTTTTGTTAAAATTCTAACCTCTGTGAAAAGACTTTTGCATTGCTACTCCCCCTAATGATCATCATACCATGAGGATTTCTTTCATAGTAGCGAATATTGATCTGTTTCATTTCTTGGTAAATCCACACGTTACACATGCACTGTTTGTTGCGCATGTGGTTCGTTTGATTCATGAAGACCATTGGAGGGCTTCATTCCAATTTGTTGTTTTATCCAAACTCAAATATCATTTCGCTATACTTGATTTTTCAATTATACAATTGTTTTTTTAATTTTTATAAAATATACAGGTTTGATTTTGGTAATTAGTATGTTTGAACCAATATTTATAGCCACCTGTATTTATACCTTAATAATACAAAGAACATTATAACTACAACATTTTTTTTTCGTAAGTATGTTACAAAGTTTGATATAGTTTATAACTTTTAAGGTCACATTAAAATATCATATAAAACAAATAGATTTGACCTATTTATGAAATTCATATAAAAATATGATATACATATGAATGGTGATCTATTTAAGGATTTCCTTGAAAAAAAAAACATTATATAAATTTAATTGATTATATATGGAAACTTACATAAGTAATTACCTAATTTACAATATAGTATTACTATATTTAAAATTCTTGTTAAAACCATTGAGGTGAAGAATTTATATTTTATATATATATACTAGGTTATAACCCGTGAATACTCACGGGTTGTCAATCTATATTTCTAACCAAATAAATACATACATATATATTTATAAACAAAAAATTCTATGATGAATAAGGTGAATGAATAAACATTTTAAAACTATTAACCATAACAAAGTAAGTGTTATTACAAATCTTTTGAAATTTGATTGGGACAACTTAGATATATAAACAAACTCTTTTGTTATTATACACAAAACCGAATTCAAGAATATATATATATATATATATATATATATAGGAGACATATAGTAAGATATAAAAATTCAATGTTATTACAAATCTTTTGAAATTTTACATAACAAATGAAGATACATATTTCCAAATATGTATTGATAGAAATCAATTGAAATTATTACGTTATAATTTGTTTCAATTAGATGGAACTTTCTAAAAATAAAATATAATTACGAAAATAAAAACATTCTTGAAGAACCATGATAAAAGCCAAATGTTATTGATTTCTAAAAAACAGATTTCTTCATAAGCATCAATATATTTTGGTTGAATTTATTAACTTTTTATTAGTTAGGTTATATGGTAACATAACCTGAATTTCACATAACCACATCATAAGCATATTAACAACATATACATATTACCAAAAGACTTGTCTAACAAACCATAAGTACTATCCCAAAGTATCAAAACAAACCAACCATAAAACCACATTTAATATTCATACTTAACCTTCTAACATAACATAATAACCAACATTCACGAACGACCTCTTTTCTTTGTGATCTTGGGTACGACTTTGGTCAACAACAAACGCTGAGAAGACTTGACGTACGTAAAGAAAAGAGTAGAGCCGAAGTCGATGTAATTCAATTTCAAGAATGCTGGCCACTTTTTAAAACCATACCTGAAACCCTTCCCAGACTTCTCACCTCTTGTGCCCAGCTTAAGGAGTTCACATTTTTGGTTCTGAACTGTAACATGGTACAAGTTGTCAAGAGAAAAACACAGATGGCTTGAAACATCAATCGGTAAACGCTGAGAAAAAAAATAAAAGGATTAATTAACTTATTGATTAATAAGTTATGTGTCTTGTATTATGTGGTATTAGAAGGAAAAAAAATTATAAAGTATACCAGTCTGCTTTCGGCTTTCTTGGTGAATTTACTATAAATCGTTTTTTTTTAACTATTTTGATGTAGAGCATTTACGGCCAACTTGAAGGGCGGTTGATGTCGTGGATCTGAATGACTTAGACTTTGGTTTAGCCTACATAATTGAATAAGACACAATAAGTGTAAAAATCATATACATAAAATTGTTCAACAATAAGATACACGGTCCTTTACATAATAAAAGTAACCATTCATGGTTAGGGTATCTTACTTGAGAGACAACGTGAGAAGACAGATTTTGCTCAGAAACAAAAACACTTGATTTTCCTTTTCGTTGAACCTAAAGAAAATTAAAAAATAAACATATTCATATAGAATGAAATAATTAAATGAATTATATACTAATTAACCATGTTTTTATACATGTAATGTGTTGTTTGGTATAAAAAAGTATTCAAAACAACATCAAACTGGGTTTTCACATTAACAAAAAGGAAACTTCAAAATATTAATTATTTTTTAAGAAAATAACATCAAACTATAGTATCGAATCATAAACAACCTTTGTCGAAAGCCCTTTATCTCCAACAAAAAACTTTAATTTGACCTTAGGATGAACCTACAAAACCATAAAGATTTAACATATTACAATTAAAAAAATTATTCATTAAAAGGATTACATAATAGAAAACAAATACACCAAATAGAATAAAAAGTTTATTATATGTATTGAAAATAAGTATTAAAATATTAAACTAAATTAGTATATAACAAAGAACCTTTGGAGATACAGTGTCGTGACCAAATACAATTTTTGACTTTCCTTTTGGGTGATTCTACATAACAATGAATGATAAACATATAAGTATAGAAGGAAGTAATTAGAAAAATTATATAATATATAAGGCACATTGTGAAACACTTACATAAGAACGATAGGCATCAAAGGAAGATGAAAGGCGGGTACATTCACCAACTATATCACCACCAAGATCTTCATCAACATCACTTTCATTGGTAATCACCTTCTCTTTGTGTTCCGACTACAAAAACATAATACTCAAAAACACCGACAATGTTAACTTCAAGATTAACTAATTACCTCGTATTATGAAAAAAATATATATTGTAAGCATAATAACACTAACCGCAAGCAGTAAATCAAATCCATCATCTCCGTAAATAGGATCATCCAACACAACAACGTCAACCTTCTTAAAATACATTTGAGTACCAATTTCATGATTAAAAACGGACAACTCAAAAGTCTCATATCCAGCCATTGTAAAAATAAAAGTAGTTCGGGAATCTAATGAAAGATCCCTAATCAACTTAGACCATCCATCAGTGAAAGCACATTTGTCGGACAACGCCTCCATCTTCACATTCCAAAACCTATCACCGACATAAAGAGTTGCCGATCCACCTTTATAACTACTGCCGTAAAACTGTCCCCAGAATTTGTCGGGCATGAGCTGTCAATTTGTTAACAATTATGTTAAACAAAATATGCACAAAACAAAATTGACATAAAAAAAGTAATTATTTTATATATACTACTTACAATGAAATCATCATCAACTCTAATGGAAGTGATAAAAGAGTTATCCAAAACACATGACTTAAAGACATCGAGATACCATGTAGATGGTCCAAGACTGTTGAACAACAGATAATCATTTTTTTTGTAAACCACTGTCCGTAACGGCTTTAACAAACCCATCACCTAAAACAGGACCCAACCCATATTTTTCAATTTCAACAATCCATAAGTTGTCAGCAGCAAAAATTTTAATACGATCACCATATGGGAATTGTTCTCCCCACAGTAATGTGGCAAAGTCATACGGTATTTCCTATAATTTGAAACAAAAGACATATAATTATCAACATAATTTTTAGTAAAAATAATAAAAAACAATACATACCACTTTTGTAGGATCATGAACATCGACTAATTTCAAGAAAGAACAACTATTGCTTTTTAGATCCATATCTGTAACAGTATTATCAAGGTTTTCTTTCAGCAAACAATAAAATAATAAAATCACAAAATAAACACATTCAAAACATATAAATAAATTTGTTTTCTTCAAATTACCAATGTGTAAAGTTGAAAATTATTACTGATAATGAAAAAAATTATAGACATATAACAAATCTACAAAGGATAACCAAATTTCAGTAACCTATGTTCTTTGAAGGAAAATTTTAATCAGATTCTTATGAAATAATCACAGTTTCAGATGAAAAATTAAATTTAAAAACATAAAAAAGTGGGCAAATCTTGTAAACATAAGTTAAACATTAAGTTCGGAAAGATATCACCATCAAAATTGGGTTTCAAAGTTGAATGTACAGGCGAACATTGGATCTTGATTTTTAATGCAAAATAAAGAGAATAAAAAGTATGAAAAGCCGGATTGAAGATGAAAGCCATACCTTTTTCGGTTGATTGTAGTGTATAACATGGGATGAACTTGTAAACCCTACAAAAATGACGGTGAGGAAGAGCCAACAGAGAGAAGAAGTTTGATGGGTAATGATGTTTTGTTTGATATGATGGTTATTTTTTCGGTTGAATCAATTTGAAGGGAATATAAAACAATTACACATTCACCCCTTACTAATTTCTAATTGTTACACATATACACTTACAAAAAGTGGAATATAACACTTAAAATACTAAATTACTTTAAAATAAGAGTTAAACGAAAAGTATATGAATTGTAATATTAATATTTCAATAATAGTTTAAAAATTGTTTAAACAAAAAATATGGTAGGTATACTAAAATAATTTGATTTAAAATTAAAAAATTATAATTATGAATGAAGATATAAAATCAAATCAAGTATTTATGTTATAGCAAACAACAACGTAACCGATGAAATCTAAGATTAATACATAAAAAATGTTAATGTAAAAAAAACACAACGTAATAAGTTAAATGTGCAAGAAATGTTGTAATATCAAGATTTTCTAAGAATTAACAATAATACCTATTGTTGTACCCACCTTGTATCTCTGTGACAGAACATCCTTGAAATCAACAAAATCGAAAACGAACTGTGGAGCATCCATGTTACTGCACTTTTCGACAAATGTATGGTAATAAAAGGATAGCTTTTGATTGTTAGGAACAATTTTGAAAGATGCAGTGTTCGCAGCAAGAGATGGCCTTTTTATTATAAGGCATTCATCAACATTAAGATGTCTCTCAAATTTTGAAAACAACCTATGTAAGCAAGAAGCTTGAATTTTGGTACCCTGTAAATAAATAAAAAATAACATGCATAAATTTAATTAATATCAACTTTAAATCATATAAAAATAACAAAGATGAAAAAAAAATTAGTTAGATATTGTACCATCTCATCCATTAGTATCATATCGATACGATATGTCTCTCTTTCATTACCTTTCATCTTCTTTCTCCACAAACTAATAATCTTCACTTTGATAGTGTAGTTTGTACTAAGAGCATCAATATCATTCAAAAAACTAATTTCACCTTGTTCTTCCCTACCTTACCTCTCAAACAGTTACTCAAGAAAAAGAAAAGTTATTATTTGGAATAAATTTATGAATGAAGAAAAATTAAAATGAATTTATATGAAAAATTCTAAGATCATATTTTTAGAAACAATTTTTCCGACAAAAATAAAAAACAAAAAATATGTAAAAATTTGATGAGTAAAATATACATGGGACTTGTTCTTGGGTATCAAAAATTTGTCCAGATCCGTCTCAAACTTGCTTTTGTCCTGAAAAGGGAAACATATATATTAAAAAAATGTAAAGAAATAAACTTAAATTCTAAAAAATATAATGAAGTAACTGAAAAAAAAAACCCTTTAAACTTAGATTTTTTTCAACACCAACAATTGTTTTCGCCTTGGGATCATCCTACGAAAGGTAGCACATTAACCTTTGAAAATTAAAAAATAAACGTAAAATAATTCACTTAATTACAAAATCATATAATTTATTGAATGAACATAAACCTTTAAAGTTAAATCTTCATCACAAACAACCCTTGCTTTGCCTTGCGGTTCAGTTTTTTTTTATCCCAATCATCTTTGAACTACGTATAACAAAAATAATTGTTTAACAATATAGTACCCATAATTATTAAATTTAATAAAGTAACGAAAGAAAAATTGACGAAAACTGTTTAACAATATAAAAAGAATAATAATTAAATTTAGTAAAATAAAAAAAACAAAAAAAATGACAAAAAAATACCTTCTTCTTAAGGTCTTCCATTTCAAGTAGAGATGAGAAAAAGTTATCAAACTTCGAATCATCAATATCCTACACAATTATAAATAAACAAATAAAATGTATAAATACAAAAAAAGATATTTATAATATGTTTTAATAAAATTGATTAAAATATCGGGAATTACATTAAACACAGCTTCAAAACTTGCCAACTGAAATTTGTCATCTTCACATTCCACAACAACACCTTCTTGAAAGTCAGTTCCAGCACTACTACACTTCTCCTTATGTTCAGACTACAAAAAATATCAAAAATAACAATGTGTTAAATTCAATATCAACTTGTAAGCTCGCGTTGATAACTAAATAATAGTGTAGATGTATAATTCTAACCGCAATAAGAAAATCATCACCATAGATTGAGTCATCCAAAACAACTAACTCCACTCTGTTGTTCTGAATTTGAGTACCGGTTTGATGATTAAAGACTGAAATCTCAAAATTTTTATTTCCATGCAGTGAAAAGACAAAGGTAGATCGCCTGTCTAAGGCAAGATCGTTTATCATCTCAGAGCATCCATGAGTAAAAACACAGCTGTCAGTTAATCCGTCCATCTTAACGTTCCAAAATCTATCTCCTAAATAAAGAGTTGACTGACCACCTTTGAAATTTTTACCATAAAATTGCCTCCAAAATTCATCAGCCATTACCTGCATAGCATGTGATAATTAGTAATAATAATTAATTTAAATACCAATATACAGAAATAAAACATTATTCATCATAATTATTGTATAAGATACTACTTACAATAACATCTTCGTGAGGATTGATCTTGGATATAAAGCAATTTTTATGAACAAATGATTTAAACACCATTAGAAAGAATGCTGATGGTCCATATGACTGAAACATAAGGTAGTCATCTTTTCTTACACAACTATCCCGAACAACTTTGGTGAAGCCATCACCAAGAACAGGGCCCACATCAGTTTTTTTCACTCTTACAAACCATAACTTGTTACCATCAACAATCTTAACTGAATCTTTGTAAGGTGGTTGGTCTCCCCAAATCATTGAAGCAAAATCATTAGGTATTTGCTATGAGTTTAAAACAAAATAATAAAAAAAAGAAATGTCAGGTTACTTAAAATATGATTAGTATTAGTAATTAGAATACAAATAAACGTACCAAAAATATCGGGTCATCTTCCTCAATAAGCTTAAAAAATGAAGGACTGTTGTTCAAGGGATCCATATCTGAAATAAAGGTTTATAAATAATTTAAACCTTTAATAATGAAGGTTTTTAAAAAATAAAAACGGTAAAGTATTTATAGAAAAACAATCAATATTCCTAAATCAACAATCAATAAGCTTTAAAAGATAATTTAGTCAATGGACAAACTTCCAAATATAAAAATAAAAAGAAACGGTTTAAAAAAATTAAAAAATATTTAGTTTTTAGATACAAATTCAATATTCCAAAGACAAAAAACATTAAACCGGGTGATAAATTATCAGACCAGTGTAAATAAATCTTCATCATCAAGACAATCAAAACAGATCAAACACTAAAAAAATGCATAATCTTGAATGGATTGAGGCTTAATACACAACAAATTTATTACAAAACAAATATGAAAATGACAAATAACAGAGATTGATAGTCCGGCAATGCACAAAAAAATTAGCAAAAAAATCAAACAAAATACCAAATTACCTTTAACAAATATGAAAATGACAAATAACAGCATACATCTTCGCATCTGTCATTGTCGTCAAAAACTGCTCGGCAATCGCTCTTCCTTCATCCCACTCCACTATAAAAGTTCCGTTAACACCTAAAAATCGATAATCATTTACAACAGTTAAAACAAAAAAATCAATAAATCACGAAAAACTACTACATATCAGGATTCAAATTATTAGTTTTCCGCCAAAATAATATAATTTTCAGAAAACTTAGATATCATCTAAAACTGAATAACTTCAATATACCGGAACAACATTAGATCAGATCTAAGCAAAACTAACCCAGAAGCCATGTCTCTGAAAATCAATGTGATGCTTCAATATAACATTTCTTAGGTCTTTGAGATACTTATACCTGCATTCATAACAAATAATAACAAAAATGCTAAAAAAAACAAACAAACAATGGAGCCTTAAGAAGATTACATTTAGGTCATGCCATACATTCTCATCATTACACATATGCACCCAAAATAGTTGACTAAGTAATCTGACTTTTTTTTTAAATTATCCTTTGACCCATTTATAGATTCTTCCGTGCAACACAAACTGAAACATAAGCAGACATGAATTCATCTATAAAAAGTGCATCAAAAACTCTACTAAATCACCACAAACATAGAGAACCATCAATATAAACTCAAAAATTATGAAAAAAAAACCGTTATCCCATTCAAGCATTTCATCAAACACCTTGCGTGCAATCCAAAAACTGAAACATTTTCAAAAATTTTACACTAAAATTAACGTTCAGTCATCACGGATCTAATCAACCAATTTCCATAAAATTAATAAGAATACAAAAAAAGTTAACATCAATTCAAATCTAAAAAAATCAAAGAATCATATACAAACATAAACTATCTACAACAAAATTCAACAAATAATATACAAACATAAACTTTCAGATCTATAAAATCAAAACTATGTACTCAAAATTCAACAAATAATATACAAACATAAACTTTCAGATCTATATGCACACAAAATTAAATCACCAAAACCCAAGATATATACCTTTATCTCATAATTGTTCATCAAACAACACAAACAAAGTCATAAGATCTTATCAATACAAATTATACAGATATGAAACATAGATTATACAGATCTGAAACACGCGAACCATCCAAGAAAAACTTCCCTTCATTAGGAGATCGAAGAACATGGCGGCGGATTCAGCAATCTTGAAACATTAGAAACATCACAATGTTGCAAAGATTGAAGATTTCGTACCTAATTCATAAATCGATTGGAGAAGAAATTTAATGGAGAAAAATAAGAACTTAGATTGCAAGAACGGACCAGATGAAAAGGGGAATTGAAGAAGAAGATGCGGTGATTGAAGAAGGTTATGTCTAGGGTTTGGCAAACCTGTTGCTGAATCGTTAATGGAGATGAGAAAGAATGCAGATGAAGGCTGGTAGGGTTTTGCAAAATAATATATAAGATCCATTTTAGAAGGTGGATGATCCAAAAGTCCGACCCGATTGTTTCGGATCCCGTGTCCTTTTGTGTTCAAATAGTGAACGTAGAAGCAAAAGCCAATTTCCCTCCTAAACTCACTAAAAAAAGTTGCCACATCAGCAAAATTGTCCAAAATCCAATGCCACATAGCCCACATCACATCTCATTTATATATATATATATAGATGTATAAAAATTATGTTTAAGGTATACTCTCATTTAAATTTATACTTAGTTATTTATTATTGGTAATTAATATTTTTATTATTAGTAATAATAGTAGTAGTGTTAGTATTATTTTACACTAGGGTTATTGTCATGGGCAGGTATTGAGTAGCCTAGCCTTAGTTAGGCATGGACTGATCACCTATGCTTAAACAAGGCAGCACTAACCAATATCCAACCATGATAATGACTAGTTAATGTATATAAAAATATATATACTTTGTACTGTAAGGAGAAGACATATTTTCATAAAACAATACAAGAATTTGAGGGACGAATAAAATTATCTAAATAACTGTCTAAGTATTCATGGACAAGACATTTTATACTTATAAGTAATTGTTCATCTTGTTTAATATTCTACAACTATTAAATACTTATAGAAGTATTATGTATAAAGATCGATAAAAGAATTATGCAGATCAGAGACGTAAACCCCTAGAATTTTTATTAAAAGCTTTCAGTTGATTACACGGTGAATTTGTTCGATCACCATAATTATTGAACTATTTCAATCATTACGACACCTTGCGATATCGGTATAAACTTATAGCTTGGGCTAATCACAATCATTCGAATCATTTAAAACCACATCTATCTTTCAACTAATCAATAAAAAAAAAACCGTCTTAATGCAATTATGTATTAAGACAATAATACACTAACTCTATTGTCTTTTCAATTCACTCATCTCAGCACATTGATTTTCTCATATCATTTTCATGCTTTTATTTCATTTTGAACCTGTCAATTCTAAGTTTTCCTCAGTTACCAATCAAAGTAAGCTTTCTTTTGACAAAGAATTTTATTTATTCTAAAAAGTCCTTCACATTCATTTTAAAAATCTATTGATCATATATCTTTTGGCTTGAACCTAGTCACCTTGGAAATTATATCATTTCATCTCATTCGGTTGTCATCGATTCCTTGAATTAATTCCGTTGAACCATTGAATCCTACTTATTGTACAACTCATATTCACAAAATTTGATATTTTGATTCTGTGTCATTTATCTTAATATTGTTTTTATTAACTAATATGTGACATAAGTCTCAAAGAAATATCGTAACCCAAATCTCGAGGACGAGATTTAAAACAAGGTGGGGAGAATGTAACATTCCTATTTTTATATAAGAATTATAGGTTTGGTTAAATTTATTAACCACTAGTAACTAGTAACTAGTTTATTTTTAATATAAATATTCAACCCAAATATTTTTAAACACTATTTTATATAGTTGGTTGAAATAATATAATTTATTTGTCCTGTATATAGGTGACCTTTCTAAATAAAATAAAAGTATATAAAAACTTATATTGTTAGACGGGTAGATTGCGGGTAAGTTGACTGTCAGAAATATGAAGTACCGAGACGGTCCCAGGAACCGTTTAATAATTAAATTATAAAAAAAATTATATTTGAACCTACTCTGTTTTTAATGAAACTTGGTTCAAAATGTAGATAAGATTATTCTCGTTCTAATGACATATTTATTTTTTATAAAACGTTATATTTTAGAAGTTATAAGCGCCCAATGTTGTAGAAGGCGCTAGGCGCTAGTCGGGCGGTGAGGTACAACCTAGGGATTAATCGGGATTAATCGGAATGGGATTTTTATATGTATTTTTTCAAAATTATATATATATACCCAATAATATAAAAATAATACTTCAAAATTCACATAAATACTTCAAGTTTCAGATAGTATGGTTCGATTTTGACCGATTTTGACCGCCTAGGACCGCCTAGGACCGATTTTGATCGATTTTGACCGACTAATATTGTCCGATTAATCCGATTTTTGACCGCCTAGGACCGATTTTGACCGCCTAGGACCGATTTTGACCGATTTTTGACCATGATCGATTAATTGACCGCCTAGCTCAAAATTAGGCAGTAGATGACCGCCTAGCGCCTAGGTGCCGATTAATCGGCCGCCTAGGCCGATTTCTGCAACCATGTAAGCGCCACATAAGTGAAGCAGTTTAATTAATTAAAATATATAAATAATAAAATAATAATAATAATTAAAATAATGGAAAATGGACATGTCCTACAAAACAATAAATAGAAATTTGAAATTCAAAATGATCTGTACGTGGCATTGAAAGAAAGCATTTCTACATATGAAGTTAAAATGAAAACACAAATGGAATTAAGAGTGATACGTGGCCAAAGTAAGAAAATTCGACCGACTTCGGTCGTTATCCTCAAAATCTTGAAATGCTATAAATAGTAGTATAATTTCCTCATTTATACTCATCTTTCGATCTCACTCTCTACCTATTCTTATATTTTTATTTACACTATAAAAATAAAGCTTTCCCCTGTTTTAAGTGTTTTAACTCCCGATCACCGCTACCCTTTCCGATTGATCTGAAGCCCATAATGCATGTCAGGGCACTGCCCGACTAAGTTTGTTGGGATTCGGTCTCGGGACATCGGGATAAGGTTGAATTAGGGGTATTATACTTACCACGAGTGCATTATATATTTTTAAATAGCTCAGAAGTTATACCCAAAATTCTACCAGGAGGCTTTCTAGTTGAACCCTGAAACCCCAATCCATATCAAAAATCAAGAAATCAAGATTCCTGGTTCTCAGGCGGGCCGCGTAAAGAATAGGCAGGAGGTCACGCGGGCCGCGTCAACTTGAGAGTTGACCGGATAAGCATCCGGGGCTACGTGTCATCCACGTGGCATACCTACTGATGACCCAGCAACCCTACGCGTAGGCTAGGTACCCTCGCGGGCCGCGTAAGGATCGAGCAAGAGCTCACGCGGGTCGCGTGAGACCCAAATTTCTGCTATAAATAGGACAGGCTACGAGCATTCCTTTGGTGTCGAAATCATTTCATAAAAACGAAGTTTGGCTGCTCAAAAGTCGAAATTACAATTAATATAGCGAGGCGCTGCTACGATACCGGGTATTAACTCGATCGCTGCTACGATTCAATGTCCGATCGATTGAAACTATCCGACCGGATGTTTAAGTGCTATCCTTTGTCATTAGTCGTGATTCCGACAGGATGTTTGAGTACCACCCGAACTCGGGGAATACTCTGTCATTCGTTGTGAATCCGATGGATGTTTAAGTGATTGCACTTTGTCATTTGTCGTGAGGGTTTTAATCTCGTGAGTTATCGTAAATGTTGTATTAGTTATTTACCTAGTTCGTGTGCACTAGGTTACAAGACTAATCAATAGGCTAAGCTCTGCATGTATAAATCTGCATGCTTATAATGTGAGTCATTCTCTTTTTATCAAATTACTTTCAAAATCATGTTTATTTTCAAGGTTATAATTACAGGGATTAAGTCTTTGTAATCACCAAATTACAGCCGGTATGTGGGGTTTTGTATACATTACTTGATAACCATCACTATTGGACAACGGGTTAGCCAATGAGTGATATGACCATAGTCACAGACACCATTGGACTCAGAGGTTACCGATGGATGTTCGAGTGACAAATACTGTGGGTAGTTGGTTGATTTCAGGAAACATTGTAATCGCTCTTAATACTGTAGATTATAACAAAAGTATCATTTTAAGCAAAATGAATGAACTCACCAGTATTTCCTGCTGACAAAGCCTTTTTAAAATGCGTTTCAGGTAATTACAGTAGATTGGAATAAGAGTTGGATACGGCACTGAAGGGCTTCAAGAAGTGGCTTATTTTATTAATTAAATTAAATTAAGAAATATTGTTTTATGTAATTGGGTTTATCCCTTATTAAAGCTACCTTTGTAAAACATGGGTTTATCCCATCTATTTAATAAATAAAATCCGGTGTTTTCTAAACTCTGATATTTTTCCTAACTCACGGTTCTGATGAAATTTCCGCTGCACTATTTTTTCAGAATAATCACCGGTACCACTTGGCTGTTCGCGGCTCCCGATTCCGTCCAGGGTGGGTCGGGGGCCGTGACATTTACCATATACTTTATCGTAACATTATTTATTTAAAATTCAATTCCTTATAAACTGAATTTATTTAATTTAGTAGTAACCGGTTAAATACATCAGATGTTTATCATAACGATTTAAGGTCTTGGGATTTATTATTTGGTCGCTCAGAGGTGTTTATTAACATGTCGACCCTTTTAAATCCTACCATACATCTTTTACTTGATCCGGGTTCCTGACACGTTTATCTTACATGACACGTGTCTTTATTTTATTGGGTATGATTTTACGAGGTGTTACATACCATTTATTCAAAACTACAATATTTCAACAAAAGCACAATATTCCAACAAAAGCACAAATATTCCAACAAAAGCACAAACAAAACTATTGAACCAAAAATTACATACCCTAGGCTGTATAAAATGGATAAGAAACCAAAAATTACATACCACACAGTCATCATCATCCAAGTCAACTCTCGACGACTTCAATCCACCGTTACTCTCCTTCTCATCATCATCTGAACTTATTTCCAGCACCACTGCTTTCGGATCCATCGCAAAAGTTTATCAAATTAGGGCTAAATGTGTCGATTGATGTTTAAATTGTTGGTCAGTTGTTACTCACTCTGTTGTGGAATTCCTTTCTTTCTTCAATCGACACATTGTTTAGGAAGATTCTAGAGGAAGAACTAAAGAGGAGATAAGACGATTGTGAGGATGATGGAAGACAAAGTTGGTTTTAGAAAGAGAATGATGGAAGAGAGAGAAGATGTTTATCTGAGATGTGGTTTTAGGTTTATGTTTAGGGCTTTCAAATTTGAAATCTTTTAAATTATCCTGCCTAAAAATACCACTATTAGTTATATTAAAAATCAATGACATCTTTTATAGATTATATTATAAACCGGAATTATGACATCATCATTGACATGTGGCATACCTTAGAATTTGACACGTAGGCAGTTTTACATCAGCTCATCTTCTCTTATTATAGAAAGTATAGATATAAGGAAGAACATAAACAATGGTGACTGAGGCACGTGAAGATCACGCTTCCCTTAAAACAGATTTCGGGCCACCCAGGTGAACCCGTCTGTTTCCCAGGGTACAACAGCCTAAGCAGATTGTACTGCCGGGATTAGCCTAGCACCTGAAAAATACCTGAAACAAGAGTGCGTAGAGATTCAAAATTAGGGAATTCGTTTGAAGCTGTGTGTGTTGTATGAACCATACGATTTTCAGTGTTGTGTATAAAACAAAGCACAAAGCTTTGTATTTATACTGATTGGAATTCGAAAGTGATAACTGTAAGACCCTTATCTTGTATAACAATTTATACAATACATATTGCATTTATACTTCATTTATTATTAAAACCATCGAATTAACAAAATTTATACAAGATTCAACACCTTCAAAAGACGTTCACTAACGTTTCAAAATTGACCCGTTTGATTCCATTAGCGAAATCCATCGCCTTATTAGAATCAAACATGTAGTATTCGAGTCAATTTGACCCGTTTAAGCTTTTAAGTGGAATCCACCACTTTCATCATTTATACATTATCGAAATTTCTATTTTTTTTTCTTGTTTGGGTACTACAAACGAAATCCTTCGTTTTAGTAATATCCAAACATCATAACGATTTGGTTATCATTCAACAACTAAACATAAAAGTGCTAACAAGATATTACGAAGCGCATAGCCGCGTACCTTTCAAAGCTTTCCTTTTAAGCGGTTATCCGTCTCGCCTTGCACACTCGACGATCCACCCAAATTACCTATAGAATTTAATTCGAATATATCGCTTAGAACTCATGGTTCAATGCTCACCATGTAATACTCTTGGTTAATCAATTAAGCGATTATTTCATATTTTTCAAGTATTCCAATTCACTTAAACATTTTGTCAAACACCTTAAAGTCGAGATTATCATACTAACAAGATTATGTTCATCATCAACAAGTTACTCATATGAACTCATCATCTTCATAATCCTATGCCTAGTATGAATGAAACAACACCCAATTTGTATCATAATATTCAATTAACATCAAATATCACAAAGATTCAAATATTTAACACTAACCCATATCACACCTATATGACAAACATTGAAGCTAATAGGTTATGACATGAATTGATCAAATTATTGTCTAAGACTTGTTTCTAGACTTGTATTCATCATAATTTACACATAACATCACTCAATTCTTTATTAATTTCAATTACAAGAAATCATGTAAGTTCAACACATCACCAAATCTAATAATTTAACATACCTTGTGATCTACTAAGTATGATGATCACAAATTCAGCCTTTAATCACCTTCAATTTGGTTTTGTTTCTTGATTTTGAGTGAAATTGTAGAATTTAGGGTTTTGAAGAGCTTTGTCTCGCCCCTGGTGTTTTGATCAATCAGGACACACACAAAAAGTGTGTGTTCTGATGTTTATCCAGGATTTTGACAAAACAACTTTCAAATTTGGCAACTTTGGCCCATCTAGTTTCTAAATTTTATAAAAGGGTTAGAATACTTTGATTTCCCATCTTTTATAACAAGATTTTAACTAGGTTAATTATTCCTAGTTTTTATTCTCACTATTTTATTATAAATTTTATAACTTATACATGTACACCAACACATATAGTTTAATAATTTTAAAGGTGTTACAATAACTTAATATTGAATGCACCATTCAATAAAATCAATTCTAGAATTCAATAGCACAATGAATTCTGAAGCTTATAAAAATAAATTTTAGAATTCAATGGCACAATGAATTATGTAACTTATCATTTGACTGGTGGAGTTTGAACAGTCTCTAGCTGACAACACCAGGTCAAGATGCATCTAAAAAAATATTAAAGGCGGCTCCAAGCGGCTCGCGGCGATGCGAGCGTTCGAAGTGCAAGTGCGCCATCAAAGCGTCACATTGCGCCCATCGCCCTTGTCCCGGTCCCGGCCCCGGGCGCGTGTCGGGCGCTTCGCACCCTCCTGGCTACCACTGGGTGTGAGTTGTCACACAATAATACATTCGTGTAGAGAATTCTAATTATAAATCCACAAAATATTTATCTCTCCACCTATGTGGGACAAGCTCAATTTCCCACATGTTTATGGTTCGAACACACAAACTTAATGCATAAGATCTCTCATTCATCTTGGCTTAATTATTAAATAATCATTATATTAATTCATAAAATAATATTATTTATAAAATTTCCAACAAATAATTATAAGAAATTATTAGTAAAATTAAAAGTAAAAGAAATAAATATATTTTTGTTATATATAATTCATAACACAAAATATTTAAAAGTTAAGAACCATTTTTTAGTTTATTTCTGTGTAAAGTGTATGTCATATATTTTTTGTTAGGTTAAAAGTTAAGAACTATTTTTTAGTTTATTTCTGTGTAAAGTGTATGCCATATAAGTTTTGTTAGGGAAAAGTGAATATAGTATTTTTTTTTTTTAGTCATTTCGATCTAACACTTAATTATATCTTTTTGTTGCATTGTTGATATTTGATAATTGCTTACTTCTGAAGTCATGCCATGGATTTGAAATACTTAATGACAAAGTTACAAATTAGGCCCTTTGACAAGAAATATTGAATTGAGATTTGTGTCCCAAACCAACAACCATGTACGAAAAATAGAAAAAAAAAAAACAATATTCTAGTGGAGACAAAAAAAAATGACATTTGAAAATTGAGATAGTGATTTAAGTTACTGGTAATTAATGGCAATGATGCAGCAGGGAGACAAATGTTTCGGAGAGTGCGTCTCATATAGATGAACAACAAGTCGACAATGGAAGTAAAATTGAAAAAGAAAGTTGGATTTAGTCAAAACGACATAGTTTTGATTAGTTTCTTACATAATGTTAAATGACTTAAGAGCACAATATTCACTTTTTCATTTTTTTTAATGTGTAATTATTAACATTGACAGAAAAATGTTGGACGAAAATTGGATTTAGGCATGGAGGGAGATAAGAGAGATTTATAGAAATATATAAGTAACTTCAAAAGAATTAATCTATACAAGAATAAAGATAAATAATGCAATAAGTTTTAACCAATGGTCTATTGACAAAGACAAAATCTTTAACTACCTAGGGTCTGTTTGGTATGGCGTAATGGAATACATGAGGGAATGGAATTGACGAGGTAATGAAATGGACAAAGGAATGAAATGGATCATTCCATTCCATAGTCTTGTTTGGTTACCATGCAGATCGGCGATGGGTGGTGGCGGTGATCGGTGGCGGCTAGTGGCGGTGGCAGTGATGGGTGGCGGTGGTCGGTGGGTGACGGGTGTTAGCGGTGGCGGCGATGGTCGGGGTTGGCGGTGGTCTGCGGTGGCAAGTGGGAGCAATGGTGGTGGCGGCGACGATGGGTGGTGGTGGTCGACAGTAGCGGGTGGTGGGCGCGGAGGATGGTGGTGGTGGTCAGCGGAGGGTGGCGGTGTTCGGTGGTTGCAGGTGGCGGCGATGGTGATCGATGGTGGTGGCGACGACGACGGTGGGTGGTGGTGGTCGACGATAGCAGGAGGTGGCCGCGGAGGGTGGTGGTGGTGGCCGGCGGAGGGTGGCGGTAGTGGTCGGGGTGGCGGTGGTCGGTGGTGGCGGGTGGCGGCGATGGTGGTCGATGATGGTGGCGACGCCGATGGGTGGTGGTGGTGACGGTAGCGGTTGGTGGCAGCGGAGGATGGTGGTGGTGGTCGACAGAGGGTGGCGGTAGTGGTCAGTGTGGCGGTGGTTTGCAATGGCGGGTGGCAGCGGTGGTAGTCGATGGCGGTGGCGGCGGGCTGCTGAGGATGGTGGTGGTGGTTGGCGGAAGTTGGTGGCGGGTGGTGACGACGGCAGGTGGTGGTGGTAGATGGTCGATGTGATGGGCGGTGTTTGTGACGTAGGCTGAGAGAGGGAATGAAATGGAAAAAAAAGGGGAGTGGATGGAATGAATTTGAGGGAATGGAATGACTTATGTAATGGGTGATTCAATTACGTTGACCAAGCAAACACACTTTTTTTCATTCCCTCGTAATAGTTCATTCCATTCCACCTCCCATTCCTACATACCAAACACTACCCTAGGTTTGGGAGGGATGTCTTGGGTTCAAACTTCACATACAACAGTGATTAATAGAAATTTGCCGTAAAAAAATGGGTTCAAGCTTCACATACAACAGTGATTAATAGAAATTTGCCGTAAAAAAAGGAGTTTTAGAAAGATACTAGGTGTACACCCGTGTGAGTACACGGGTTTGTTCTAATAACGATCGGAATCAAATACTAAAATACATATTATAATATATTATAATATACATATTTAAATTCTACACAATAATAGACAAAACCTATTACAATTGTAACAATCAGTTAGGAAGCAAATTGGCATAATAAGCTATATATTAATGTAGTGATACACAGTCAATAAAAGCCCCTAAGCTTCTTTGCATTTAAAGTTTTATTCCAAATCAACAAATGAACATATAGTAAACGATGATGGGTAATATAGTAAACTTACCTCCCTAAAAACAGGAAATTGAAAGTTTCAAGCGAGCTCGAGTTGTTTACAGACTTCATAGAAGTCAGAAAGACTTTCAGCCAGTAGAAAATTTGATTATACTTTGTGATGGCATTAGAAACAGTAACCGCAGTAGAAACTCCTTTGCCGCTGCCAGACATGTCTTCTCCCAATAAAAGTTTTGTGAATCTTTCTTTCATCATTTCAAGCTCTGTTTCAAAAATATATCAAGAACAAAACCTTAAAAAATGGATTTTGTTCTCATTTCAAGGGGTTTTTGAAGGTATGTTTGAGTTTTATTATAGTGATTTAAAGTTGCTATAGAAAGTAAACTAATAATTACATAAAATTTCGCAACATATAATGCCAAGTGAATTGAAAAGAAACTAATTTTGAAATTCAAGCAAAATTCATATCATCTGAAAAGTTAAAGCATTAATTTCCTGTTAATGGGTCATAACTCATAACTATGTGATGATTATGTAATGATTTTGTAACCAAAAACTGCAGATAAACTAATTCTAATGCAATAAAAACTCACCCAAATCCATAGGTTCATGACTCTCAAGCTTATCTTCTTCGGTTTCAAACGTGTGAGTCGGTTTCTTTACTCCAAATCTTGACAGGGCGGGCCGGTAAGGGGATCTCCCGGCAGCCGGCCAGCATACCGGAGACTGCGTCTCCGACGAACAGCTGTTAAGATCATCCGTTAACTGCTCAGAGAAAGCTAAGTTAGAGCAACATGTACTACACGGGTAGAAGATTATAAAATGTTTAGTACATAACCCTATAAATAATTTTTATAAATGATATAAAATATTAAATTAAACTACAATAATAATTCAAAAAACCTATAAACAATTCATGATGATGAGAAAATGAAACTACGATTATAAATCTAACTGGTTGGTTAAACACATATGCAGTGGCGAAGCTTGAGATTTCCGACCGGGGGGTCGAAAACGTATATACCTAATAAAATTATAAAACCGGGGAGTCGAAAACATATATACCTAAAAAATTCTATACGAAAACTACATGAGCGAAAAGTTCGGGGGGTCACCCCCCCCCCACAAAGTTGCGCCCCTGCCCATATGACATATACGTTCAGTCTTACGTAACTGAAGATTTTCTGTTAAAAAATGTAACTGCAGATTTAATGATGTATGTCATTCAGACTCACACTACACATATTGAAGTTCTGTTTAAAATTAGATCAGCCATTAAGTAGAAATGAATGTTAATAACATTCTGCTCGTCAACATTTCACTAAAGTAATCATTTTAAGATTAACCAAATGATAGCACACATGCTTTAGATGACACATAGACAAAACGACATTAATTTTAATATAAAAAGGCAATTCAAAGTTCATATTATCTGCTAGTTTTTGCTAAAAAAAACAACAATATCCAGCATATACATATACTAATAAATGTCTTTTGTGAGATTAACATTTCAAACAAACCTTAAATTCAATTCAGAGTACAATCTTTTGGCTTGTATAAGCAATCTAAGAGATCACAACTTAGCGTGAGTGAGTTTAAATGTGTCCTTGAGCCTATTGGATATCAAATGAGCCCCATGATCATGGTTCAAGTTCATACTGAGAATAATTTCGGCTCTAGGCTCCAGGCACAAAATAAAAATTATACATCATGATAATTTACTAACTTCTAAAAGTTGAGATAAATCAATCCTCCTAGAGCCATAAGATCCTTTTGGCTAGCAAACTATAACAAACATATGATCAAATAATAAGGCCTTTGAGATCTTGTCTTTAAGCTAGTCATGGATCTTTGTTGTGTTGATTCGGGGCGTCTTCGTGCAGTATCGGGGCCTGATTCTTTTCCACAGTTGGTAGAAAACTTTTCGTCTTTCTGGAAGCACAAATGGTAAAATATGAACGAAAGTTGTATAACATCATAGTTTTGTTTAATTGATGTCTGAGAAATACTCACCGGAACGCGATATGTTCACTTTATTACACTTATATCTTTTGTAATCTCTTTTTTAGGAGCTGGATTATGAAGCTTTTTCTCTAGAATAGCTTCCTTCATGATCCCTCTTTCCTAAAAGAAAACAACAGCTTATCATCGATGTTTTGGAAGCCAAAAAGTCATCAATTATGAACTGCAATAACAAATTCTTACATCAGTTATGAATTTTTGAATTTTAAGATTAACCAACATCATACCTGTTATTATCTTGAGGATTTAATGCATTTTCTTTACCTTCGTCTATCTGCTCACTTACAAATCCTACATCCACTTCAGTATTTGATTAACCAACATCCACTTTGAACAACCTACATGACTTTAAGATTAACCAACATCATACCTGTTATAATATGTTTTTTAGTATTTGATTCCGAATTTCTGATCGTTATTAGAACAACATCATACCTGTTAGGGTTTAATCATTACACAAACATGCATCAAATTAGCTCAAGATTTTCCTTCAGTTGTTTAATCCACATGCCACATATCAAGCTCACCAGCAAGACAACACAATTTTAACATAAATAAACCCTAATTTGACAACATGCCTAAAATCAGTGTCCAAACAGAATACACATAAATACAGATAAAAATCAGTAATCTCACATTAAAAAAAACTATAGAAGAACCTGATTGTAGTGACCCAACATTTGTGAAAGTGATTCGGCAATTCGGTACTTGATTGGTTGAAGTTTTGGTTTCTGGTATCCATTATCTTCAAATCGATAGCCTTGGTGAAGGACAGAATACAATCGATGAACTATAAATACAGATAAAAATCAGTAATCTCACATTTTATTCTTTGACGCAAAGGTAAACCCAACAACATGCCATAAAAGAGCATGTGAAAAGTTTAACCATCATCATTTTTACATTTCAGTGAACTAAAATTAAAAATTAAAAATCCATAAAATATCAAAGAGCAGGGTCAAGATGATTACTTTTGCCCATTAGCAATAGGACCAAGCACCAATAGGAACCAAGTCCAAGGAATCATTTAAACCTTCTACATAATCTCGCTTCACCTGCAAATGATATTATACCAATTGAGCATTAAAAATAATTTAACACTGACTCATGAAACAAACAAACCTTTAACGAAGAATCCGAACGCTTTGATGGGAGATAACCAGCTTCAAAGTCTAAGAGATTTTACCATCATTCCTTCACATGAGGAATGGAAAGCTTCTTCGAAAAACAGGTTCATTTTAGTCACTGTGGATTTGGGCATGATAGGCTAAAAACATAAATAAATAAATAAATAAATAAATAAATAAATAAAAATAAAAAATTCAAAAATTCAAAAAAAAAAAAAATTTATTATATGACCCATATTGCGAATCGCATCCCTTTTGACCCATTTGATTTGTTCCATCTTTATACAATATTTAAATGTTTACCCACTTGATCCACTAAAGATAAACATAAACTCGATCACCCATGCTTTTGGTAAAAACAGGTGAAACTGTTGTCCTTTCGGGAGTGTTTAACCATTCACAAAACCCCTAAACACCTATCTATTGAACACGAATCATAGCCGCTGACCACTCGATAACACCGTAGCTTTTAACAGCTCGATAAGGTCCATAAACCACCCGAAACATTGCTCCGTATTTCAATCGTCGGAGGAAATAATTTTATAAACAGCCCCTTGATTGTATAGTTACAAATTAGAAAATTATACGATTTTTATAAAAGAAAATATGTACTCAAAGCAATATTAATAAAACACAAAAATTAAATATAACTTTAATTTTTGTAGGATTCCCTGTACGTGTAATGTGAGCCATCCTCTTATGTGGAGGACCTAAAAATTAAAATCACATTGATTAGGCTTCCATACCTGTACGCATAAATAAAATCATAACAGTAGTATTTACATTTAGAAGACTTGTAAATGCTCTTTTTTAAAACCTCCTAAATCCTTTTTTATTAGAAAAAGTTTGATTATTACTTAAATAATAAATAAATATGTTCAAAGAAGAAGCTAGCAGCAAAACATACCACCCAAGGTGTTCGTCTATGCCCACTCAAAACCTTTAAACACTTTCCAGTTTGGCAGTAAATTATTTTAACAGTATGATCACCACTGTCAAATCCAAAAAAATGAGTGAGTTCAATTATTTAAAAATATAGAGATAACATCTTATAAGAGAACAAAGACAACCAAGAACATACTGAGTAGAAGCAAGAATTTTTCCATCCGGACTAAATGATGCTGCAAAAGTCGACCTCGGTGAAGGCATTAATGAACAATATTTGGCTGATAACCACCCCGAAGACTCGGTTTCCACCCTATACAAGCAATCAAATTGAAACATCATACAATTGCTTTTACATATTTTAATTTACATCAAATAAACAACTTAGAGGTGACAAAATAAGCGGGTCGGGACTCATTCACCTATAAAGATAAAATCCAACCCAAATGGACTCATTCATAAGCAAACAGGTCAAATTTGCCACCTTTAAGACAGATATATGACAGTATGAGCAACATAAATAAAACTTTGGGATCTACGTAAGTACCATGAAAGAAGTTCACGCCTTGAATCCCTTGCACTTTCACTGTTCGGCTTAACATATCTTCTATGGTTGAGATCAAAATTTCTACCCCTAAGCCTTCTCGGCACATGCTTTTTTATTCTTGGAGCTATCTCTCTCTTGGTGAACATTTGGAACACATTTCTACTACTGAAAAATTAACCAGTTAGACGCCTAGAATACAACAAATCTCATCACAGCATAATTGTAGTAGCTTTCAACATTAAGAAAACAATTCACTTGTTTCAAAGCTACAACATACAGTATGATGACATACAAATCAATGATTACAAAGATCTAGCTCAATTTCTAAGAAACAAAATCCGAAAAACAACATACTTCCCATAACCTCATGAAACAAAACCGAATCGGACTACTAAACTGTATAATTCACACCTCACACAATCAAGTATCCGGTTAAAACACCAAAATTCAGCATCAATCAATCGAGATTCCTAAATTTTACATTAAGAAACTGAATCTTCAAATTATAAAACAAAATCATATCAACTAATATACTGCAGTAACTCTCATAACCTTAAATTGATACTATAAACAATTCGTTCATCTTCAAATAATATCATACACCATCAAAATAACAAAATTGAACCTAATCACACACACACAACCTAATTTCTCTAATCGATCACAAATATATCGTGATCCTACTAATCATCTCAGATCTGATCATCCTAACTAATAATCATGAACAAAATATTGACCTAATCAACGAAACAGCTAAAATCATCCATATATTTTTATATAACAGATTCATAACTAAAAACCAGCAAGGAAAAAAAACGGAAATGATACCTGGGGTATGGAACCAAATTGGTCTGAAACTCGTTCACATTGACATTCAGTTCTCCATCAAATCAAAGCGATGCGGTTAAAGAAGAAATGACCTATAACAACAGAAAACGATCAATAACACACTTCCTTGCAAAAACACAAACTGAAACAGATTCAATTCCATTCAGGCATTTCATCAAATACCTGAGAGACAAGCCTGTTCAGGTCGGTATAAGTTGGCCTCTCGATATCAAGCGACTTACGACAGATATAGTAAATAGCTTCGTTATCAAGAAGTAACAAAAACCCTAATTGCTCAAAAGATGAAACGATTATTAACAACAAAAACACAAATGGAGAAGTAACCATTTAGGAAGAATAAATAGAATTGAAAAATGATTTGGTATTAGGAAAGATTAAACATACCTGATGCCTGAATCGACACCTGAGATTCCACATATTAGGAAAGACATGGTTCTGCTGTGGGAGACAACCGTGATACATCAGCCACCATGAAATCAAAGGATTAGGTATAAAGAAAACATATCTGGATCTTTGATTTTCACCTTGCGGTTCTTGACATCGAACCCTAGAACCGCCATTGAGAGCAAAATCGGAAAAGATCTGGGAGAAATCTTCAGAATCGCTTGGATCGCCTGGGTGGCCAGAGAGAGAGAGAGAGTGGCGGATCTTTGACTTTCCCCATGTCTTTTTAAAATGTGGAGAAGGGTTTGAATTTTGAAATTCAAATTTTCCTCCCTCTTTTTTCTACTGACTTTTTTTTACCAACTATTATTAATTAAAAAAGATTGAGATTTAAAATGATTTAAAAAAATCGGAATTATGAGATCAGCGGAATGACATCAGCCGAATCTATGTGGCATCCTAGGTGGCGTACCTAATATGCTGACACGTAAGCAAAGTGAGGTCATGCTCTAAGCTCCTTTTATAGATAGTATAGATGATTTTACATCATACATTTGTGCTTGCTTCCTCAGTTCCTCCTGCCAGAGAGGCCCAGACTCTACTCATGACTCAACCCGGTCATATAGCCCATATTGATGAAAACAGCCACATAATCCAAAGAGCACTTCGTATTGGGTTTTCAGGCCCGACCTGATACAATGGGCTGGGCCAAAAACTTGCCCATTTAAGTAAAGCTCAATCATGATTCATGACTCTGAGTCATGACTATCATTAGAAAATAAGTAAATAACAACCAGAGTGATGCATACTACATATTATACAATAAAGTTTTTTTATAGTGTTCGAAACTTCTGATGATTTTAATTTATCGTGACAATATTTAAAATTAAGTCACTCTTTTGTATTATAGAGTTGTATTTTTCTTTTTACTTTTACCATAAAAAAATTATGTGTGACACATAAATTATTAATTTCATGTCACTAAAATTTTACATTTTAAACGAATTAATAGGGACAATCCATTTTAGGGAAAAAAAAAAGGATGACGTGGACCAAAGGGGTTAATTTAAAAAATATATATATAATATAAATTTTGATTTATCATAGCAATTTTGATTTATCATAACATTTACATTTAGGTAGTGTTTGGTTTGAATGAATGAGAGGGGGAATGAAATGTATCATCACGATGGAATGAATAAAGAGTGTTTGGTTGGTCAATGGAATGAAATCACTCATTCCATAAGACATTTCATTCCCTCAAAATCATTTCATCCACCCTCATGTTTTTTTTTCCATTTCATCATCTCTGGCACCATTTATCAACAACACCACAACCCACCGCCACCACCACCCACCACCGACGCCATGGCTGCCTCCACCCGTCACCGCCTCGACAGCCACCGCCGCTGCCGCCGCCACCACCCGCCGCCGTTGCCACCCACCGCTGCCACCAACCACCACCGCCGCCAACGCCACTTACCTCCACCACCCACCACCAACGCCGCCTCCACCTGCAACCCGTCACCGCCTCTGCCGCCACCCCAACAACCACCACCGCCGCCGTTGCCACCCATTGCCGCCACCAACCACAACCACAACCGACGCCAAAGCCACTTGCCACCACCACCGTCGACGCCACAACCACCATCGCCTTCGCCACCAACCACCACCTACAGCTACTGCCACTGCCACCCCCGGTGGCCCCACCCGTCGTCGCCACCTCCATCACCACTCGCCATCGTCAGCACCACCCATCGCCGCCTCCGCCACCACCTATAACCCACAATCACTACCATCGACCACCACCACTCACCGTTGATTTTATTCATTTGTTTTTTCTTACCTACCAAACAATACACAATAATAATTCATTTCATTCCATTCCCACATGGTAACAAAACAAGACATGGAATGATAATGATCTATTGCTTTCTCTCGTCCATTCCACTACCTCGTTCATTTCATTCACTCGTCCATTCTATTAACTCATACCAAACAGACCCTTACTTGTTTATGTAACCTAACTACCTAAGTCACAATTTATATTTGATTTTATATAACGAGTTAAAGTTAATTCTTTTTTTATAATATTGCTATATTATTTAATTCAACTTCAGCTAATAGACGAAATAACAGGAAAAATGACCTAAATAGTCATGTTGACCAAACTTTTTTTTTTCTAATACGGAATGGAAATTTAGTCTTCATCAAAGTAGTTATATTAGCTGTTATATTAGGTCTGCCGGTTGAGACGGCTAAGATTTAACCTACACCATGGTGATACGGCTATGATTTAGCCTACACTTTTTGCGAGGAGACTAAGACGACTAAGCTTACACTTTTTGTGAGGCAGCTGAGACGGCTAAGCCTGTGTGTTTAGGTTGCAGGGTATGGGGGACGTCCCCATCCCCGTCTTGGTTCGGCGCCGGCGTCACCCCCCCCCCCCCCCCCCGGTCTTCATCCCGTCCCCGTCTTCAACGTCGAGGAACAGACGTTCAGGACGATCCACCCCTTTTTATCAAGTTGCAACTCTTAGGCTTTAGTGATTTGTACATTAGGCTGGTGGTACTTGTACATAGTGGTGGGGTAGGATCATCCTCCCATGCCCTCTAGTTTTGTGGGATGGACCATCCTTGGGAGGACTATGACGTGGCGCCTACGTGGCGGATCATCCTCCCTTGGAGGACCATCACCATACCCTCTAGCCTTAGTGATAGCGCCAACTAAGCCCACACTTTTGGAGGCTTAGCCCTGCTTTTGGTGTCAGCTAGGCTCAACCTGTTTTGTTGGGAACGGCTAAATTTTTATGCCTATATTGAAATAAAAATCTGGTCAAAATGACTATTTAGGTAATTTTCCCAAACTGATACTTGCCTCCAATTTGAAATTAAAAACTCCTGTAAAACCTTTATCAGCAAAGCTGAAATTGACTAAAAGACCTTTAGCCATAAGGCCTGCTATTGTTTGAATGTATCATATGTGATGAACTTTGCGCCAAGTGTTTGAAGAAACAAAAAGGAAAAAGACAGAAGAGGACAATTCTACATGGTGGTGGTCCAAAAGGGTAGTAAAGTAAATCACATGCAAAGCAAGGGCACTTAATTTATTCATTCACAATGACTATATAGAAGGTCCATTCAATGGTTGTTTTCATGCACACTCAAATATTTTTGTTATTGTTTTGTATTGCAGAGAAATGGTTTCAAAGGTGGAGGGAGTGATGAAGAAGAGGCAACAATGGAAGAAAAGTCAACATCAGAAAAATCAAAATTGTCTTGAACAGACACTAATGCAATGCAACAAAAGCAACACACCCAAGTTCAAAAGAAACGCGTCTTGTTTTGAAGATGATGGTGTTTCATCCGCTATATTGTTGCTAGCATGCATCGTCTGTCGCTCGTCTACATATCTAAAATCGTTTTAAATTTTATATATTGTTCTTTGGCTATTTTCTTGTTAGCTTTAATTGTGTCACCGGTCTTTCTAATTATGGTCCAACGGTTTCAAGTCATTACTTTACAATGTTTAAATACCTTAACAATGTAATGTTTTGTTTCATAGTAACATTAAGTAAAATGATTTATGGTTTAATTTGGTTAAAGCTAGATGGGAGTCCCCGCCGTGATGTGAGGGATCTTACAATTTGTTAATCGTTTCTATTATGTCGAATTATGTTACCATAAACTAGTAAATATATTAACTAACGTTAATTGTTTACAATAGTAATACAAAATTTACAATCAACTATTTTAACTAACTAACACATCTATTTTTCACTTATTTCGTTAACATTCGTAGGCATTGCAAAACGCGCTACAAGTGCATCAAATATAAGTTGTAGTTTGGCTTGTTTTGTACGTAGGTTGCTAACTCTTTCGGTTAGCTCGTTTAATTTGTTATTTATTCGGCGATCCGACTGAACGACCTCCTCAAGTAGCCTAGAAAGTTGTTCTAAGACATCCAAACCAACTTTCGAGCTTGACATGATATAAAAAAGGAAACATATAATGAATCAACAACCATATACTATAACCAAACTAAAAACAATTATGCAAACAAATATAAAAGGAACACAAATTGGCTCGCACACATCATTTTAACCTTTTATTATGTCAAAGACGCGGTAACCACCTAGGCGTAGGGTTAAATGGTTACTTGTCATCGTTGACAATGCTAGAACCACAATACGTAAACCAAAAAAAAAACATTAAAAAACAATTAACAACCCAAATGGGATGACTGTCCATTGGTAAAGACAAAACCTTTAAACATCTGGGTTTATAAGAGCAGGCGGGGTGGTCCGTTATGGACTACCCATAACGCGTGATCCCATCACGAACACCGCCACCGCCCATGATATAACGCGTTATACTTTCAACGCGTTGAATCCATCACGCGTTGAAAGTTTGAAAAATTGGACGGTTGTTGATTCATTTAATTGATCGGCCCAATCATATTATTTCATCAAAGCATCTTGTGTCAGCCCATTGTTTGTTTTGGTCCAATCACATTTTAATATCAAAATTGTTGTCGGCTAGTATAATATTAGAAATTCATTTCAGTATCGGTCCAATTACTGAAGTGTGTCAGCACACTAAAATAAATTTAAAATGAAAATTAAAAAAATTAGGGAGTGATAGAATTCTATCACTAGTGATACCACCCCCTACATTTCTATCACTAGTGATAGAATATTGGGTGATGACATAGCATGATTTGATTGGATAGTGGGAGTGATAGAAACTATCACTAGTGAACCACCCCTCCTCCCTTAAGGAGGAGGTCTTGGATTCAAGTCCCACAGATGACAAGGATAAAAAAATTCGCCGTTCAAAAAAATAACCAACAAAGAAAGAATAAGTTTTTTTCCCGATATTATTTTTTGGCTTAGAAATATGTTTTACACCGGTTGCTTTCATTAAGTCATCTTAGTTTTTGTAAAGAGTAAATTTCTGTTTTCATCCCTGAGGTTTGTCAGTTTTAACTAGTTTAGTCCAAACATTTAATTTATAACAAATCCAGCCCTGAAGTTTGCATTTCTTAACGCTTTTCATCCCTAAGGGTTGCTTTTTCATTTAATTCTTAGGGATGAAAAGCGTTAAGAAATGCAAACATTAGAGATGAAAAGCATTAAGGAATGCAAACATTAGGGATGGTTTTGTTATAAATTAGATTTTTGGACTAAACTAGTTAAAATGGACAAGCCTCAGGGACGAAAGCATAAATTTACTCTTTTGTAAACTATGTTATACTCATCTATACTATATTATAATGCATGAGGGAAGAGTATTTTAAGATACCCAAAAAATAAGAACTTTTTCCCTCTTTATTTATAAAAACACCCCTAAAATGAGGGTAACTTGGTCTTTTAAACACTAATTATATTTTAGTCCCTCATATTATTGCACTTAAATCCCTTTATTTTAGGCTCATTCTATACACCCCCCCCCCTCATTCCTGATTATACCCCCCTTGTGAGAGGAAAACTGTCGGTCCCACGCAGGCCCCACCTGTAAGTATGTGAGAGGAGGGGGGGTGAAAAAAGTAAATAGGGGGGTGTAGAAAGTAGCACCCTTATTTTAACAACATTATGGCTAATTAGTTACACTTATCGCGTTCCACAACAAACTTATAATTATTTTACGTATTCTTGTCATATTTTATAAACTATAATGTTTTAAAAAAATCCAAAGGTACCGTAATAACCTACTCATTTTTGTCGACATTTCGATAGTTGTCTTGGTCAGTATTGTTGTGCGGATTAAAATGTACAAGTAGATGATGCATTAGTGTACAAGTGATTAAAACAATGTGTCCTATCACATTTCAAATGCTTAAGACTCTCTACGTTGTTGTCATTAGTATCAATTTAATAATATTCTAACCTTTTTCACTCTGATTTTCGTTTGGTTAAGATTCTTCACCAATTTGTTCCGGCGACTAGATTAAATTTCGAAACCTTGCACATACGGGTTTGATATGAGCTTTGTTCGTATTCTGTATGTTTGTGTATTTACTTGGTTGGGTGCACATACTTACATAGGTTAGCAAGTAGTAAATTGACATCAAACAAGCTCACTTGTTTTATCTTATCAATTGTATTAAAAAACTTTATATAATACCATATTCAACTAAATGGAATTTTAGTTTTCATAAAAAAAATTATAAAAACGTTTTTAGAAGCATTTTCTTTTCATAAAACCTTTTTTTTTTAAGTTTGGTAAATAAGTTTTCCTCTAACAAACTTTTAGGAAAAAGCTCCATAATCTAAACATAATACATCTTTAAAAACTGAATACCAGATTCTGTTGCATTTTTTTAGGGATTATAAGTACAAAAATATTTTTATAAATAATATTAGTTAGTTGAAAAAAGCTACAGGTTATTCAATTCGTTGATTTATATGTTCTATATATAGTATACTTCATTAATCTTTTTCACTTCAAGAAATTTCTTGTTATTTAAAATTTTTGGTTTACAGGAATTTCAATTTTATGTTGTGTATAACTTTGATTTATTCTTCTATGCTTACACTTAACATTCATCTTATTTGTTATTCAGTGGTTTTGGAGCTTCAATATTCATCATTTTAGATCTTTACACAGGTATGTATGTTTCTAATGATATATTGTTTTTTTTAATATTATGTTTAACTGTGAACGTCGTTTTTTATCCTATATTATTTACAACGGTAACATGATAAAAATATGTAACTAAAATACTTAACATTTTTTCAGTTCCCCAAATTACTCCAGCTACTACTGATGTATCAGTTAAAGAGGAGAACAGAGAAGAAACTCATTATCCAAAGGATGTAATAATCAAACAGTAAGAGATACTAGAAATTCCGAAGGACGTTGATCTCGATGATGACAAATGGTGGTGTGACAATATAGACGACATCCTTGAGATGTTTAAGTCGTATGAGTACTAAACTGATCTAATCATGATGCAAAGTAGTTGACACTTGAGCTTTTAATTTTCAACTTTTATATTTAAGACTTATATTTCTTATCCGTGTACTACTTTATATAACTTTTATTTATGTTTAAGACTTATTTTTTATTCGTGTGTTACTTTATTGCGTCAATGGTTTCTTAAAGTACTTGATAATTAAAATTCTAAATTTAATAATTACTAGACATGTGTAATACTTATGACATATATCCACCACAATAATGTTAATATAAATATTATACGAATAAGAAAATTACCAGAAATGAGTGCTGCAATGCAAAGTGTCACCCACGCCGGATCGCGCGGGCACCCTACTAGTCATAGCCAATACACAATCATCATAACAATAACGTACAAATTCAAATACTACTAATTAGCAACCCAAGTTGACAATACCAAAACCGCAACAAACAAAGCAGGCAACTCGAATGAACACAATAACGTGTTAACACACACAGTCAAGTAATCAAAAAGAGTGAAGGTGAGATGGCTCAGGAGCTTAACATGGTTGCATTGCCAAGTGTATAACAACATCATCGCGCTTGTAACTCTCAGATGAGAGTGTAGTCATCTTCACCGAGATATAGACCAACAAAGCAACAATCTTCTACAGTCATATTAACTTTTCGGACGAAACCGTTCCTTTCGTCGTCATGGTAGACAGGTTTGCTTTACATCAAAAGCATTAGACGATCGAGCACCAGAAGAGTATACAATGCAACTGAACGACAGACCAAACAGGTCTTCAACAAACCCACCCAAACCCTTTTATACCCAAAATCACTACAAACAACATAACACAGAGTACCACACAATAAAGCACATAAAACCAATTATGTAAGAGGTACAAATAGGCAATGCCTACAAAGTACAAAGGTTACTAATTAGTAGTATTTAAATTTAAAAGACTAGGATATAACCAAGTGGATACATATTTACTTATTCCACATGTTATTCAATATGATTTCTTTCTTGAAACGAACAAATCATAAAGATTCATGTCTTTATAGTCACTTAAGGATTTACAAATGATGAAATTTTAACTCAACCTATAAACTACTTAATTAGTAGCAATAAAGTATATAGTCTCCTAAAAATAGAAAGTCGTAGGAAGGGTATTGACATGAGTGCGGGTGTGTATACATTTTTAGATATATTTTAGCTTTTTTTACTCGCAAATTCAAGTTTTAAATTTATAAAACACGATATAATACTATCACTCTACACACACGTTAGGGCAAGTGTACCCATCGCGAACGTAGTATAGTGAAGGCAAGATACCGAGGTCGTCCAAGGACACAAGAGCTTTTAATACCGGCTTATCGTTAACGTCTAATCTAACCAAATTTTGATAAAAAGTTTTGAAAGTTATAAAACTAAAAAAAAACAAAAATAAAATATAAGGAAAAACAGATAGACAAGAAGGAATCACTTGGTTCTAACTACTCTTTTATGTATCCTTTAATGATTTTCGCACTTTGTGAATTTTAAGAGATCCCTTCCAGGCAGCGTTACCCTCAACCTATTGGTCTGAGTCAGTAGGGATACAGTCCCGCAAGGTCAGATTATTGAAAGATAATTAAGTAAGTTATTAATTCAAAAAGTGGTAGGCCCCCTTCCAGTCAGCGTTACCCTTAACCCATTGATCTGAGTCAGCAGGAATACAGTCCTCACAGGGTTGGTTTAAAGTTTTAATAGTAGTTTATAGATAAGGGATTCAAGTAGTTTCTTACTTCTCCCGAGGCGAACAGTACCGCCCCCTCGTGAAGTCTACTAAGCTTGAACCAGATTCTCGCAGGATCTATACACTGAACGAGACATAGAATTATCCAACCACCCTTCTAACCCCCATCCAAGTAGTTAATGTGCTTTATATAGACCGTAAAGACACGAATATGTGAATCAACAACATATGAAGAATGGTTAAATAAAGTCGCCTTCAATATAAAAAAACTAGTTATTAAAGTCATTAATACATACCCAAATAAAAAGGAGCCAAAGTTTAGAAATAAAAAAGTAATACATAAAAGATTCGTCTTCACCAAGTGATGTAAGAGTTTAGCCAAGCATGGCCTTTGTTTGACAAGAACTTTTACGATCGATCTTGGATCCCGAGACTACTACACACTCTAAATGATGGAAGATGGATGATGGTGGTGGGTGTTGGTGTTGTAATGGTGGTGGAGTGGTGGCAAGTGTGAGAGAAGTGGATTGCCAAGGGATGGATTGGAATGGAACCAAGCACCCCTATTTATAGCTGAAGTCAGACGATCAACACGGCCCGTGCCCGCCTGGCACTGCCCCGTGGCCATCCTTCTCTCTCTTCCTCATTAACTGCAGTGTCAGGTCTTGTACTAACATGGCCCTGTGTGTCAACGGCACGGCCCGTTGCCATTTTACTTGCTGTACTATCTCAGATTCTGTGAATCTAGAGGGTGTTCATGAACCGATCCGATCCGATCAAGGGTCTGCTCATGCTCGGATTGAATTACAACCGATCCGATCCGAGCGGATCAAATTTGCAAAACCGAGCGCAAAAGTGATGCTCATGCTCAGATTGAATTTGAATCGATTGGCTCGGTTTCACTCGGTTTTTATCAAATCCTAAAAAAAATCGAGCGGATCGTTTTTGCTCGATTGAATGAAAAGGCTTCGTTCAACAAAAACAAATTCTAACTTAATTAAAACATGTCCTACACTTTACTAACAAAAGCAATACATAACTTAAATCATGATTCTGTTCTAAAAATAAAGTGCGAATACAAAGTAAACAAACAATTATAAAACAAACAAAAGAACTATAACAGATACAATCTGGTTCGATGATTAATTAACATAACAGCATAAACAATCTGGTTACCAAACACAAACTAATAGATACAATCTTGTTACCAATCTGGTTCGACATTAACATTTAACAGAAACTATAAAAACGGAAACATTAACAGAAACTATAAAAACATTAACATTTAATGATTAATTTGTGTATGTATGTTACCAAACAGAAACTATAAAAACATACTATAACAAACATACAGAAGTTTAAAAAACAGAGCGACGATTAAGACTGGAGTGTCACAGTCACCGGAGAGTGAGAACTGAGAGCGGCGAATTATTCTTTAGGGTTAGATAAGATTTTCAAATTAAATATAGATTTAGGTTAGATTGTCATATTAAATATTAAGATGGGCTGAATATTATTTGGGCTTTTAAATTTTTTTGGGCTATTATATTTTTTTGGGTTTTTAATCTATAAAATCTATAATATATATATATATATATATATATATATATATATATATATATATATATATATATATATATAGGGGAAGGTTAAAATGAGAACCACCTCGAGTTGTAAGAACCAGTGAGAACCACCCCCGCGGGGGGCCGTTGACCACGAAATTTTTTTTACACCTAGATCCGTATATTTTAACACGGGGGGTAAATTTTGGGTTCAAACGGCGCGCCCGAGGGGGTAGTTTTTTACGCCCAAAGTTTGGGTTTTTTTAATTTTTTTAATTTTTCTTTTTTTTTTTACCAAACTTTGGGCGTAAAAAACTACCCCCTCGGGCGCGCCGTTTGAACCCAAAATTTACCCCCCGTGTTAAAATATACGGATCTAGGTGTAAAAAAAATTTCGTGGTCAACGGCCCCCTGCGGGGGTGGTTCTCGCTGGTTCTTACAACTCGAGGTGGTTCTCATTTTAACTTATTCCTATATATATATATATAGGGGAAGGTTCATTTGGGAACACTAAAAAAGTGGGGAACAGCGGGGAACCGGCTCAAACGAACTCCGATTGGACTCATTCCAGCGGCGTTGGAACCGACTCGTCGAACCCTAACTAAGATCTCTTAACCCTAAACCCTAAATCCTAACTCCTAAACTCTAAACCCTAAAGCTAAAAAATAAGGCTAAAACCTAAGCTAAACCGTAAAATCTAAATTACAAACCCTAAAAGCTAAACCCTAAAGCTAAACCCTAAACCCTAAAGCTAAACCCTAAAAGTCAAACCCTAATATATTTAGGGCTTCAGGGTTATGATTTAGGGTTTAGGGTTAAGAGATCCTAGTTAGAGTTTGACGAACTGGTTCCAACGCCGCTGGAATGAGTCCAATCGGAGTTCGTTTGAGTCGGTTCCCCACTGTTCCCCACTTTTTTAGTGTTCCCCAATAAACCTCACACTATATACACACACACACATATATATATATATATATATATAATTATTAATAAAAATAATTCGAGCGAAACCGAGCGATCGTCGAGCGAGCGGAGCTTTGCTCATGCTCGGATTGAATTTGAATCGAACCGATCCGATCGGATCATTTACAAACTCAGCGGAAATCGAACGAGCATTTTTCGAGCATTTTTCGAGCGATCGTCGAGCGATCTTCGATCGTCGAGTAGTTTGGACAGCCCTAATCTAGAGTTGACCACACCCCGTGTTACCTTAGCATGGCCCCGTGTTGATCTTCTGATTTGTCTTTTGTTGTTGACTTTTGTTCTGCAGAGAATCTTGACTGGGCACGACCCATGCCTGGTGGGCACGGCCCCGTGCCAAAGCTTTTGATTCTTGTTATTTTGTTGGTTTGGATGTGGATGGGGGCTTGGCGAGTTGTGTCAGTCCTCCTTCTTTGTATTTATGTTGGTTTTTGCTATTAATTTGCTTCTTTTGTGTGTTTAAGCTCTTTTGACCCTGTAAATTAAAAAGGAACAAAGAAACAAGCTTTTTCCAACATTATTAAAAAAAGGGTTGATTTTACGCCGTATTTGATACAATTTATATGTTGTATTTTACGTACATCAGGTATCAAATGGACTCCGACTGAACTCATTCAAGCGGTATTGGAACCATCTCGTCGAACTCTATGATATGAGATTTTAGGTTTTCGCTTTTGGATTTTTAGCTTGTAGATTTTAGAATTTTTGTTTAGATCATTGTGTCCTTTTATTTAGCATTGTGTTATATTTTGCGATCCATTGTATTATATTTGCGATCCATTGTGTCTTTATACGAACCCTTCCTATATTTAGAGGACTTTGTATGATAACTTTACCATAGTATGTATTGAGTCTACCCTATAAGACACGAGTTTGTATGAGTTGAGATCCTGTACAAACAGTGCTAACTGTAAGAACCGTAAGAACATATTTGAGTCATTGATAGTTTAAATCAAGGGTTGGTGTTGATTACAAATAAAACTCTTATAATTAATAATTAGTACTAACAAGTTAGGGGTAATTTCGTAAAATTGCTAATTAAACATTATAAAGAAGCAACATTTTAATTCATATATGAGTTGTAACTTTGGCTTAGGGTGTTTTTCAAAAAAAAAATAGAAATTTTCTTTTAACCCTAAAGTTTTAATCTTTGACAATTTAAGTTTAAAGTTTTAATCTTTGTTTCCTTTTTAACCCTAAAGTTTTAATCTTTGATAATTTAAGTTTAAAGTTTTAATCTTTAGTAATTTAACCCCTTTGATTAATTTGATTTTTCAATTCTAATTCAAAAGTTTCCATTTTATACAATTTAACCCCTCTGATTAATTTGATTTTTCACTTCTAATTCAAAAGTTTCCAATCTTTTGCGATTTAACCACTTTGATTTTTTACTTATGTGTTGTAATCTTGGCTTTGGGGGTTTTTCAAAGAAAAAATGGTTATGCATATGGTTGTTGTAACCTTGGCTTTGGTGGTTTTTCAAAAAAAAAAAGATTTTTTTACTTTTCACCCAAAAGTATTTCATAAATTACTTTTAACCCAAAACTATTTGTTTTTTTACTTTTAACACAAAACTTTTTAATCTATCATCACAACTTTTTTTACTTTCAACTTTGGTCCTTTGTAATTTTCATTTTCCGCAAATTTTTCGCTTTATGCTTCGTTCTAAATTTTGTGACTTAACACATCGCAACGTGCGTCTTTGGTTTAACGTTTTTACGTTTCGTTCTAAATTTTGCAAGTTAACATGACGCAACGTGCGTGTGTGGATGAACGTTTTTACTTCGTCTATTTTTTTCCTGTTTGACAGGTTCAACATAACGTGCGCGTCCTAAATCGACTTAGTTATAACTAAAGAATCCCCGCCGCATTGTGGCGGGTCGTAATTCTAGTTTATATTAAATAATAAGATCTATTATTTATGGGTATTTTAGTCATTTAGCAATTTTCCATTAAATACTAATTCCACCAAAGTTTTTTAAACTAAAATAACTTTTATATACTTTATTATTATTTAAAAGGAGTTATACCATAAAATCGAGTATTTTTTTATCTTTAATATGAGTACCATATTACTATACATTTTTTTTATTTATAAAAGTAATTTTTAAAAAAGCTACAAAAATGTGTTTTATAATTGTGCTAGTTTTGTAGTTGGAATGTGTTAGTATGAAAAATGTATTGTGTTGATTTTAAATCTATACGTATGTTCTTATTTTGTTGTGTAATTCTTATGAGGATCAATATCAAAACAACTAACCCACGTTAATCTCTTTTGTGCGATAAAGTTTAAATCCATATAAAACCCCGTTGTGCAATCAGTCTCGAAGACGGAAAACAAATTGAATACGAAGAAGTTGAACAAGCTGTTGTGCGTTCAACCTCGAAGCAAACGTCCAACGATAATCAACAATCAGCATCATCACTACATATTTGGTAGGTAAAATTTTCTATAATGTGTTTTTGTATGGGTGTATAATGTTTGAGGGTTTTGTGCTGGGTCGGATTGTGGGTTTTGTACTGATAAATTGTTAATTACCATAGGGTTTTGTAATGTTTGATATATTGCAAATTTTCGGTGGTCTGTAAGGTGTTTTTCTGATGGGTTTAATGTTGGTTTTGTGCTGTTAAAGTGTTAATTACCATAGATGTGGGATAGATGAGTTGGTTGTTCATGTGCTGACATAGTACACATGTGTGTGTTGATTATGTGTTAATTACAATAAAATAAAAACAAACACCAAAAGTAGATATAATCAGCACATCTGTGTTAAATCTGAAAACCAAAAGTAAATATAATCAGCATATCTGATGTGTTGATAATGGAGAGCGATTGAGGATGTTGTGCTAATGTCGTTTATGTTGATAATGGAGAATGATTGACGACGATATGCTGATAATGGAGCGTTGAGGATGTTATGCTAATTATATAGTGTAGTGCTGATTGTATTTTTTGGCGGTGCTAACAAATCATGGATATGTTAAAAATTTGAAACTTCAATTTGAATTAAACTTGCTTGGATTTAGGGATATTTTAATGATTATTTTTAATTGGTTATAAATAAATAGGGTAAAAAGGTCTAAATTACCCCTAAACTATTTTTTTTTTATTGAGTGACACTTGTCAATTATGTGTTGGTTATTAGAGTTTTTATTTGATCTCATTGCTTTAATATATTTTCTTTGGACAAAAAGTGTTTTGGGTAAAAGGGACATATATAATATATAAAGTAAGAATATGCCAAAAATTAACCATTTAGACCCAATTTCCTATTGATTCCTTGCCTAATTGTCTAACCCCCCACATTTATAGTGAAGATTGGTACAATGTAAAGGTGGCAAAAGAGGGATATAAGACTGGTTCAACCATATGATAGCCGACCGATGGAGATGGCACTAAATATGTTTTTTATATGTAAAAAAATTATAGGAAGAAAACAAACATAGTATTCGGTGCAGACCGATGTAACAACAATGCATTTAATCTTTGTTTGCTAATAGAAAACCTAGGCCAATGATTGCAGCCGTTGTCGCCTAAATATTCAAAACGGGCAGAATAAGAAACATGTTGCTGCATAGAGGGAAACAATTACGTGTATAATGTGGCAAAAGTGATGGGTTGGACAGGTTTGGATCATGGGTTTGGTTTGGGTTAGGATGTGTTTTTTAAGAAAAAGGTTAGGATGAGTATAGATTAGGATGAGTTTGGGTAAAGATAAATTTATTAAAGGTTAAGATGAGTTTGGGTAAATATTGGTTCGACTTTCGATGATGACAGACAAAAAATAAAACATAAAAAATTAACGAAAACAAAAAAAAATAGAAAAATTTTGAAAATAAAAAAAACTACTTTGAAAAAACAAATAAAAATAAAAAATTCAGAAAAAAATAATAAAAACAACAAAAAAATTTGAAAAAATAAAAAAAATAAGAAAAATGTAAAAAACTAAAAAAATTCCAGAAAATCAAAATAATTTAAAAAGTAAAAATCCCAAAAAAAATCAGAAAAATAAAAAAAAACTAAAAAATGTAAAAATTAAAAATTAAAAAATAAGAAAAAAGCAAAAAATTGAAAAAAAAATCCCAAAAATAAAAAATTTAAAAATCCAAAAAAATCAAAAAATTCGGAAAAATAAAAAATGAAAAACTTCAAAATTAAAATATATATATATAAATTAAAAACTAAAAAAATTGGATATTTTGACTTTTGAAACTTTTTTTATATTTCTGATTTTTTTTATTTTTTAACATTTTTTTTAATTTTTTTATTTTTTCTGATTTTTTATTTTCTGAATTTTTTTTGGAATTTTTACTTTTTTTAATTTTTGGATTTTTTCTAGTTTTTTTATTTTTTTCTGATTTTTTTATTTTTCTTATTTTTTAGATATTTTTATTTTTTAGATTTTTTGTTTTTTTTTCTTTGTGAAGTCAGCGTCTACGAACACTCGAATAGGATGAAGAATCAGCCTGTGATGCTCATTTTAGAGTTACCGATTTACCCGGCGTAATACCAATCCTGACCCACGAATTATTTTAAATAGATATCTTACACCCATCCTGACTCATCCTTAATTATTTTTTAACCCATACTGACTCATCCTCATTTTTTAAGATGACCCAAAAAACCCAAATGGGTTTTTATTACCAAGCCTACATATCGTTTAAGACTGTGATATATCATCTAATTGTATCAAACTTTTTCCTTGTTAAATGGACAAGTTATTCCAATTTTCAAACACAAACTTGAAGCATGCAAACAAATAGGTTCCTTTGTCAATATGGCATTTGAATAAAAGGCCATTAAAATATTCTTGATCCATTGTTTATAACGAAATAACTATACAGAGAAAATATCATGAAAATAAAATTGATGTTATCACCTTAATAGTGACAGCATGGTTACGGGTTACCTCAAGACGGTTTATCCCTTGGAACTCATGAATGCTGCCACTTAGAGACCCTTCTTTGAGATAGACGCTATTGTTCCGTATCAACAACACCGCCACTGTTAATGTTCTAATGCCCACAAGTTCAACGTGTCATCACCACCGTAACTGTCAACCACAATGCTGCTACAAAATTGTCAGCGCCACCAAAAAGGCGAAAACTTCAATATCACCATCACAACACCACCACTGGGTGTCACTCAAACAGAACTTCAGAAGTCCTTAGCTCCTAAATAATCCAGACAAATAATTTCTCGTTTTTGCCTTTAATTTTATATCACTAAATGAAAACAAAAGCTTTAACTCTACAGATATCTTTAGTTGTTTTTCTTAAGGTAAAAGGAATAATATCTATGGACTTCAAAAGATAAAAGGTAGTTGTTTCTCTTATGTTGAAAGTGTACATTTCATGATTTTTAATACCATATCTTCTTAACATGTTGCAGGAGCAACAGGCCAAGCAGAAAGCACCAGAAAATATGCATCATTCTTGTTTACATAGGGAGTGTCCAACGAATAACAATGCGTTTTGTTGATATGCATTTGGTCATTTCACACCTTGCGGCGATAAACCTAGTATTAGGGATTTCAGGAGTTTTACATAGTTGACAGTTTACTCTTTTATTTATTAGATTAATTTCATCAGTTTTTGGATTTCATTGACCGATTTATGCTTTATATGCTAAATACAAAGATTGAAGCAATAACACCCTGGTTTTATAATACTTTTGAACTAATGGAAGGAGTTAACAATGTTCAGGTTTCATTCCTAACATTTTGGAGGATGTCCTCTTGCTTAACTATTTTACTCGTTAAGTAAACTAATTATAGGAAGAAAGTTAAATACGCCTAAATAACTTATTTAGTTTTCTTTTATAAGTGCTTGACGTATTTTGGGTTGCGGTGCAGCTTGTTGGCCGTTCACCTGCCATTCCTCTATGTAATTTTTCTATCGTTAATGAAAACTAAAGCAATATATTCTTAGACAATTTTTTTTCAGGATTCTTGTCATTTTCAGATTAAACCACTTCTGTAACAAAAACATATACAACCATACAGCCTGCTATTAACAAATCCAACTATATAAATGATTTCAATACTAAGGATGACATATAGATGAAATCAAGAAAGCTAACCTTTTATTTCTTATTTTTCCACACAAGAATCATGTCCTGGTCATTGAACATCTTAGACAATATATATATAACAGGTGAATTTTTTAAAACCACCAAGTATTGATGAACTATGTAACAGTAGATATACCATAATAAAAACGATTTCTGTTGGAACCTTAAAAAAAGTCCACATCAGGTATAGATAGTGCTAAAACACAGCTGTGAATGATTGATAGATAGTGCTAAAACACAGCTGTGAATGATTGAAATGGTTATGTGGCTACTTGATACTTGACAGTAATTTTATCCTGACCAAAGAAGTTAAATTTACCAAAAAAACAAAACCGTCAATCACAGGATAGCTCAAAGGTACATCGGTTACTAGAAACATATACTGTTAGTAACGCACCGAATTACCAATAAAGTGGGAAAATGCTGAGCTTAGTTTAAACCTTAAAGAACGCTTTCGGGTCCAAGAGTAGTATTTTCACTATTTCCTAGAAAAACAACAATAGAATTAAACTTTATCATATAAAATTTGAAAAATATTTGGCAATTAAGAAAATTGACAAATCATCATAGACCTAGGAAACAAGAACAATGTATTTAGTTCTTTATAAGCCTGAATCACTGGCTTATGGTTCTTTCAGAGCTATATATGATAAAAATAAAAAATAGCTCGAAATGAGTCATCGTTTTTTCATGCATCCACTTTCTAGTGACCAAAGATGGAATCATCTAAAAGCAGGTGTCAATGGAGTTGATGCAAGATTAAAACTTTGTGGTACAAAGAGAAAAGCAGAGGGATCTTTTCATATGGGTACTCCTACATTATTGGAAAATCCATTTTGTGTCCATGACAATGGTCATGCACATAACAACATTAAAGAAACAAACTTTGGTCAAGATCTTTCAATGTCTCCGTTTTACCACCAATGTTATTCATCTGTTTTAGACAATCCCGCCTCTTCCCCTTCGAACCTACTTAAACTTTCTAACAATCCCTTTGGTCAAAGAAAGATGCAACGGACACTGAGCATGCCTCAAACCACTGTGGGTGATAACAGTCTGTTAGATGGAGTAGATGTGACCATCCGTCGTGCTAACAGTACCAATAGCTTTCCCAAGCTTCGGTTTAGGGACCACATCTGGACTTACACCCAAAGGTACTTAGCTGCAGAAGCAATCGAAGATGCAATCTCGGAAACCGGACCCACAAAACATGAGGGAAATGTGGATGGGATGCATCTTGTTCAGTTACTAATCTCATGTGCTGAAGCCGTTGCATGTCGTGATAAAGCACATGCTTCAAATTTATTAGTCGAGCTTCGAGCCAATGCACTTGTTTTCGGTTCATCTTTCCAGAGGGTGGCATCTTGCTTTATGCAGGCACTCACAGACCGGATAGCGTTGGTGAAACCCCTTGGGGCGGTTGGATTGGTGACCCCAGCACCAAACTTAAATTCCATTGGCTCAGAGAAAAAGGAAGAGGCTTTACGACTAGTTTATGAAGTTTGTCCTCATATTCAGTTTGGTCATTTTGTTGCTAACTTAACAATATTGGAAGCCTTTGAGGGAGAGAAGTTTGTTCATGTTGTTGACCTTGGGATGACTCTTGGTTTGCCACATGGACGTCAATGGCGTAGCTTGTTAGAGAGCCTGGCTAACCATCACGGTCAGTCTTTGCGCCGCATCAGGATCACTGCAGTTGGACCATGTGTTAACCGCTTCCATATCATCGGAGACGAGCTGGAGGCTTATGCACACGAACTTGGCATAAACTTGGAGTTTTCACATGTGGACAGTAGCTTGGAAACCCTTAAGCCCGAAGACATTAAAACTTATGAAAACGAAGTTTTAGTAGTAAACAGCATTCTCCAACTTCACTGTGTGGTGAAAGAGAGCCGGGGTGCTCTAAACTCGGTTTTAAAAATAATCCATGAATTGTCCCCAAAAGTTTTAGTCCTTGTTGAGCAAGATTCGAGCCATAACGGCCCATTCTTCCTGGGAAGGTTTATGGAAGCATTGTATTATTACTCAGCCATATTTGATGCCCTTGATGCAATGCTGCCTAAATATGACACTAGAAGAGCAAAAGTTGAACAATTTTACTTTGCAGAAGAAATCAAGAATATTATCAGTTGTGAAGGGCCTAACAGGGTGGAAAGGCATGAGAGGTTGGACCAATGGCGGAGGAGGATGAGCCGGGCAGGGTTCCAGGCTGCACCAGTTAAGTTGGTGGCTCAGGCAAAGCAATGGCTGGCTGAGCTCAAAGTTTGTGAAGGCCATACAATTGTGGAAGAAAAGGGTTCATTGGTGCTTGGATGGAAATCAAAGCCCATTGTAGCTGCTTCTTGCTGGAAATGTTAAATTTTCTTTCCTATTTGAATTGTTACAATGTAACCTTCAGTTAGCGCCGTGTGAGGGCACTGCTGTTGTGGGTATGAGATGAATAAAGATTCTGAGTGTGGGTGTGTCCTGAATGTTAGGAAAAATAAATCTGGTGTGAACATGTTCCATGAAAGTGTGACCATGAACAGATAAAATAAACTAGTTATTGATTTGGTGTGTAAAAAGAGGGTGTATTACATTATGTATTGATTACCATTCTTTAGAACTGACTAAATAGAAAAACATTGTGATTAATCTTCAAAATTAATCAAAAGAAAGAAGTAGTGATATCACACCTTACATAAGCCGAGTGTGACTTGTGATTTTGACAGTGTGTGATGATATATGTTCTTATAAACAGTTTGTGATGATTTTGTAATATCAAAAAAAAGAGCTTCACGGGTTGACCCATTTATCTAAAAGCACATATTAACCTGGCTGGGTATTTTATGCCAAAATATAGAACTTACAAAGAGATATTAACATAATACTTAATTCTTTTAAACCGGCTATGTTTAAGTCCAACCCATCGGGTGTGTTCAAGAAACCAATACTCATATTTGAGTTTTGGATGAAAATAAACAATTCTATTTTTGGTCCTGTTGTTGGTATGGTAATGTTTCTTGGTGCTTTAGCATTACACTTTTTGGCTACTAAAAGTTAATTAGATTATTGATATCAAATAAAATCAAACGTTTAATATTAGTAATGTATAAATTGTTTGAACAGTGAGATGCATTCCAACATGTGAGAAAAGACGACCCGTTTCAACCCAACCATATAACAAATAACTGGAATTTTATAGCATTATGGTAAAGAATTTGGATTGGCTTTAATGAAACAACATTATCATTCAGAATCCGACATAATCACAATAACGATCAAGCTCTATTAACGATGTCAAATCCAAGTTCATAATTCAAACAGGTGATGGTGGATCAACTATACCTCCCTCTCGGAGTTCATGATCATGCGAAGGCGATGTATTTGCAGAAACACCATAATCCTCCGTTTCCATTGCACTATTATCAGACGAAACTATCTTGTTAGTTCTAGAAGCCCTGTATCTTGAAAACATGTCAATAACCGATAAGTTTCCACGTGGTTCCTCTTTTGAAATGTTCATAGATTGACTACCACCCGAGACAATAAACGAGCCTGTGGAAGCCCAATCAGCAGCATCAACTGTCATATTAGATGAAACAGTAGACACTAATGGACTCGTGCTTGTGTTTATAGCTTCCTCGGGAACTGAACTTAGATCAAGTTGAGAACCTTGTTGTAGCTTCAGCAGTGTCTTCTCTATACAACAACAAAATTGGCATATATATTATTATTATTATAATATAAAACTAATCATACAAACAAGCATCTAACTAAAACACTAAACAACTAATTTAAAGATTACTGAGCAATTCTTTCAACTTAAAAACACTCTTGAAATAACATTTCCTTCAAATTGCAGCCAACATTTGACATCATTGACAAAGATCATAATCATACATATTCTAGAACAAATCTAAGGATTTTATATGAAAGAAAAGGTAACAACATCATATATATGCATCAATAATAATAATAATATCAGAAACTAAGGATATATAAATTGAAATGATGGTAAGGAGAAGAAGAAGAAGAAGAAGAAGAGAGTACCGTAGATGGAGAGAGAATCGTCTTTGAGAAGCTTCGAAGGAGTCCTCTCCATTTCTAGAACTTCCAGAGAGCTCAGAGAGCATGTCCGCATCCTCCCCAACATCTTCTCTCTCTATCTCTATCTGCGTAAAATGATCTTCAGGTGTTTTAGAGAGAGAGATGGATTGGCGGCAAATGTTTTTCGATACTCAGATTAGAAATTTGAAAGCGGGAAAAAACACATCTGGACTGGAATCGATTGAATTTTTCTAGGGCTACTTGTTTCAGTTTTCCTTCCCCCTTTCTTCTTATTTGAAGAAGATTGCATGTTTAGTCCCTCAACTATATATTGATGAGCAGATATGGTTCATAAATTACCCTAAAGTCTTAAAGCACAAAGTCGGTGGCTTCAGCCACCGACCAATTCCTCCTTTTTTGTCTTATTGCATTTCCAAAGTAGGGCCATATTATTATTCTATTCTATATATACAATTCATGAATTCACTTCCACCTCCACCGTCAAAAAACCCACCGGTCTTCAATTCCACCGCCACCGACAATTACATGTCGGATCTCCGTCAAAAAACCTGCCGCATAACTTCACCCTTTTACATCTCTTCTCCCCTGGTCGTAATTTTGGCCTGAAGGATGGCTTTTAAGTAGACATCTTCTAGAGAGAGAAACAAAGGAGTAGAGAGAGAAACGTGAAACAGGGGTGAGTTTCTTGAGTTGAGAGTAGTCATCAGCTTATGGATTTGCTTCGCAAATGTAAAGTGGTGGCCGGCGTACCGAACTGGGGGCGAAAGTGGTGATTGGCGGTGATCGGAGGTGATGACGGTTGTGTGGTGATGGTTTGGTGTGGAGAAAGACGATCCGAGCACGTCTGCCGGTGAAGACGATCTGTTGAGGTCGGATAATGGCGCTATAACACCTTCATCATCCATGCCGTAGAAGACGATCTTTCTGGATGTCGGATTGTCGGAACGGTGGGTATGGGTGTGGTGGCGAGGTCACTGGCGGTGATGTTGAGAGATTAGAGACTTTGAGAGGCTGTGCAAAGGTTTTGAGGGGGAGAGAGAGAGACAAAGTTGTATGAATTATTAATTTTAATTAACAAAATGCCTCACGTCCGGATATTTAATTCCATTTAACAAAATACTTTCTTTTTTGGTTCATTAGTTGTATGAATTAAAAAATGATATGATTTATTTATTTACATAGTTGTACCTAATGCTTTAAGTATTGTATGGTGGTTTATACAAAACCATGGACTGGTTTTGAAGTTGATAGATGTATGTTTGTGTGTCTTAAAGAATTAAAGGCATATATACTCATATGAAGAATACAATAACAGTAGTACTTGAGAAGGATAAAATAAAATAAAATAAAATAAATACTTTATTTTATGTACGCAGTTGGTGTACGTTTTGACGTAAATTTTGTTCCAGCTCAAGCGGGGTTAAATATAATACATTATCATTTGACGGTATATACTCGAGTTACTCTATGTTTCAACCTCACGTGACGCAAGACAAGTAAATTTACAATTATATTATTATTATACATCAATGCTAAAGACCGAAGTTGTTGACGTTTACACCTTCCAACTTTGGTCCTTCACTTACAAAACACTTATGGTTACCCTTAATGCGAATATGTTTTCTTTTTTCCCTTTGTGGTTTCTATTCACACTTGATATTTCTTTGGTGCGTTACGTTATAACTGTACGACATAAATTCGATTTACATTACGTTTTGATTTGACCGCAATACTTATATAGGTTACACGTGGTTGAATCGAGTACGTTGAAACATATGTTTTCATATGGTTAACACATGACATAACGCTTGAATAATCTATTTGATGTTTGCAACGGCCCGCGGCGCATCGCCCGCGGGTCATATTACTAGTTATCTCTTAAGTGGCAAGAAACCGTCGATTGCATTACAATAATTGTTTTTGTATAGAGAACTCTACACTTGTACATGAAGGCGATTTGGTATACCTCTTCGGCATGTTGTAGGAGAGCGAGAGGATACAAAAGATACCGCTAAACAAAAAAGAAATTGAGGCTGTTGCAAGCAAGGTTGGAGAACTCGCTAGTCGCTAGCGGGTCGGTGAGGTAGGGACTAATGACTACTCGGGATTAATCGGATCGGACTTTTTATGTATAATTTTAAGTTTTTATACATATATACATATATTTTTATACGTAATTTTTTTAAGTGGACAAGTTTTGACCGGAATCTGGGAGGTTTTGGCCGGAATATGTGTTTTTCCCGATTTTTTCCGGTTTTTTTTTGTTTTTTTCTGATTTTTCCCGACCGGCTAGTCGCAATTAGGGCCGACTAGGCCGACAAGCGATTTTTTTACTGATTAGCTGAAAATTACTCAGTTGATGGGCGACTAGCGACTAGTCAGCGATTAATCGCCGGCTAGTCGCGATTTTTGCAACCATGGTTGCAAGATGATGCAGAGATGGGAGCTGGTGTGGAGGTCGGGAACCCCACAACTATAACACTCAGTCTTGCCTTTGAATGTGATGCATGAAGGATTCCATAACCCTCTACCTCACATTCTTTGAAGCTCTCGTTATAATTGTCAAACAATACGCATAATTGTTGTCCTAATATGTTGGTTCAGCGGTCAATTGGTATGCCCTCTCTAGTGGGGACGCAGGTTTAATTCCCGCTTAGGCCATTTTCGAGGGGCATCTGGGTGAAGGGATGAACGAGGGCTTTAATCCGGGGTTCGAACCTAACAGGGGGCGAGGATTTACGGATTTCATCTGGTTCCCGCGCATCAGGGGCACGGTCTCATGGCGGTTGAGAAGTCGATCTTGTACATAGCCCGAACAGGGTGGGTTTACACGTGAGATTCTTTGTCGCTCAAAAAAATACGTATAATTGTTCCTTATATATCTATATTTGGAATTGTTTTTTTAATGAGGACCCCAAGGTCAAAAGAGCATAACTCGGAATAATTACCACGATAAGAGATCATGTACAAGAGAGAATTATTGTACGAAGTGTAGGATTATTGTACGAAGTGTAAGAGACAAGCTCAACCATTGATCTCCCAAGATCAATGGCTCAAAACTAGGTAGTGCCATTTTCCTAAATATAAGGTTCAAACAATTGAAGAAACAAACAGAGAAAGGGTATTCTGGTCCTTTATCACTTGTATTCTTTCCCCCCATTGATTTTCAAACGGCTATAACTTTTTCATACGTTAATATGTTTTTAAAAAAATTACACCGTATTAACGAGCATTTCATTCTCTTTAATTCGAACAACCTATTGCTATAGTTTTCTTAAAAAATACATGATTTTGAATACGCATTACGTGATTTTGAATACCCAGCACATGACTACGTTTTAAATACCCATTACTTGATTACATGATTTCATTATATTATGTGAAAACACACTAAGCGATTACATAATTACGTAACAATAGTTGACTATTTATTATTACGTGACTACGTGATTTTGAATACCCATTTCGTAATTTCGTTATATTATATTTTATGTGAAATTACACTAAGTGATTACGTTATAAGTATAATTGTAATAACAGTAGTTATAACAAATCATATTTAATGTATAATCACGTAATGGTTTATGTAGAATGTATAATCACGTAATGAGTGTTCAAAATCACGTAGTCATGTGCTGGGTATTCAAAATCACGTACCCAACTAATGGGTATTCAAAATCGTGTAATTTTTTTAAGAAAACTATAACAAGAGGCTGCTTGAATTAAAGAGAATGAAATACTCGTTAATACAATATAATTTAAAAAAATATATATATTAACGTATGAAAATGTTATAGCCGTTTAAAAATTAAGAGGAAAGCTGTTTAAAGTGAGAAAGGACTAAATTACCCTTCAAGCCAATGCCAAATAGGATTAAACTATAACAACCCGACTTTCCGGGTCATTACTTATCATCTGTCATTGCTTGCTCAATTGCTTGTTGACGTGCTTGTCGTGGTCACAATCAAATTTAATCCAGTTACTACTAAGTAGATAGCGGTAAGTGGGTATCGAACATAGGGAGTTTGTGGAATATGTGTTATTTGAAGTTTTATCTAAATTAACTAAAATTAAACTAATGACACTAAAAGTAAATTCAAGAGTTGATTTGAGTGAATTGGTTTAGGAACTAGATTTAACTAAGTAAATTACAAAGGAGAAAAGTTTTGGTTGTAAGCAAATTAGAGACAAATGACCATCCTAGATTTCCGGTTTGCTTCGACATTCATATTATCATTTTACTAGAAAGAACTACATAGACATAGCTCATGTGTGATTACTTGCAGTGATGAAAGGGAACTAAGTACTCAGATTCCTAGAACGTGAGGTTGTTACCCGATGATCAATCAACCCTTACCCAAGCCTAACTATACCCATGATATCTCGATTGCCAACGACATCAAGAACGTATGGTTTCTAATTAGTTCAACATAAGGATTAACACGTTACTAACAGACAATCACACACCATAACAACAAATCATAAAGATCAAGATTGTTATTCTAGAAATTAGAAAAATCAAACATGAAATGTCTCAACCAAACCTTCAATCCAGGACAATCATCAAGTGTTTAGCCACTCATGGCTTGAAGCGACATCATAACAAAAGTTCTATTGTTCATAAAGATCCAAGACAATAAAACCAATGATTAGACAAGTGTTCTTCCTTCCAAAGTCTCCAAAAATTCTCCAAAAATCGTTCCCCAAGTGATAGTAACCGAAATCATATCATAAGCCTCCATAAATCCTCTCTCAATGGCCATTTAATGTGTAAGTTACAAAACAAGATCAGTCGGTGCCGTAACCTACGGCCCTCCACCGTAGGTTACGGTGGTCAGCATAATCGCCCAAGTTAACATAGGGCCGTAACCTACGGCCCTCTGCCGTAGGTTACGGTGGTCAGCAGGTCCAGGGTCAACATAATGCGCCGTAACCTACGGCTGAGAGCCGTAGGTTACGGTTCTGACTGGTTCTTTACGCCTTGCGTCTCCTGTTTTACGGCAGTTAGGGCTGTAAACAAACCAAACGTTCAGCGAACAGTTCGTGAACCGTTCGGCGGGAAGTTCGTTTATGTTCGTTCGTTAATAAACAAACGAACACGAACAAAAAGTTTCGTTCGATTAACTAAACAAACAAACATGAACAAAGGCCTCGTTCGTTCGATTGCGTTCGTGAACGTTCGATAATATGTTCGTTCGTTCGTTCGTTCGTTTATATACGTTCGTGTTCGTTTGTTTATGTTCATTAGTTACAAATTTTAAATATTTTTATTTCTCTTAAACATTAATCAATATCCCTCCAAACTTTTTTCCCTCTCTTTTTTTCCTCCTAATCTTTATTTCCCTCCTAATCTTTTTCGGGCTGCAAAAAAAGAAAAAGAAGGTAACTTTTATTTGTTTTCAACTTTAATATTTGTTTTCTTATCATGGTTAACTTATATTCTTTAAAAATTATAGGAATATGAAGACGTTGTATATGTTGAGCTTCCGTGAAGAACGAGAAGTTGAGAACTATGATTTCTTTTGTTTGTAAGTACGCAACTGTTTTTATTCCCATTTCCTACAATTTTGCTGGCTGTTACTAGTATGTGTGAATATGCTATTTGCTATTTATATGTTGCAAAGTTTATGTGTGTCTAACAGGTCTGATACTATAATAAAGAAGTTAAGTTTTATAGTCATTTTTCTGCCATAAAAAAGATAAGAAAAATATCAGAAAAGTTGGAGGTTTTAAGAATTTTGTTTATATTAAAGTAGTTGCTATACACAGTTGTTTGAATCAAAGTGATCGCATCTCACATGTGTCTTTTATTTCTTGTATATAGGATCTCACAAGTTTATAAAAGAAGGTTGCTTGCTCTTTTAGTGGTAAGTGATACTGATGTCCTCACTAAATTTTGGTTTCTTGCATTTTACCATTCTTAATTTGATCTTTTTATTTTTTTAAGTTGGTTACTTAAACATCCATCTTTTGAGTTGTTGGTCATACTAAACTACTGGAAAAACCTTGTCTTATTGATACTTGTTTTTAAATACTCACAGGAAATTGAAGATGATATGAAGACTTTGGGGAAGTTGGTCACAAGACATTTTTGGGATAATTATGAACTTATAAATTATGATTATCATGTATTCATGTCTAAGTATTTTGGATAATTATGTCTAAATTAATATAATTTAACTTATCATGTGGTGGATTAGCATGAACTTAAATTAGTATAATTTAACTTATCATATGTTCGTTTGTGTTCAGAACTTGTGTTCACGAACCGTTCGCAAACAACTAAAGTTCCTTAACAAACAAACACAAACATAGAATCTTGTTCGTTAACGTGTTCGTGAACCGTTTGTTAGACAGAAAACCTTAACAAACGAACACGAACAAGGCCTTGTTCGTGTTCGTTTGGTTCGTTTACAGCCCTAACTGCAGTGCACCCGGACTTTATATAAGGAGCCGTAACCTACGGCTGGGTGCCGTAGGTTACGGTACTGAGTGAATTTTCTTCCTTATTTCCTTTGTAAAATTCCCCATGCTCCATTTGATCTCATTCATCATGCACTCCCATCCAAACTTCACAAAAACCACTTATTAAGCACTTTAATACCTGCAACATCAAGCATCTAGTGATTACCATGTTCAAGCAATTAACCGTGTATAGCATGGGATTTTAATCATTTTATGGCTCTTAAGGGTTGTCCTACAGACCACCCGTCACATCCCCACACTTACCCGTTGCTTGTCCCAAGCAACCCATTCAAAACTATTCACAACCACAAGCGATCGATTATGCAAACCAAGCTAAAATGTGCCGTCCTTTTACTAACTTTCAATCGTACCACAAGACACCCCCCTCACAAAAACTCTCGGTGACAAGATAAATTAGCATGTTATGCTAAATCACTCAATACGTGTGTGTGTGCGCGACAATAAGCTTGTATAAGAATCAAGTTTCCTCCTAACAAATATCTAACATGCTTATGAATCAAAGGGACTTGCAGGTTGTAACGGGGCTAGGTGCAAAGGTAAGAAATGGTGGAATACATATGAAAGAGCTAATTGATTTGACCCGGTTTTATTTTTTACTACTAAACAAAGCAACATCAACTATATACAAGACATCATCAACTTTTCAACTACTATTGCAACTAAATCCTTCTTTTTGTATTTTTCTCATATTTTTTTCTTTTTTTTCTTTTTTTTTTACATAAACTTCAATAATATATAAAAGAACATCAACACTACATACTAAATTTCCTAAACCGGGTCATCTCAATAGGTAAAATTTATATAGGAAGTAGGCTTGGGTCGCAACCGAATAGTTTAAGGCTCAAACATGGCTTTCTAAGGACGAAACCCCCACCCCTCACAATACCAAGCTCATATATGTAAAGTATGAGGTCCAACCCACCAATCCCGCACTCCCACACATCTAGACGAGGCTACCTAAAAGTCCCCTATCATTTCCAAAAGCATGCTAACTCTAGGATTTAACAAGTATTCACACACAAGTTCTATTAACACACTACACACACCACCACTCAAACAAAGAAATATCAATAACACTCATATGTGGCTCAATTCTCACCAAGAAAAGACTAGGAATGGGTGTCGGTGTGTCAAATGGCACAATATCAAGTTTTCAAATTTTGACAATTTTCGCTTGGATTTACAAAAATTTTAAAATTCTCAAAAATTCCCCCATCCCCACACTTGGGATACATTGTCCCAATGTATGGTTTTGAGGAAAATATCGCTTTAACCAAGAACACCAACATTCGCTCATACTCTCAAACCCCCAGTTTCTTTTTCTTTTTTTTTTTTACAAAATCAAACAATCTAACTACCAATATTTCAAAGCTAAAGAACACAACAAGACTAAGGAAAGAGTACATTGACCTGGTGAAGTTTGCCACAACAGATGTTGTAGATAATCCGACTTCCTATCACCCCTTTTACCCAAATATCCGTACATCTTCCCCACACTTGAATGTCGCCATGGCCCTGAAACATAGAAAGATAAAAACAGCAAGATCAATATAAAATCCCGGGTTGCCTCCCGAGAAGCGCTAAGTTTCGAGTCTTCAGCCAGACCGTGCCACCCCCATTTATGGTGGCTCAAAGAATCGGTTACTGCCACTTCCATCACTACATTGTGCCATTGAGCAAAATGCACCCGTCTCGTTTCGACTCGGTGGGTGATCAAATACACTCCTGCTTGAACCCATATGTTTTTCTTCACGGTCCGGTGGGTGTTTTTTTCTCATTCTTTGAAACACATTTTTCATACAATCACTAGACTCACCACCCTTCCCCTCAATGGACTCATAACTAATCACTCTAGTTTGAACATCAAAGGACAACTTACGCTTCTTTTCGGTCATGGTAATAATCCCGTCTCTACAATTAATTTGAGCATTTGCTGTGTATAGAAACGGTCTACCTAAAATTACCCTTTGTTGTGCTGTCATTTTGGTAGAAGCATAGTCTAGAACTAGAAAATCCACCAGATATTCAAACTCTCCCAGCTGAATCTTAACATTCCTAACCATTCCCCGTGGACGCCTCCAACTTTCATTCGCCAAGCTAACCATGGTGTCTATATCTTCAAGCGGACCAAAGTCGTACATATCATATAGATCGCCTGGTAACACGCTCATGCTTGCCCCGTAGTCCAACAATGCGTGAGGGATTTTTAATTTTCCCACACGGATAGGCACGATTCGTGCTCCATGCTCTTTATCATTCTCACCATCGGCATCCTTTTTCAAACCTGCATTTATTTGACTCGAAGAGGTTAGACATTTTTCATTAAATTCGGTACTAGGAACGGTGCTTACCACATTGATGTTAACACTTTTAATGTTTTTGGGATTTATCACCATGTCACTTGGTAGCTGACCTTTTGCTTTCTTCAATATCGCCACTTCACTCGCAAGTTGACCCATTTGAGTAGTGACGGGTGGTCTGTAGGACAACCCTTAAGAGCCATAAAATGATTAAAATCCCATGTTATACATGGTTAATTGCTTGAACATGGTAATCACTAGATGCTTGATGTTGCAGGTATTAAAGTGCTTAATAAGTGGTTTTTGTGAAGTTTGGATGGGAGTGCATGATGAATGAGATCAAATGGAGCATGGGGAATTTTACAAAGGAAATAAGGAAGAAAATTCACTCAGCACCGTAACCTACGGCACCCAGCCGTAGGTTACGGCTCCTTATATAAAGTCCGGGTGCACTGCCGTAAAACAGGAGACGCAAGGCGTAAAGAACCAGTCAGAACCGTAACCTATGGCTCTCAGCCGTAGGTTACGGCGCATTATGTTGACCCTGGACCTGCTGACCACTGTAACCTACGGCAGAGGGCCGTAGGTTACGACCCTATGTTAACTTGGTCGATTATGCTGACCACCGTAACCTACGGCGGAGGGCTGTAGGTTACGACACCGACTGATCTTGTATTGTAACTTATACATTAAATGGCCATTGAGAGAGGATTTATGGAGGATTATGATATGATTTCGGTTACTATCACTTGGCAACGAATTCTTGGAGAAAATTTGGAGACTTGGGCTTGAAGAACACTTGTTAATCTCTTGTTTTATGTTTGTGATTCCCTTGAACATTGAAACTTTGTTATGATGTTGCTTCAAGCCATGTGTGGCTAAACATTCTATGGTCATCTTAGGTTGAAGGTTTGTGGAAACTATTGTGCTTGTTTTAATATTTCTAGAATGATGAATTGAACTTATGTTTTTGTTTATCATGGTGTGTTCTTGTTTGTTTATAAATTGTTGATGCTTATAACTATTCTTCTTTGAAACCATACGTTCTTGGTGCCGTTGGCAATCGAGATATCATGGGTAGAATTAGAATTGGGTGAGGGTCAATTGGTCATCGGGTAACAACCTCACGTTCTAGGAATCTGAGTACTTAGTTCCCTTTTATCACAACAAGTAATTACACATGAACTATGTCTATGTAGTTCTTTCTAGTAAATGATAGCACAATTGTTGAAGCAAACCAGAAACTTAGGATGGTCATTTGTCTCTAAATTGTTTACAAACTTAATTCTCATTTCGCAAATTAATTAGTAATCTTAGTTTTAAAAGAAACCAATCCAATCAAACCAACTCTTGAATTTTATTTTCTCGCAATTAGTCTAATTTAGTTAATTTAGATAAACTTTGAAATAACACATTTTCCACAAACTCCCTGTGTTCGATACCCACTTACCGCTATCTATTTAGTTGTATTTGGATTAAATTTGATTGTGACCACGACAGCACGTCAAATTTTGGCGCCGTTACCGGGGATGGTCCTTTTGCATCCGAACTTCATCACGTTGATTCATTCGTTGCATTTCGACTTGCATAGCCTTCAACATCTCAATTACTTCGTTTCCACTCGAAGAGCTTTGACCCGTTTGATATTGCCTTTGAAATCCTTGATTTCCTTGGAAATTCGGGTTAACTTGATTTGAAGGGTTCCCATACCGAAAGTTTGGGTGGTTTCTTAAACCGGGGTGGTAAGTATTAGAATTCATATTGTTGTAATTTCTACCACCCCCTCCTTGACCTTGCACAGCATGAACCTCTTCGTATTGCCCATCACCTCCTTGGCAATTTTCAGCCGCATGACCTATCTCATTACAAATAGCACAAACATCATAAATTTGGTTAGAGGGTTGAACATTACCATCATCAACCGCATGCACTTGTGTTCGGGTAACGGCCGGTCGTGCTCTCCTTGATGCTTGAGCTTTCCTCTTCGATGTAATTGCCATTTGCTCCAAAGACTCCCAATCGTCTTGCTCATAATTCGTACCAAAAGTGCCACCGGTAATAGACATTAAGTCACGAGCGTCTTCGGCGCTCAACCCCTCGTGGAAAGCATTCATTAATTCCCAAAGTTCAATTCCATGGTGAGGGCAATTCTTAATCATCATGTTAAAACGCTCAAAGGCCTCATGGAACATCTCACCTTGTTGTTGTTGAAAACTCCTCAACCCCTTCCTAGCATCATTGGTCTTTTGAGCGGTATAAAATTCATCCAAAAATATTTGTTGCATTTCCGCCCAAGTGTAAATGGATGCCGAAGGCAAAGTATAGAACCACTTCTTTGCCTTATCCTCCAACGAAAATTGAAACAATACCAATTTGACATCATCGGCCGAAAAACCTTGACTCCCAAGAGTATTGCAAATTGAGTCATAGGCCTCCAAATGAAAATACGGTTCCTCCGTTGCTAGACCTTTATACTTTGGCAAACTTTGTAACGAGTTGGTTCGAACTTCAAAAGTTCTTCCTTGATTATTGTGTGGAATAACCATCGGTGAAGGGTTGTGAGTAATTACCGGCCTAAAATGCGCTTCAATTCCCCTCGCATGTTCCCTAAGATGCCTTCTTGGTACACCCAACCAACCCCTCGGACGAATAGGACCCATTGGTCTTGGTATATGCCCTTGTGGTGCGAATGGTTGTTGAAATTGTTGTTGTGGCATCGGTTGGTGTTGAATTGGCCTTTGGAATTGTGGTTGAACATTTTGTGGTCGAACTTGTTGCAATGGTATAGGGCGTTGCATTGGTGACCCTTGTGGCCTTGGCCTAGTGTGTTGTGGTATGAGTTGTTGTTGTTGTGGCACTCCACCAACATTTGACATCCCTTGAGATTGGCCATGCACATAAGCAAACTCTCCTTGATCACCATCACCCCCATAAGCGTAAGCATACCCGTCTTCATCATAACCCTCAAAATCCTCATATCCTTCCTCATATCCATCTCCCCCTATACCCGAAGATTGCCCGAATGGAAAGGTCGAGTATTGAAAGCCCGATTGGTTTGGTGGTCTAAATGATGAAGTAGCATGAACAACAGTTGAGCCTTGTGGTAATGTATAAGTGAAGGATGATTGACCTGAAACTGGGAAGAAATGAGTGAATGGTGGAATTGTAGTAGACGGGTTAAAAGTCAATGTAGGTTCTTCTTGAGTGTCACACCCCAACTTTCCACGTGTCACCGGTGGGCCCGGTGGGGAGTATCGTGACGTGGTTGGCAACATAATAGTCAAACAACACAATATATATAAATGCACAGCAGAAGCACAAGATAAATATTATTACATTCCGAATATAAAGTAATATCCAGTATAACAACGGAAAGTAAAGGATCCACAGGCGGATCTTAAAACATATCACTTGTTCAACAGACTTTAGACGCCTAGAACTTTCAAGATTCCTTATTAGCGCCCTGAGCTTCCAGCCAATTACGTTCAGTACCTGTCACTCAACCTTTTTGGAAAATACGTCAGTTTTCACTGGTAAATACACTCAACCGACTCATTTGAAAAGAGTTTAAGAAAATTGATTTGAATGCACGTAGCACAAAATATCTTTTATAATTTGATTAAAATGCACAGAGGCAAAATAAATCTTTTTAACTTGGAACAATTATATTTATAACCTTGTATACAGATTTACATGTTCGTTGTACGTTCAGGGCCCGATGTAGAAACCGAGTCAGATTAACAGACACACCACAAGTATAGGCCCACATGGAAGTGAGATACCGTTATTACTTAAGTAACTGTCAGGTGTATGCCTACACCCCGTACTTAAGACGTGGCCATTTTATAATACAATGATGTCAAGGATATCCGGGACATGGTCATTAACCCCTAAAGGCTTTTATTTCAAACAATACAGATTAAACCGGGTTACCTCAATAATTTAACCATAATAAGATTAAATATTCAATACCCGACCAAGCGGTATCATTATACCGTATTCCAAGCCCGTATAGGGAAAATAAGTTAAGAGTATTTACCTGAGCTAGCTCCTGTCTTAAATAGCAAGAATCTAATAACTCAGCCGTATTCACTTAAGTAAGCGTAGGTACCATTTACCGAAATGCTCTAGTCTGGAATGATGGTATAAATAACCAATTAGAATGCTAACGGGCCTTTAATTTAGCCTAAGCTTAGACCGGTCAGTCTTAAGGGAATATACGGTTCAGACGCATGATTAAGCGAAGACCGGAATAGAATGTGATTTAAACCCGACATGTTCAGAGACTTGTCTTATATGGGTATTTCATACACATTCTGGATTTTTAGATAAAACCAATAAGGTTTGACCCGTTTCGGCTAATTTATGTAAACTTGTTACATAAACCGAACCGTAAGCGTAATAAGCATGACGGGTATTCATGAGAGCTATATACAGGTTTCCTAAGTTAATTTATGCCTCAAATATGTTATGACATCAGTAAGATGTCTTTCATTATGCCCAAAACGTATTTAAACACAAACTTTGCCCCGTAGGGGTAGTTTGGTCATTTAAAAGGTTATAAAAGAGTTTAAGTATTTACCTGAGTTACAGGTCTGATATAATCAGCAAAAATACTTATTTTTATAAGTTATAACATTAGGATAAAGTATATATGTGAAATTTATCAATTATAACCCAACTATGCACGTAGGGGCATTTTGGTAATTTCACATAAGCCGATAAGCTCGAAACTGAAGTCTGAGTTTAACAACTTTTGCTTACTGTTAAAATATTATAATTTGCCTAAAATATCAGTAGGTATCAACCCGGGTATGTTTAATATAGTTTTAATACATACTATGTGTTAAAAACGCTTAATAAGGCGATTAAAGGCCATTTCCGGGTTCGATACTTAAATCTGATATTTTTTTATATTTCCAGAAGGCTTAAAATAATTTATTTATCACATGTGATCAATATCAAAAGGTTTGGAGTCGTTTAGATATGTAAAACTCATTTTATGGCCCGTAAGGGCAAAACCGACAATTACCGGATTAAGCTTACGACTATGAGTTATGCTCAGCCATAAATTAATTAAAAATCTTTAAAAATCCCAAAATAATCTATTACATCAGTGGGTAAAAGATTTGATATCAAAAAGTATGTTTAAGTAAGCTATACGCTAATTACGTCGTTTTATTAACATAAAGCTTTCATTTTACGCTAACGAGCATAACTCTTAATCTACACCTCAAACTGATGTCAAACTTTGCATACAAGTTTATATATCAGTATCTAAGGTTTCTACACTTTTACATTTTCATAAATCACGTTTTAAGGTGAAAAGGGCATAATGGTCAACATATGAGCAATTAACGGAATCATGCGTATTAATCGGTTAACTAATGAACCGTAGTGTATAATCACAGGGGGTTATACTAGCATGTAACCTGGTCCAAATGGAGCTCTAAGGTATTTCTAAATCATACCATAACGGGTCAGAACTGAAAGTCAAAGTATAAGTCAAACTATGCGACTTTCGGTTCCGAACCGGGTCTAAACAGGAAATTGTCGGGTTGAACATGTTTAGACATGTTCTTACACTTATTACTAAGTTATAACTATGATCAAACAGGTTGTATATGATCTATATTGCTAATTATGCATAAAATGTAATTTAAGGATCCTGTTGACTTTTTTCTTAGCAAGTTTGACCCGACATTTGACCTAGTTAGAATGGGAATCAGGGGGGACCCTTTTGAGGGTTTATTACCCACATAATTACCAACTTATAACTACTTTTGATTCGACTAATCACTGGACCATTAGTGATTAATCTTAAAGTCAACCGTTAATTATGACGGTTTGACTTTTAAGCTAAAACTCAACTAAGAAAGGATTAGAACACTTACTGAAGTCCTAAGCTTGATTAAGAAGGACTTGGGTCTGCTTTGAAGCTCCAGAAGGCTCCTCAATTGCAGAATGATGGGGTGATCACAATGGTAGCACATGAAGGCCTTTTATAGTGTAAATTTCACCACCAATCTTTGACACACAAGTCTATCAACTGACCACAACCTTCCAACATGTGTCCCTAGTGTCTAGGACTGTTTAGGGGTCGCCCACATTGCATTAATGTCGTTTAAAGATCGGTTTTCCACGTTTACAGGCAGCTGTTGCCTTTTTCTGGTTCTGGGCGCCTGACGCGGCCCGCCTCGAGTTTCAACAGATCTAACGCGGGCCGCCTGGGCCTGAATTTCAGATTTTTCTATTTTTGTTATTTTGCAACTTGTCCCTTGGCTTCACGAAAGGGCAACCAAGGTTATTTCTTGCATTTTGACCCCCTTATATTTACCCACAAGGGCTTTAGGACTTATACCCACTTTGCCAAGTCCCTGGACACTTCCGGTTAACCCGAAAAGTCTTAACTTTCAATGTTTACGCTTTAACCCCTCGCACACGAATTTGATCATAACTTTCTCATACGATAACGAAACTTTATGAAATTTATATCGCGCATTCTAGTGAGCATAATTAACAGTTACAAAGCTTCGGGTTTGTCAAAAGGTCACTCAGAGGTATATCTTTAAACATGTTGACACATTTAACCCCTGTAGTTGTCTTGACAATCAAAGAAACATAACATAAATAACTAGTCTTGCATCTTTTATTGTCGCTAAGGCCCAAGTCCGCCTAAGTGTATCTTGATAAATCCTATGCATCATATCCTGAAACACATGTGAAAATAGGTACGTCAGCATAAAAATGCCTGTGAGATACATAGGTTTATGAAAATAGGATTCATGACTTATTGTTTAAGAAAATGTTTAGTCATGAACCTTGTAATTTGATTTGTCTTGTAAATCATTTGAAAAACGATAAGATCAGATGATATGTATAAATAAGAGAATAATGTATGGTTAAATGAATAACCATATAAAAATGAGTTTGTGTAATTTAAGTTGTTTGTAAACAATGTATTGTGAAAAATATGTTATTTGTATAAAATGTTATATGTCCAAATTGAAATGGTTCAAATAACGCTACGATATGTAATACCATACAATCACTTATATATAGGAAGTACCAGCGGCGTATCCACCATGCTTGTATCATATTACACACGCCTCGTTACTCGAATCACTTACCCAAACAAACCACCAATGTAAGAGGTCTATGTTTAAACCAATTGCCAAACGTATTGAGTAATATGTCAAAATGTTTATGTCAATATGTAAGTCATGTAATGTGTAACCAATGTCAATAATGTTTATGTGTCAAATGTAAATCATGTAATGTGTAACCAAAATGATATGTATGGCTAGTGAAATGTATCAACTAAACCATATGCACAAAACATAGTATTGAAGTAAAACATGGTTTAAATCAAAGTTATGTTCTGTGGAAATGCATGCTATACTGATACAAATATCTATGCGGTATTGTGAAAATGCATACATCCAAGCCTTGAGACTGTGGCGATAAACCCTTAAACAAATTAAAGGTTTATCTTGTTGTAAATGTATATCGAATTCGGTCATTCCTTTCATCCCCACCTACCCAGGATGTCCGGAACGGGAGTTGTCAATTCCTATGGTACCACTACCTACTAACGAACGGCGTGATCGGTGTTAATGAATGTATTGTTCCATTTATACAAACCAAATATCATATCAAAATGTAAGCATGTGATGAAAACAAATGTACTAAGTATGCAATAGATGAACATACATAGCATGTGATGTGATGTGAAACGATGTACTAAGTATGAACTAAATGGACATACATAGCATAAAATGTAATGTAAAACGATGTACTAAGTACGCACACAATGGGCATACATAGCATGAAATGTAATGAAATCATGTACTAACGAACATAGCAGGTATATGATGTGAAAACATGGAAAGTATGAAAGTAACAAGTAGGCACATGTGTTCCACCCCAAAATGTTTGGAAAACAGTAAAAGAGGGGTCTATGTACTCACTTGAGATTGCTCAGAAGTCCTAAGATAACCACCAAGAAATGCTAGAGATCTTGGAATCAAACGGCACCTAATATAGGTAACTACGTTAATAAACCGGACCTATATCGGAGGATCGGATAGAATGAGGGTTCGTAAACCAAACGAGTATGGTAACTCGTGTAATATGGTTTAACAAAGCCCACATACTAAAATGAAACTTAACCTAAGTGTTTACGACCCATTACGACCCGTTTAGGTAGCTTATGCTACTTTAACGCGTCGTTCATGTGAAACGCGTTCGGAACGCCTAACTAGTCCTATGACAAGTAAAATATGCCTTAACATATCTAATATTGTTACCAAAACAGTTTAGATACCAAAATTTATGTTACACATGCTTAAAATGAATTTTGGCGTCAAAAGGGCATTTTGGTAATTTACCTAAGGCATATAAACTACCTATCATACAACTACTTAAATGAAGCGACCATAAGGTATAACCTCGGAAGGTTATTCCCTATATACTATGGTCACCTAATGTGCTTGGTCGGATCCTAATGATCGACCAAACGGGTCGGGTTCGAAAGTATAAGCGATTGTTTAGATCGCTTACCTTACGACCCTATATAAGCACTAAACTAAAAGTGACGAGCTAAGCATGTTAAAACATGCTTAACTAAGTTTAGAAAACAGGTTTGGTATCAAAATAAACGGTTTTGATACCCACAAGTAGTTTGGTTACAAAATACGCAAGAATACGTATTCTGACCGAAACTACGGCTCGTCACTGAGCCTAGATAGGGGATCCAGTCTGTTCATCCATTGTCTTTGATTCCTCGATTGGCTTCTTGTCACCCTTTCAAAAAAGTTTACGTTTCCTGATCTGAGATTCAGTCAAGGTTGCAGATAGCTCAATGGCCTGCCTAACCGTAGTGGGGTTACTACCAGTAACAATGTCCTGAACTGAGTCAGGGAGACCATCAATGTATTTTTCGATCGCCTTATCCAAAGGCGTAACCATGGTAGGACACAACAGGCTCAGCTCCTCATATCGATCAGTGTATGCTCGATGTTCACCGCTGTCTTGCTTAAGATCGTCGAATTCCCTTTCCAAGGCCCTGATCTCGTGACGAGGACAGAATTCCTTCATCATCAGTGCTCTAAGTTCTTCCCATGTTTGAGCCAGTGCCACATCGGCACCCCTATCTCTCACCACACCGTTCCACCACGTCAAAGCTCGTTTCTCAAAGACACTAGATGCGAAATCTACCTTTCGCTCGTTTGGACATTGAACATGCCTGAAGGTGCTCTCTAGACTCTCGAACCATTGCAGAAGTGCAGTCGCTCCTTGAGACCCAGAAAACTTTGATGGCTTAGCCGAGTTGAATGTCTTGAAGTTGCAGGGGGCATTATTGTTGTTGAGAGCTTGGTGACATTGAGCAACGATGTTCGGGATTGCAGCAGTCATTTACTGTGTAATGACAGCTGCCAGCTCTTCAATAGATACCGAATTTTCGCGTCGTAGAGGCATTCTAAAAGGGGAAACAAGAGAGAAAACAAATGAAATGGCATTGGTTAAGAATAGGATGTTACAATTACCGACCAAAATCATGGGTGATGGTCATTTGTTTGAACCATGAAGCAAACTAACAACACAAAGGCTGAGTCAAAGCAAATAGATCCTCATAATGTATCGCGAAGACATGCTCGCCTATAAGTGGACACTCACCCCAAGAGTTCCCAGGTAAGAGTGACTGGTCCGATTATGTGGATTTGTACGAACACTCTAGCCTTAGACAGAAAACTCAGGGTACAGGTATTCACTCTTCCAGTTTGCACGTGTTCACACTATTTAGGACCCAAAACTTTGACGAGATTTTGAAAACTCAAAGGGGTTCAAAACCTTATAACAGAGGGTTCAAAACCTTACAATAGAGGGTTCAAAACCTAGTAATCAATCATCCTAGAACAGATGATTAATTTTCAAAGCGGTTTTGAAATTTGTGTTCTTGTTGAGGTCGTCGCCTAAGGATAGGTGACGGTATTGTTTTATGACTAAACGCAAGTAAACTCGCGTTAGGGTCCTAGGAAGGTTATAGACTAGGTCAAAGCATTACTAATAACCTAATTCCCTATAACCATGAGCTCTGATACCAACTTTTCTGTCACACCCCGACCACGTAGAACAACAAAACGTGGCGGAAAACGTCGGGGAGTGTTGTAACAGAATCATTGTTTCATAACACATGGAAATTGAAATATTGTTTTATTGATTAAAATAGTTACAATGTCTTGACAATCAAAGAAACATAACATAAATAACTAGTCTTGCATCTTTTATTGTCACTAAGGCCCAAGTCCGCCTAAGTGTATCTTGATAAATCATATGCATCATATCCTGAAACACATGTGAAAATAGGTACGTCAGCATAAAAATGCCTGTGAGATACATAGGTTTTGTGAAAATAGAATTCATGACTTATGTTTAAGAAAATGTTTAGTCATGAACCTTGTAATTTGCTTTGTTTTGTAAATCAATTGAAAAACGATAAGATCAGATGATATGTATAAATAAATGTAAGGTTAAATGAATAACCATGTAAAAATGAGTTTGTATAAGATAAGTTGTTTGTAAAACAATGTATTGTGAAAAGTATGTTATTTGTATAAAATGTTATATGTCCAAATTGAAATGATTCAAATAACGCTACGATATGTAATACCATACAATCACTTATATATAGGAAGTACCAGCGGCGTATCCACCATGCTTGTATCATATTACACACGCCTCGTTACTCAAATCACTTACCCAAACAAACCACCAATGTAAGATGTTTATGTTTAAACCAATTGTCAAACGTATTGAATAATATGTCAAAATGTTTATGTCAATATGTAAATCATATAATGTGTAACCAATGTCAATAATGTTTATGTGTCAAATGTAAATCATGTAATGTGTAACCAATGTCAATAATGTTTATGTGTCAAATGTAAATCATGTAATGTGTAACCAATGTCAATAATGTTTATGTGTCAAATGTAAATCATGTAATGTGTAACCAAAATGATATGTATGGCTAGTGAAATGCATCAACTAAACCATAGGTGAAATGCACAAAACAAAGTATTGAAGTAAAACTTGGTTTAAATCAAAGTTATGTTCTGTGGAAATGCCTGCTATACTGATACAAATATCTATGCGGTATTGTGAAAATGCATACATCCAAGCCTTGAGACTGTGGCGATAAACCCTTAAATAAATTAAAGGTTTATCTTGCTGTAAATGTATATCGAATTCGGTCATTCCTTTCATCCCCACCTACCCGGGATGTCCGGAACGGGAGTTGTCAATTCCTATGGTACCACTACCTACTAACGAACGGCGTGATCGGTGTTAATGAATGTATTGTTCCATTTATACAAACCAAATATCATATCAAAATGTAGGCATGTGATGAAAACAAATGTACTAAGTATGCAATAGATGAACATACATAGCATGTGATGTGATGTAAAACGATGTACTAAGTATGAACTAAATGGACATACATAGCATAAAATGTAATGTAAAACGATGTACTAAGTATGAACTAAATGGACATACATAGCATAAAATGTAATGTAAAACGATGTACTAAGTACGCACACAATGGGCATACATAGCATGAAATGTAATGAAATCATGTACTATAATGTACTAACGAACATAGCAGGTATATGATGTGAAAACATGGAAAGCATGAAAGTAACAAGTAGGCACATGTGTTCCACCCCCAAAACGTTTGGAAAACAGTAAAAGAGGGGTTTATGTACTCGCTAGAGATCTCGGAATCAAACGGCACCTAATATGGGTAACTACATTAATAAACCGGACCTAAATCGGAAGATCGGATAGAATGAGGGCTCGTAAACCAAATGAGTATGGAAACTCATGTATTATGGTTTAACAAAGTCTACATACTAAATGAAACCTAACCTAAGCGCTTACGACCCATTACGACCCGTTTAGGTAGCTTATGCTACTTTAACGCGTCGCTCGTGTGAAACGCGTTTGGACCGCCTAACTAGTCCTATGACAAGTAACATATGCCTTAACATGTCTAATATTGTTGTCAAATCAGTTTAGATGTCAAAAGTTATGTTACATATGCTTAAAATGAATTTTGGCGTCAAAAGGGCATTTTGGTAATTTACCTAAGGCATATAAACTACCTATCATACAACTACTTAAACAAAGCGACCATAAGGTATAACCTCGGAAGGTTATTCCCTATATACTATGGTCACCTAATATGTGACAAATATGCAGGACTATGATAGTATAAGCAACCTGTTTCGATTAAGCAACCTGTTTCGATTAAGCAACCTGTCTAATATTGTTGTCAAATCAGGTTGCTTATACAATTTGTCACACCCCAACTTTCCACGTGTCACCGGTGGGCCCGGTGGGGGAGTATCGTGACGTGGTTGGCAACATAATAGTCAAACAACACAATATATATAAATGCACAGCGGAAGCACAAGATAAATATTATTACATTCCGAATATAAAGTAATATCCAGTATTACAACGGAAAGTAAAGGATCCACAGGCGGATCTTAAAACATATCACTTGTTCAACAGAATTTAGACGCCCAGAACTTTCAAGATTCCTTATTAGCGCCCTGAGCTTCCAGCCAATTACGTTCAGTACCTGTCACTCAACCTTTTTGGAAAATACGTCAGTTTTCACTGGTAAATACACTCAACCGACTCATTTGAAAAGAGTTTAAGAAAATTGATTTGAATGCACGTAGCACAAAATATCTTTTATAATTTGATTAAAATGCACAGAGGCAAAATAAATCTTTTTAACTTGGAACAATTATATTTATAACCTTGTATACAGATTTACATGTTCGTTGTACGTTCAGGGCCCGATGTAGAAACCGAGTCAGATTAACAGACACACCACAAGTATAGGCCCACATGGAAGTGAGATACCGTTATTACTTAAGTAACTGTCAGGTGTATGCCTACACCCCGTACTTAAGACGTGGCCATTTTATAATACAATGATGTCAAGGATATCCGGGACATGGTCATTAACCCCTAAAGGCTTTTATTTCAAACAATACAGATTAAACCGGGTTACCTCAATAATTTAACCATAATAAGATTAAATATTCAATACCCGACCAAGCGGTATCATTATACCGTATTCCAAGCCCGTATAGGGAAAATAAGTTAAGAGTATTTACCTGAGCTAGCTCCTGTCTTAAATAGCAAGAATCTAATAACTCAGCCGTATTCACTTAAGTAAGCGTAGGTACCATTTACCTAAATGCTCTAGTCTGGAATGATGGTATAAATAACCAATTAGAATGCTAACGGGCCTTTAATTTAGCCTAAGCTTAGACCGGTCAGTCTTAAGGGAATATACGGTTCAGACGCATGATTAAGCGAAGACCGGAATAGAATGTGATTTAAACCCGACATGTTCAGAGACTTGTCTTATATGGGTATTTCATACACATTCTGGATTTTTAGATAAAACCAATAAGGTTTGACCCGTTTCGGCTAATTTATGTAAACTTGTTACATAAACCGAACCGTACGCGTAATAAGCGTGACGGGTATTCATGAGAGCTATATACAGGTTTCCTAAGTTAATTTATGCCTCAAATATGTTGTGACATCAGTAAGATGTCTTTCATTATGCCCAAAACGTATTTAAACACAAACTTTGCCCCGTAGGGGTAGTTTGGTCATTTAAAAGGTTATAAAAGAGTTTAAGTATTTACCTGAGTTACAGGTCTGATATAATCAGCAAAAATACTTATTTTTATAAGTTATAACATTAGGATAAAGTATATATGTGAAATTTATCAATTATAACCCAACTATGCACGTAGGGGCATTTTGGTAATTTCACATAAGCCGATAAGCTCGAAACTGAAGTCTAAGTTTAACAACTTTTTCTTACTGTTAAAATATTATAATTTGCCTAAAATATCAGTAGGTATCAACCCGGGTATGTTTAATATAGTTTTAATACATACTATGCGTTAAAAACGCTTAATAAGGCGATTAAAGGCCATTTCCGGGTTCGATACTTAAATCTGATATTTTTTATATTTCCAGAAGGCTTAAAATAATTTATTTATCACATGTGATCAATAGGAAAAGGTTTGGAGTCGTTTAGATATGTAAAACTCATTTTATGGCCCGTAAGGGCAAAACCGACAATTACCGGATTAAGCTTACGACTATGAGTTATGCTCAGCCTAAAATTAATTAAAAATCTTTAAAAATCCCAAAATAATCTATTACATCAGTGGGTAAAATATTTGATATCAAAAAGTATGTTTAAGTAAGCTATACGCTAATTACGCCGTTTTATTAACATAAAGCTTTCATTTTACGCTAACGAGCATAACTCTTAATCTACACCTCAAACTGATGTCAAACTTTGCATACAAGTTTATATATCAGTATCTAAGGTTTCTACACTTTTACATTTTCATAAATCATGTTTTAAGGTGAAAAGGGCATAATGGTCAACATATGAGCAATTAACGGAATCATGCGTATTAATCGGTTAACTAATGAACCGTGGTGTATAATCACAGGGGTTTATACTAGCATGTAACCTGGTCCAAATGGAGCTCTAAGTTATTTCTAAATCATACCATAACGGGTCAGAACTGAAAGTCAAAGTATAAGTCAAACTATGCGACTTTCGGTTCCGAACCGGGTCTAAACAGGAAATTGTCGGGTTGAACATGTTTAGACATGTTCTTACACTTATTACTAAGTTATAACTATGATCAAACAGGTTGTATATGATCTATATTGCTAATTATGCATAAAATGTAATTTAAGGATCCTGTTGACTTTTTTCTTAGCAAGTTTGACCCGACATTTGACCTAGTTAGAATGGGAATCAGGAGGGACCCTTTTGAGGGTTTATTACCCACATAATTACCAAATTATAACTACTTTTGATTCGACTAATCACTGGACCATTAGTGATTAATCTTAAAGTCAACCGTTAATTACGACGGTTTGACTTTTAAGCTAAAACTCAACTAAGAAAGGATTAGAACACTTACTGAAGTCCTAAGCTTGATTAGGAAGGACTTGGGTCTGCTTTGAAGCTCCAGAAGGCTCCTCAATTGCAGAATGATGGGGTGATCACAATGGTAGCACATGAAGGCCTTTTATAGTGTAAATTTCACCACCAATCTTTGACACACAAGTCTATCAACTGACCACAACCTTCCAACATGTGTCCCTAGTGTCTAGGACTGTTTAGGGGTCGCCCACATTGCATTAATGTCGTTTAAAGATCGGTTTTCCACGTTTACAGGCAGCTGTTGCCTTTTTCTGGTTCTGGGCGCCTGACGCGGCCCGCCTCGAGTTTCAACAGATCTAACGCGGGCCGCCTGGGCCTGAATTTCAGATTTTTCTATTTTTGTTATTTTGCAACTTGTCCCTTGGCTTCACGAAAGGGCAACCAAGGTTATTTCTTGCATTTTGACCCCCTTATATTTACCCACAAGGGCTTTAGGACTTATACCCACTTTGCCAAGTCCCTGGACACTTCCGGTTAACCCGAAAAGTCTTAACTTTCAATGTTTACGCTTTAACCCCTCGCACACGAATTTGATCATAACTTTCTCATACGATAACGAAACTTTATGAAATTTATATCGCGCATTCTAGTGAGCATAATTAACAGTTACAAAGCTTCGGGTTTGTTAAAAGGTCACTCAGAGGTATATCTTTAAACATGTTGACACATTTAACCCCTGTAGTTTGTAATCTCTCACTTTTAGCCTCGTATGATCCATGATTTATTCGTTTGATGTTATAACCATCATGTAGGGTTATTATGAAGTATATTTATTCACTGTTGACATTTAGAACCCGTAAAATCATATACTTTCCATGTTTGTCAACTTTAGTCCTTTTATAACATTCTTTCACACGTTCAAGCTTATGACACGTGTCAATACATTATAGGACGTGAATTTTCGAGGTGTTACATCCTCACCCCCTTAAAAGAAATCTCGACCTCGAGATTTGTTAAAGTAAAGGAAGTATTTTCTGCCTTAAATTGGGCTTAATCTTTCCCCAGTACCTTTGAGCCTCTAAGGCACTACAATTGACCTTTATAATAGGCACATGTATCTTTTTGGAGCTTCTAATCCTGTCGATCCTTAATCGAAACAGGTTGCTTATACTATCATAGTCCTGCATATTTGTCACACATTTAATCAATGATGCTTATATGGGGATTATTTGATTCTGGCACAGAAAAGTCTATTGAGGACAATAAATATTGTAAGCTGTTACATCCACCTATTAGGATCTTAGGTTTATAGCGCGAGGTAGAATTGGCCGATGACATTTAGAGACTGCTTCAACAACCTTAGATGGATGCCTTATAACCATTAGGAAACACTCTTATCCAAAATCCTAATGTCTAGCTTTCAAGCTATCCAAAATCATCAATATGATCAGGACAGATGTGACATTGATCCCCTGTCAAAAAGGTGATGGACTAGGTCCAAACCTTAATTGCCATTAATGGTCTTTTATGGCCTAGGCTAAGTATAATTGATATATATACATATCTAAATGGCGTTCATTGAGAATGTTCGTACTATATTAACCTGTATGGTTTAACGATACCATGGTTAGTATATATTAGGTCATCAGGATGATGAATAGCGATTGTTGGATTGCAACTAAATAATTGTTTTATTTGGTGTTAGGAACCAAATATCGAGTATGACAAACTCGGATAAGACAGGCATTGATCGTGTTATGGATGATGCGACACATGCTAATGATACTACAATTGTGAACCTTAGAATTTCCAAGGATGTTCTTCAGACTATGATAGACGCAGCTGTTGGAAAAGCTGTGAAGAAGGCTGTGAAAAAGATCAAGGAGCCCAATGCTACTTGCTCCAAATCTCAACCAAGACCACCCTTCGTTACTCACGAGAAGGATCTCGTTCGTGCCTCTAATGTAAAGGGTGAACTGAAAAGGAAAAGGGAGGAAGATAACTCCCAGAGCTCTAAAAAGAAGAACAAACAAAAGTCCAACCAGAAACCTAAATGCAAGACCTGCAAGAAACGCCATTGTGGGAAGTGCAGGTACGAACCAAAATCCCAATCGCAGCCTAGGGCTTGTGGGATCTGCAAATCTAGGGAGCATAAAACATTGGAATGCCAGAAGATAGGAGATGCGACTTGTTACAACTGTAACGAGAAAGGGCATATCAAATCAAATTGCCAAAAGTATGCTAAGAAGCTTGAAGGAGATAAGAAGACCAACGCTAAGGTCTCTCAGATGGATGCAAAAGAGGCCATACAAGATGACAATGTTATAACCGGTACGTCCTTATCCGTGATGTATATGCAAGGGTATTGTTTGATTCAGGTGCAGATAAGTCGTTGTGGAATAAATTTTATAAGTTATTTAATCTGCCTGTTAGAACCCTAAGCATAATATATGAAGTTGAATAAAACGCTAGGAGTTCTGCTTTATTTCGGATACCAATCAATCCTTCATAGATGGTAAGTATAGCAAACTCTTAAAGACTCCCATGAGAACCCTAGATATTAAGTGTAAGGTAAAACTTACAGGCGAAAATCATAGGAACCATTTCTTCTGCTCCTGCCAAAAGTCTTCAGTCATGAAATTCTATTGTACCCTCTCTTCAGATGAAGTGCATCATCATAAGTGATTGATATCTCTTGATCTCTATCGATTGCGAATACCAGATGGTACGACAAAAGCGTCATATGAGGATTGGTGTATCTTAATATGTTCCATAGATTGCTTCCATGCCTGATCAGTATGGAGGTTTAATGCATGGAACCCTAAAGATATTCCAATGGTCATACGGTATTAAAGTCAGCTAATGGTATTCAAAGAAGATATCTAAAATGGAATTATCCAAGTAAACGTTCCTGAGTAAGAAATCCGTGGACTCGTAACACGAATGTATCACTTATCTGACGCAGACCATGGTAAATGAACTGGAGCCTGGGAATTGGAAAATCTCTGTAACCTCCTTGCGTTTTGACCATATTCTCCAAGATTACCCTGTTTACCTCCTTAGAGGCAAGTAGAGTTAAGATTAACGTCCCGCTTAGGGATGCATTAATATAAAATTTACATGATAACTAGTATCATCATTGGAAGAATCAGAACCCTGATTAAGGGAGTTTTAGGATAGAGGTTCATATAGCCCAACTCAATATTCTAAGAGTTTGATATTTCTAATTAAGAAAGACGGTTCATTTTGCTTATGTACTGATTACCGCAACCCTATTTAGGCAACAATTAAGAATCGCCATTAGCTGCCCAGGATCGTCGACTTAATTCGACTAGCTGTAAGGATTTGCTATTCCTTAAGATTAGTTTTAAGTAATGGTTGGAATAACCATATCACCTTAAAATAAGCCTTTCTATAATAGTTGATATATAAGTAGCAAGGTTGTTCCCTTGGAGACCTTGTATAAATGGAATGTTAAACATCTATTGTTAGAACAATAGATTGGTAAGTCCAATTATCAGGATCTGAAAGTTGCATTGGAAACAACAAATAAGATCATTCGAATTCATAATCATCTTAGAGTTGTCAGTAATCGGCAGAAAATCAAGGATTAATAAAAATCGCAACCCTTTTAAGTCCTTAATAAGGACTAGGGTTCAATTGAAAGTATCGCTCTAAGAAGAGTGTACTGAAAATTTTATACAACAGGCTAGTTAAGCTCTGATACCATGGGTTGAGATAAATAATGATTGTAATTGACGTAATGTATAAATATGCAGTTTGCGAGTGATGTAATCAAATGTAAAAAGATTTATTTTGTTGTTGATGAGTGAATGCACAGCTTGTGCTGTTTTGAAGTACAATAATTAATGTGAGTATTGTTGTACATATATATTGTAAAGATCATGAAGATTGTTTTTGAAATACTTGTACTATGTATGTTGAAAATCAAAACGTAAATGGGTATGAGTTTTGAAAATACCCTTAGTTATCTAACCAAGGATTCGGAGACACAGATGTGCAGAAACATGATTACTCATAATGTCACTTTATTTTCTGTACTTTGTTTCTTAGAGTGAAACGAGTACTTAAAATTTTCGAGGGAATCATGAGCGATCATTTGAAAGAGAGAATCACAAGAGCAGTTTGTAAGGAACATAGTTCCTTAATATAGGTATTATAGGGAAATGTCATAAACACATGTAATTATACTTGTATATCAGAAATTGTGAACAAGAATTTATTTATAAACAAGACAGATTGTTTCACATTACAAGAAAATAGAAATAAAACAAAAGCATAAGACAACAACATCTTCTAGTCAGCCAACTGCTCATCCGTGGGTTGGATTTGCATTAGCAAGCTTAGGGCAATCCCTTAGGAAATGGCCCATCTCGCCACAGTTGTAGCAAGACCCTGGTGAGAAACGAGCTTGAGCAGAGTCAGCTTGTGGTTGATTTGGACCACCTTGGTTCGGGTTACATCGACAAGCACTTGCCATGTGACCAACTCGCCCACATGATACACACAGACGACACGGTAAGTGAGCCTGGTGATGGCCATTACATTTGTCGCATATTGGTGCCGTTCCCTTGTATTGCTTCTTAGCAGGTGGTGTTGCCACCCGGATGGGTCCTGTTTGATTTGGTACTGCTGTAGTTGGGCAAACCCTTGCCGTGTGACCTATAAGTCCACAAATTTGGCATTTGCGGCACTTCACACTAGTCTGATGATGAAGGCTACATTGGTTGCACAAGGGTGCAGTTCCGTTGTATGGCTTCCTAGCAGGGGGTTGAGCTGGTTGGTTGGGGATGGCTCGACCATTGTGAGCGACCACGGAGAAGTTCTGAGAAGCCTTTCGCTTCTTTGACTTCTTAGGGGATTTAGCCTGTTCATCCATGGTCATTGATTCCTTGATTTGTTTCTTGGCTGGTGGTGCTGTCACTTGGCTAGGTTTTGCCTGTTTTAGTGCCACCGCTGCGGGTTTCCTCGAAGCCTTACGTTTCTTTGGTTTAGGTGAAGGCTTGACTTCTGCTTCATTCGGTGATTCTTGAGTAGCTTCATCCTGGAGACGATACATGGCAGTAGCTAATTCAACAGTCTTCAGGACGACTTCGCCTATTCGCTGAGAGAATTTGGCAGTCTGCTCAGATATCTGGGCGTCATCGTGATGAAGAGACATTCTAGAAGAAAATGAAAGACATAGGAAGAAACAAGTGAAAGGTTATCGGATAAACAAAACAGAATGGCAATGGTCATTAACCCCTAAAGGCTTTTATTTCAAACAATACAGATTAAACCGGGTTACCTCAATAATTTAACCATAATAAGATTAAATATTCAATACCCGACCAAGCGGTATCATTATACCGTATTCCAAGCCCGTATAGGGAAAATAAGTTAAGAGTATTTACCAATGAAAACTGACGTATTTTCCAAAAAGGTTAAGTGACAGGTACTGAACGTAATTGGCTGGAAGCTCAGGGCGCTAATAAGGAATCTTGCAAGTTCTAGGCGTCTAAAGTCTGTTGAACAAGTGATATGTTTTAAGATCCGCATGTGGATCCTTTACTTTCCGTTGTAATACTGTATATTACTTTATATTCGGAATGTAATAATATTTATCTTTTGCTTCCGCTGTGCATTTATATATATTGTGTTGTTTGACTATTATGTTGCCAACCATGTCACGATACTCCCCACCGGGCCCACCGGTGACACGTGGAAAGTCGGGGTGTGACATTGAGTGGTAATGGGTTGGGTGGTATTGGTTGGTGTAACATTGTGAGGTTGAATAGGGTCGGTAGTGGTGTTTGGCATGGTAGTGTTTGGTGAAGGTTGAGTGGATGATGGTATGAATGGTGGTATAAGTTCACCCGTAGTGGATGGTGGTGGTGGTTGATCCATGTATCGAATTGGTGTGATTGGTGTAGTTGGTGTTGTTGGTGAACCACTAAACTTGTTTTCTCGTAACAAAATCCTGTTTCCTCTTAATGTTCGCTCAATTTCCGGATCAAATGCCAATGGTGAAAGCTTGTGAGAGCTCCTAGTACGCATGCACCTATGAGTACCAGCACACTAACACACCCAGTCTAAACCAGAAAAATAACAAACTTAAAAAAAACAAAAATAACACACGTTGCGCACTACTCCCCGGCAACAGCGCCAAAATTTGATTTAACATGCTTGTCGTGGTCACAATCAAATTTAATCCAATTACTACTAAGTAGATAGCGGTAAGTGGGTATCGAACACAGGGAGTTTGTGGAATATGTGTTATTTGAAGTTTTATCTAAATTAACTAAAATTAAACTAATGACAATAAAAGTAAATTCAAGAGTTGATTTGAGTGAATTGGTTTAGGAACTAGATTTAACTAAGTAAATTGCAAAGGAGAAAAGTTTTGGTTGTACGCAAATTAGAGACAAATGACCATCCTAGATTTCCGGTTTGCTTCGACATTCATATTATCATTTTACTAGAAAGAACTACATAGACATAGCTCATGTGTGATTACTTGCAGTGATGAAAGGGAACTAAGTACTCAGATTCCTAGAACGTGAGGTTGTTACCCGATGATCAATCAACCCTTACCCAAGCCTAACTATACCCATGATATCTCGATTGCCAACGGCACCAAGAACGTATGGTTTCTAATTAGTTCAACATAAGGATTAACACGTTACTAACAGACAATCACACACCATAACAACAAATCATAAAGATCAAGATTGTTATTCTAGAAATTAGAAAAATCAAACATGAAATGTCTCAACCAAACCTTCAATCCAGGACAATCATAAAGTGTTTAGCCACTCATGGCTTGAAGCGACATCATAACAAAAGTTCTATTGTTCATAAAGATCCAAGACAATAAAACCAATGATTAGACAAGTGTTCTTCCTTCCAAAGTCTCCAAAAATTCTCCAAAAATCGTTCCCCAAGTGATAGTAACCGAAATCATATCATAAGCCTCCATAAATCCTCTCTCAATGGCCATTTAATGTGTAAGTTACAAAACAAGATCAGTCGGTGCCGTAACCTACGGCCCTCCGCCGTAGGTTACGGTGGTCAGCATAATCGCCCAAGTTAACATAGGGCCGTAACCTACGGCCCTCTGCCGTAGGTTACGGTGGTCAGCAGGTCCAGGGTCAACATAATGCGCCGTAACCTACGGCTGAGAGCCGTAGGTTACGGTTCTGACTGGTTCTTTACGCCTTGCGTCTCCTGTTTTACGGCAGTGCACCCGGACTTTATATAAGGAGCCGTAACCTACGGCTGGGTGCCGTAGGTTACGGTGCTGAGTGAATTTTCTTCCTTATTTCCTTTGTAAAATTCCCCATGCTCCATTTGATCTCATTCATCATGCACTCCCATCCAAACTTCACAAAAACCACTTATTAAGCACTTTAATACCTGCAACATCAAGCATCTAGTGATTACCATGTTCAAGCAATTAACCGTGTATAGCATGGGATTTTAATCATTTTATGGCTCTTAAGGGTTGTCCTACACTTGTATTTCCGAGATTCCGATTATCGTTATGGGTCAACTATTTTAAACTATATTTTGAACGCATTGTTAAACTCATGAATACAACGCTTATTCAAAACGCATACTATATCGCTTGTTTAACGCTACTTATCGCATTTAAACACTGGTTATCACAACGCTCATCACAACGCAAACTCGAAACGAAGATTGATTATTTATTTACTTGTGTTAATTGTGTGCTTACTTGATTACTTGTGTGTGCTTTATGGTATGGTTACTCGCAAACGCTATCGCAACGCAAACTCAACGCCGACTCGAAACGCAGATTTACTTTTATGTATTTTAGTTTTATTAGTTATTTGTTTAAATGTGATGTGGTTATCAACGCAAAGCTTATACGCTCAAACGGTTACCCGCAACTCGCTTAAACGCAACGCTTAACGCACGAAACAAAAGTTGGAAAACTAACCCGCACAACACGACTGTCCGAATGGACATCCTGCCGAATGGGCATCCGTCCGGATGACCATCCGACCGGACATCCATCCGACCGAGCGCACTCACTTACACCGCCATTCTCCTCTCTTTCACACTATAAATACTCCCATACTCTACTGTTCACTGATGTGACAGCTCCATCCGACCAACTCGCTCCCAAGTCATTCGCAGCACTATTTCTCGCGATTCAAGGCTTTTCGGTAAGCTTTTCCCCCTCAAATCTTGTACAATCATCATCACTACACACATCTACTCCATCAAAATCACACATTTTCTTCTCAAAATCACCTGATTTGGACTTATTGAAGGTGGTTCTCATTCGGTTTCTTATGCAAACTGTTGGGTGACATCATCTCATCGAGATTAGTTCAGATCTAAGAGATTTCCATAACTTCTCAACTAATCTTTTATAAGATTTCAACATTTTTCAACTGTTTTCAAACTTTTCTTCAACATCCTACGCAAAACCGATGGAATCCATACTCATTCAGACTCTCTACTCATTTCCTAGTTGAGAGCCGGCTTGAAAACGGACTTCCACCGGAGAGACGACCGATTAACGGGTTGAACATAAAACTTCATCACAAGAATAGTGAGTACGATCGAATGGGGGTGGTTCCCATCCGATCGAATGAGCTAAGACTGGTGTGTTTCTGTTGTTTGACACGTCGTCATACCGTATCCGTTAACGCAAGCTCGATACTTAGAAAATTTTACGAAAAATTACAAACCACTGTTTTCTCACTCGAATAGCCATCCGATCGAATGACCATCCGTCCGGATGACCATCCGACCGGATGACTTGGCAACTATACATTATATTGTTTAAACGCCACAACGAAAACTTCAAAATTTTAAGAACGATTTTACAAACAAACACTCTCATTCGAATGGCCATCCGTCCGAATGGTCACCCGTCCGAATGACCATCCGTCCAGATGACCATCCGATCAAATGGGAACTCACCCGTTCGAATCACTTCCGACATTCTGTTACGCACCGTTCAACGCTTACGCTACTGTTCTATGCTCAGTCTAACTCCAACGCGCTCCCTTCAATCCAAGTCTGTGTTTACTAGCTAATCACGAACTGTGAGTATACTCGAACCCTTTTCGCTTAACGCACTTTTGGGTGTTACATACGTTCTATATCAAAACACAACGCACACTATACTAAACGCTTTACCAATGCTAACCGCTCTCGCATGTTATACGCGATTCGATTAATGCCTATATGTTATGTTTACACAGTGATTACTGATTGCCACCCTTAGCAACGATAGTACTATAGTTTGGACTCAGCACCTGTTTATTCAGGGGTTGTTAAGGTTACTACTTCACGTGTTCACAGTGGTGGACATGTGTCGCGCATTCTACAACTCGCCGTCATGTTAGTATTGCTTGTGTCATTGTCGATAATTTACTTGATTCACATCTCTACATGTTACATGCTGGTTATGCATAAACGCTTTCTATGCTATATTCTATGCAAACTTGTGTACTCACATTTACATTTTTTGTATTGACTTTATTTTAACGTATGTGACAGATTGATAGGATGCTTGCTGTGACGAATCAAGTTAGGAAGTCTAGAAACCCGCTAAATAAATCTGAGTTGTCGGAACAGTATTTGTTTTTGAGACTATTATCTGTAATGACTGTTTTTGTTTTATCTGTTAGTAGTATGGGATATTAACATTAAAGATATTGTCACTTAATAGTTGTTGTGGATTCTCTTGGACAATCTGTTTCGCTCAGTGGCACGCCCCGATGATTCCGCCATCGGTTGGGGTGTGACATAAACTAGAACTTTTATTATATCTATTATCTTTTATTATATTCATTATTTAAAAATGAAAGTGAATTATCGGAAAATGTCCCATAATTATACACGTAAGAAAATTCAATGGTTAAATATAAATTTATTATTTTCTTTTTTCACCATCCCAAAGTTATACAAGAACAAATAATATACCAAAACTGTTCATAAAATATATCAATATCTAATTGCATATGCTTTTTATTAACTAAAACTATAAGACCATGCGTAGTCGTTGGGGTGAATAATGCCCCACCCTAGGGCGTTTTGCGCCATGTGGCGGCCCAGTCACCAATGGGGCATTATTGGGCGTTTTTACAAAAGAGGTGTAGTGGGGATGTTGGGCATTATGTTAAATGAGATGTAATATAATTAAATAAAACAAAAACCATCAAAAAATCTTATTGGATAAAGAATAGGAAGATGGAGGATGATTGGACAAACAAATGGGGGGCAAGGCGTGATTTAAATCACGCGAAAACAAAAAAAATGACCAATCACGCCCAGGGGGCGGTGGTGGGGCGATATTGGGTGTTTTTGGTGGCTTTTTCTGAAAAAACCACGCCCATTACGGGTCTAACCAATGGTTTTTTAACAATTTCCAATGCATAAAATATAAGTTACTGGAGAAAACATAGACTGAAGAATCTGTAACTATTGTTGCCGGAGAAACAAGAAAGAGGCGGTTTCCGGCTACTTGCTCCACCCCGATGATCTTCTGGAAAACCTACGTCTACGACGGTTTCTAGACTTAAAATCCTCATCTGAAACAACAGAAGAAAGGTTAAACATCAGATAAACACATGCATTAAAGACTAGACTTACCTTTTAGCCTGCCTGAAAAATATAAAGCTTCCTCGGCAAGAGGTCGCCATTCCTCAGCACACGAGTAGTTGACCCCAAGACCGACACTAAGCCCTCTTAACAAGTGCACCGTGCGTAGAACCGAAAACAATTCCTCTGGGAACGCCTAATCAACAGATAGTACTTAAGTTATGATTTAGGAACGTGTTAATTTGGGTTATTGCTTATCTCTAACTGGTCGATTAAATTTTTTAGACAAAATAGAAACTGGTCAAAGGGTCAAAACAACTTAAAAGTCATCCAAACAAACACGGACCTGAACAGCAATTTTCTTTATCGAAGAATCCTCTGCAAAAGGCTGCAATACTGTGACGCCAGGTGGCAGCTTCGTGTCAAACATAACTTGTGCTAACTTAAACAATTCTGTTCGTTCATCCTCACACAGACTCAAGGTATCAATCCCGAGCTCCCTGACATTATTATCAATGTACAATAACAAAAAAACTGTTTTATTTATAAATGGCTAATACAGATATGATAGTTTTTATGCATGCTTACCTAAGGCCCTCGGATGCCCTAATTTGATCATTATTGGCGATAGCAAGAACCAAATTAGCATAACCGAGCCTCAAGGGGTTAGGAAGTTCTTTGACTTGACCATAGTCAAGCAACGCCACCTAAGCAAATATTCAGCCTGGTGAAAAATGTAAACATGTATTAATTATGTTTTGTTTTTTAAGTACCTCTGAGTGTTTACAAATGAGAATATTTCCAGGGTGGGGGTCTGCATGAAAAAAACCACTCTTGAGTATCATTTGACCATACGCAAGGGTCAAACTTTTTAGGATGTTCCTGCATTTAAAGATGGTACGTTTTAGAGAAAAGACATAGGTGTGTTTTAGACAATTAAAAGTTATGAAACTGGAATAAGAAATGAATTTTTTTAGGCGTAGAACTTAGAAAATAGAAATTTCATACTCTCGGGTCAATGGAGCTTACTGCTTTGCTGCTGCTGCAAGCTTACCGTCAGGATTTATTCCTCTTTTTATGATTTCATCTTTCAGGTTCAGGATCGGGATTCCATCTATATATTCCATTGCCAACACCCTCCTACGCAAATTACAAAGTAAATTGTCAGAAGTCGATTAATTTGATATATACGCAACCAAGATGAATAATTCAACACACGCACGCAGGTTTTATCATAGATGGAAGTTGCATATAATTATTTCAATCAACATAAAATTTTCCATCTTTTTGAATTTAAGATAAATAATAAAAATTCATAAGAGATATAATTAAGTGTATAAAACCATAAGATGTTGTGACAAGATCTGTTTCTGGAAAACTGTGAAGCTTAAAAAGTGTTATTTTTCTGTAGTTAATGACAAAAAAGAGTGTTATACTCACCTAGAGACCACATCCTTGATCACCCGTGGCACTTTAACAACGGTCTTTTTGTTATTTTCACTCAAAAAACTTCTTATTCTATCCATAGCATCTGCTTCTCTTGTAAAGTCGAATTCATACACTATCTTGAATGGAAAGAATGCACATAACATTATTATCCACGCATATACACAACAACCTTCCAAAGTGAAACATATGTAACTTGTAACTGGTGCATGATAGATTGAGCACCTAAAGTAAGTGTTTGACAAATTTCACCTGTTTTTCCATTTCTTTGCACACGGAATACAAATCAAACTTGATATCTGTTTTTTGTACATATAGCGCAAAAGCTTGTAAATTCCTAAGATCCGTCATCATCAAATCTTGAACTCCAGGATGTTGCACCTGTAGAAAGATAATAATTAGAACATAAAAAACAAAATTGTTAACGCTGCAAAGGAACCATAAAATTAACCGTACCTTCACTACAACGTCTTTTTTATCACCTTTCAACCTAGCTCGATGAACCTAGATAAAATATGTAACAAATGTGAGCAAAAATGTTGTTTATAAAAGATCAAATTCGGCATAAACTTGTGGATAATATTATAATAAACATGAAAGTTACCAACTTGATGTACCTGTGCAATTGAAGCAGAGCCAATAGGATCCCAATCAAATCTTTCAAACACGTCATCAACGGTTTTTCCCAACTCATTTTCAAGAACAACGCGCACCACGTTACACGGGGTTCCCGGGGCTTGATCGCACAAGGTTACTAATCTCCTCACCCATGCAGCCGGGGCCAAATCTGGCTTCCCAATAACTTGAGCTACCTAACCGAAACCCCAATTCACATAAAAACTCGACCATTTTTATAGTAAAACAAGATTATGACCCCCCCCCCCCCCCCCCCCCCCCCCCCCCCCCCAAAAGCTCATCAAACAAAAAAACACAGGAAAAAGTATATCTATAATTAAAACAATAAAGATTCGGTTTTTACGACTTTACCACCCAATTCGTTCATAGTACAACATAAAACACCCACATTGAGATCCATCATTAAAACCAGAATAAAGAACATTGCCCAATAACTAGAAAGAAAAAGTGTAATCATAACAGTAAAGGTTCATACAAATTCAGAACAACCCATTTTAATTTTATATCTTAATGAATCACAAAAGGACATAAAGATTAAAACCCAATATAGGAAACATGAAAACTTTGAAATTAGGCTAATAAAGATTCAACCTTTTCATAAAAAAACATGGTCAAAATTCTACAACCAACTAAAGCCCATAAAAAGGCATTAAGAATTCTACCTAACAAAAAAGCTGAAATCAAACCAACCTTGAGAAAGAATCCACCCATGTCATAACACATGGAATAAATTTTATCAGCAGCATGTTCATGTTGTCTCTCCCACATTGCCTCTGCTTTCTCCACATCTTTTTCAAAACTAACCCTAAGTTGAAACACCTAAAAACACACACAGAGATACCCAAATCTAAAAAATGATTAAACACCCAAATTGATGCAACAATGATTAGGTATTTTGATTACTAACACACCTTATAACCTGTGTAGATATCAGCAGCCCTAGCCCAGAACTGGAGGGATCTTTGCAAAGGTCTTAATTGAATGGATATCTTTTCTTGAAATTCTTTGAGATCAATTGAAGGCATTCTTCCTGCACTGTTGTTTGAATTAGAGGTTCTTCAATCTACAAGATGAAAGCATGAACTTGGGGTTTGCTTCTTTTTCAAGTGAACACAGTCAACTTTCTGTCATGATATTGTATTCTTGGTATTTGTGGCGTAAATTATATGTTCACCGAATTTGATATTGTAGACGTGCAAATTTGGCTTTTGGAAGATCTCTTTCGTTAACAACTATGGATTTTGTCAAGATGGAGGTGTTTGGGATTTTGTCAAAAACAACTTTTCAAACACACAAAAAAAGCTTAAATAAGCTAACCCAAACACTATAAAAATAACTTATTATAAGTCAATAAGTTATAAGTTGCTCCAAAAATTAGCTCGTCAAGTAAAATAGATTTGAGCAAAGTGTAATTTTAGTCTACGTGGTTTACATCCATTCTCACGTACAAATCCTATTTGTAAAAAAAAAAAAAATTACACAAACGGGTCCTGTAGTTTATACCTAATTTCGCCTTTGTGTACTAACTTTTTTTTAACAGGTTTAGGTTTTATGGTTTCAATTTTGTAACACCTTTTGGGTACTAACACCAAAATTAGTTAATTAATGACTAAAATACCCTTGCATTTTTTTAAGTTTATCAATGTAACACATTTGGGTACTAAGACCTAATTTTATTTAAGTTTAAATCAATTTTACAAAATCTATTTATTTTTTTTATTTTCATCTTTTTATTATATCTCTTAATTAACATAAAATCTATTTATTTTTTTATTTTGGTATTTTTATTAAATTTCTTATTTAACATAAAATCTACTTGTTACACCAGTATTTTTTTAAATAGATTTTTTAAATAAAATCTACTAGCTATATAGTTTTATGTAAATTAAATTTCTTACTTGTTTTAAATAATGTAAACCTTACTCGTTTTCAATTTTGGATAGATATGATTGATAATAATAAATATCTTTCATGTAAAAAAAATTTAAGCCATTTTTAACTCGTTTTTTTTTTTTTTGTTCATTTACATTTTACTATTTTAGAAAAATATTTAATTTACATAAAACTATATAGCTAGGTATTTTAGATAAAACTAAAAAAATTTAAGCCTTTTTTAACTCGTTTTTTTTTGTAAAAAAAAAAGATATTTAATTTACATAAAACTATATAGCTAGTAGATTTTACTGGTGCAACTAGTAGATTTTATGTAAATTAAATATTTTTCTAAAATAGTAAAATGTAAATGAACAAAAAAACGAGTTAAAATATGGCTTAATTTTTTTACATGAAAGATATTTATTATTATCAATCATATATATCCAATATTGAAAACGAGTAAGGTTTACATTATTTAAAACAAGTAAGAAAATTTAATTTACATAAAACTATATAGCTAGTAGATTTTATTTAAAAAAATCTGTTAAAAAATACTAGTGTAACAAGTAGATTTTATGTTAAATAAGAAATTTAATAAAAATATGAAAATGAAAAAAATAAATAGATTTTATGTTAATTAAGAGATATAATAAAAAGATGAAATAAAAAAAAATAAATAGATTTTGTAAAATTGATTTAAACTTAAATAAAATTAGTTGTTAGTACCCAAATGTGTTACATTGATAAACTTAAAAAAATGCAAGGGTATTTTAGTCATTAATTAACTAATTTTGGTGTTAGTACCCAAAGATGTTACAAAATTGAAACCATAAAACTTAAACCTGTTAAAAAAAAGTTAGTACCCAAAGGCGAAACTAGGTATAAAACACAGGACCCATTTGTGTAATTAACTCAAAAAAAAACCCGACCATTTCAATCTCTATGGTTGTCAATTGCAATCAATCAAGTCCCTGCTGTTAAATGCACGTTTAAATTCCTACAAAAGGACTATAATAAGTCTCTGCTCGTTTACTTCACATATTTGACATTCCATTCAAAATCAAAGGTATTTGCTAATATAGCAAATTTCAACCTAAAGCAATCAGTGAACCACAAGTGTCATTAGTAATAACAGTACTCAACAGTTTAATAGGGTTTATTACCAAATCAGAGTAATCAAAATTGATGGGTTTTGACTTTAACATGTTGAACTGGTTTGACTTCTGGTTTTTTGACCTCCGTGTAGTCAAATTAGTAATAATACGTTTCTGATCTCTGTTTAGTCAATTTCCAAACACATTTTTGCATTTGGTGCAACTGAGTTTATACTTGTGGTTTTGACCTTTGTTTAGTCAAACATGTTTAAACACTTAAAGACAAACATGTTTGAATTCTGCAATTGACCAGGAAAAAACACAGGTTATCTAAGCAGAACATCCGATACATATTCATTCCAATGTCCAAAAGCAATTACAGTTAAAGGCAGACATGTTAGACTATCTCATGTTCATTCCAAGGTCTAAAACCAAAATAAACAAACATCCAATTCATGTTATATATTGTTAAAACACGGGCTATCTAAGCAAAACATCTAATTCATGTTACATGAGTTATCTAAGCAAAACTTCCAATTCATGGTCAAACATGAGTATCTCAGGTAAAAACCATCCAAGTCATGCTTGATCATTTTAGACTATCTCAGGTACATTCCATGGTCTAACTAAATATGCATCACTCAATTTAAACAACAATAAGCATAGTTAAATACCATCATTCATTCATCACTGTTAAATATCATTAGTCATACATCATTGTCACATACCAAAACATGGGTCACCTCTAATCATTAATCCCACATACCCAAAATTTGATCAACCCAAAGCAACTCATTTTAACTATTCTAGGTAACCTAATGACAGTTAATTAAATATTAATAAATAGGTAACACTGATCATCAACAAAAAACCAATAAATGACCAGGCCTAAACAACCCATCTTAATAGTTATACTTAGGCTAATAGATACGCATCATATTTACAACAAATGATCCACCACCATAGTCTTCACAGTCGACGATGAAAACAAAGCTCTACTCGGAAGCCCCTTCCCATCCTCATCAAGACCCGGTATTGGATCCTGATGTGATGTCAGATCACCTGGACCGTTATTCCAACTACAATTCCATGAAAAACATACCACATTTTAGATTTTATACAAGACAGAGACACGACTCACGAAATCAAAGTTTAAAACCAAAATTGGCACAATGTCGTACCGATAACATGGAAAGTAATGAGAATAACAACGTATTGCCTCATTCTGTCGACATTCGGACTTGATTTTAGGGTTGGATGGTCGGAGCTGTGATGCCGTCGGAGGTGTTCTTCAAAAGGGGAAGATTTTGGGGAAATAAGGGTCGAAATGTTGCTTATGAGAGAAATTTAATGATTAAAAAGGTGTACAAGGGTCAGATTTGAGTGAAATTACCAACCCGCCTTTCACACCGTTAAGCAAATGGACGATCAACTAAGAAAGTTTGAACTAGGGACTTGATTGATTGCAATTGACAACCACTGGGATTGGAATGCTCGTTTTTTTTTCTCAAATAGGGTATGTATGTGAGAACAGGTGTAAACCACAGGGACATAAATTGTACTTACTCAATAGATTGTTTTTCTTTGTTTAAGAATAGACTATCTCCAATGTTACAGACGTTTTTAGGTGCTCTTAATTGTCGCATAATATTTTTAGAAATCCTTAAAAGTTGAAAGCCTCAAATTCTTCTTCAACTTTACAAATATCCTTACCCTCCTTATTTTCACATAATCACCTACCCATTACACAAAATAATTTCCACATAACCACCTACCTGTTACACAAACTCATGCCCTTGTGCAAGGGCATCTCACCTAAGGGCTTCTTAGGATGGATAAGCTCTAATGGTAAGGGCCTCCAAGGACTTGATCTCCAAGGCCAATTGAAGATAGTCTTATGAGCATTTATCATTAAAAGCAATAGACATAATGAAACACAAACCAATCAGAGAAAATATTCTTGACCATTAAAATTAAAAGGTAACAGATATTACAAAAGAAGAAGATAGTGAAACTGCTATTACAAAGTTTTCTTAAATTTGGGGAAAATAGAAAGAGAAAAGGCTTAAACGCTTAAAGATCGATAACACGGGAAAGCTTTTGAATCCGATTCAACAAGAAGTCACCTTGCTTAATGGTTGCTTGATACAGAGCGTTCTTTGCATCCGGGCGATTGGTTTCTAGTACACCTGCTACTTTATCAATCTTGCAATGAAGCTTCCCTGCTGCAATGAATCTCGAGAGTTCCCTGTTTCCACCAAAAATTTATAAAAATTTTATTTCATTAATTTTGATATGTGATTATTAAAATAGTATTATTCCGATCATAATCTAGATCTTTGAGTAAGCCGGTTTAGAAGGTTACATGCGTTGAAAAAAAAAACTTTTTAGCTTACAGGTCAATGAAGTCAACTGTAACACCAAATGCCTTTGCCATTGCTTCAATGGTGACACTCTTATAAGACTCCAAGAACTGAGAATAGACAACAGTCCTAATCTCTCTCATGTAAAAACGGAAGTGTGGATGCAAGTAACGGTCCAACTTAATATGCTCCGTGATGCCAGCTGTAAATCATTAAAGATTAAATATATTAACCACAGCATTACATGTGGATGACGCCAAATGGCTTATTAAACATGAAAATGTATAAGATTAACTAACCAAAAGCAGAGAAGAATGACTTATATTGACACTCGTACAAAGAGTTCAAGAATTCTGACAAGTATGGAATTTTGCTTATTACTGTCAGAATCTCAGGTGCATCCACAACCTGCACAGTAAGTAAAACTTCATTTCTTTAGAATTTCACATGCGTTTGATAAATATATAACTAATAGGCATGTTTAAATACTGGTTACCTTTTGCTTTAGGGAAACTCGATCCAACGAAATAATGCTAGCAAGAACAGTGTAGAATATAAAAGTGTCATACGGGAAAATTTCGTAAGTAGTGAATGTTGATATTGAATCAAGAAACAAATCAGCAGCTTTCTTGAAGTTGCGAGTGGACATGCAGTATAAGCCTTCATACACTTTCAGTCTGTTTTTCCTTTCCCAGTCACCTCCTTCTTCAAACAAGCTGTCATCAGAGATATAGATATAGTTATGATATAAAGGCAAAATAATAAAACAAAAGAGAAAAATGCCCGAATAGCCCTTTGGTTTGACCAAATTTCACCTTTAGGCCCCAACTTTTTGAAATTACATGTATAATTCTTGTGGTTTGCTCAATTGTTAGATAGTCCCTAGAGTGGGTGGCGGTTAGTTTGTCCAGTTAAGTTTGTGTGAAATGTCAGTTTTACCCTTATTGTTAAAATAAAAACAAAAAGAAATAATACAAAAGGTAGTTGGCCCACTTCTTTTTTGATTAAAATAAAAAACGTTAAAGAGAACAAATCTATATAGAATTTCAGAAAACTCAAATCCAAAAAACGTTAGTAATTTTGTCATTTCACACCCACTTAACTAATAAAACTAACCTCCATCCACTTCAGTTCAGGGACTATCTGAGTAACAACTAGTCAAACCATGGGGAACAAGAGTGTAATTTTAGAGAGTTGCGGACTAATAGTGAAATTTGGGCAAACCACAGGGACTATCCGGACATTTTTTCTCAAAATAGAATAAATAAAATGATTCAGCTCACTTTTTTGCTTTGTCGATACTTCTTGATATAAGATCAAAATCCATGTAGAAGAAGCCCATTTGTAGTGTGTAAAATACTAAGTCCATTCTTTGGCCCACCGCAACTGTTTTACCTTCTGTGATTTTGAGTTGTTCTAGTGCTTTCTCCTGTTTGCATTTAAAAGTAAAATATATGACACAAACTTACACACTAGAGCTATTAGTGTATAAAATTTAGTGATTGAAACAGACATATTGGCGCCCCGCTTGCGGTATAGCTCATATAATGTATATGTGTGGGCGCTCGGGGGGCAAAAGTGAAAGTGCACTAATTTTAACGTTATTTTACTAATTTCGTGAAAATAACGTTAAAAGAGGGGGATGGTTAATCATGCATCATGTGGTGGCGTTGATAGCCAAAAGACAAGGGGTACATGCACTAATCGGCGTTTGTCTCAATTGCTGAGTGTTATTTGCCTTATGTCCAAGGCTTGATGCAAAACTACAATCGAGCCGGGGGTCTCATTGGAAGCAGCCTCTCTATTCCTACGGGGTAGAGGTAAGGCTGTCTACATCTCACCCTCCTCAGACCCTACCTTAGCTTTGCTATTGGTGGGATATACTGAGTATGATGATGATGATGATGATGATGATGATGATGATGATTGAAACAGACATATTATTGTTCTAAATTATAAATGGTGTACCTTGTCAGCAATGCGGATGTAGAACAAAGATTTTGCTAAATGAGCTTCTCGAACTTCACTTTCTCCTAAATTTTCTTCAGCATCAGCTATTCTAAAGATTACAAGAAGAAAATAAAAGGTTGTTAATTTTAACTAAATCAATTACAATGGAGGGGAACCCTTAATATATACAAGAAAGAAACCAGAATCCAAACTTGGGCCTGTGCACTGTATACAAAGAAACCAAAAAAATACTATATTAATAACTATATTTAACACCCCTCCTCAAGTTGGAGCATAGATGTTATCGTGCCCAACTTATTACAAATAAAAATTAGACACATGACCACGGCCCCTCCTAACTAGAACATCATTGATGAGGTTGCATCTTGAGCTTTGATACTTGGGTATTTCATCCAATGATACACAATACTGGAACAAAAAACAAATCGTTTCATCAGGTTACGGGTCAGAAACTGGAACAAGAAACCTGAACAGGACAAGGACAGGTTTCGTTTAAGAACAAGAACAGGGACCGAAACAGGATTCTTGTAGGAACCAGAATGGCGACTGGAACAAAAACAGGTAAGCCGTGATTAAAACAGTGAACAACGGCTTCTAAAACAAGAACAGTAAGCTCTAACCAGAGCAGTGAACAACGACTTCTGAAACAGGAACAGGAAACATGATCAGGAATATCGGCCAGGAGCAGGGGATCGGAACAAGAACTGGAAAACAGGAAGTCCGGACAGAAACTGTCCGCTGAACAGCACTCGTAAACAGTTGCAACAAACAGCAACAATAAACAGGGACAAGAAATCTGGATATCGAGTTTCATTTCTGGAAAACGGCGGTGGCTAGGGTTTGTACCGGGAGCTTTTATATACTTCCTATAGGTTTCTAGCATCATTTACCCAATATTAAACACAAATAAGCTTTATATATGTTTTAATATTGAAATTTCAAGCATGTACAAGTGTACAACCTGGAAAGCATGTTGTACAACAACCTGCTGCATGAAAATATGAAAAAAAAATATATGAGGCGCGAGCCTCAGGGTCACTTTTTTGCTAAAAAAAGGCGCCTCGGTGAGCTTTGTGTAAAACATGGGACCTATGTAGGCTTGAAGCGATGAGGTATGCGCCTTGCACCTAGTTGTGCCTCGGCGCACTTTTTTAAACCCGAAATATTATTAATCAAAGCATGCCAACTAAAGAATTACGATATTCACATAGCAATATAGATGTGTAAACAAACAAACGTAGGTAAAACCCCCTCCAAGAAAAGCTACTGGTAGGGTCTTGGGAGAGTAGGATGGGCGCAAACCATTCCTCTATCCCCGTATCCCGAAAGATAAAGAGGTTGCTCCCGCTGAGGCGCCCCCCACACCATAAACCTTTTGTTGACATAAAGTATAAACATATGTGATAATGAATCGTGTGAAACACGGCAAGCCCCCGTATACAAGATCCAAGTACAATACAAGCGGGCAGAATGACTACATGGTTCCATATCATAACAAGTTATGCAAGAAAAAAAAAATTGAAGGAGGCAGCCCCATGCTAGACTAGATGCAAATCTTGTTCATTCAGTTTTCTTTTTGAATTTGCTTTAAAAGCAAACTTTAATACATGAATTCAGTGCTCCTAAATATACATTCCATTAGTTTCATATGTTATCCTGTAACTTGATAAATCCCCACCCAATACATAATAAAAAAAAATTCTGAGATGCTAGAGTCTAGACAATACATAAAGCCAGCTAAATTTCCCCCCAAAAGTGACTCAATTATAGTTCATTATGATCAAACCCGGTAGTAGCTATGCATTATTATATCACATTAGACTGTTTGATTCTTGTTTCAACCTGTTCAAGTATATCCACTGCACAATTCAAATTAAAAAAAAAAAAACATAAGCTTACTTTTCGTCTAGTTTTTTGAGCTCTTCGGCAATCTTAACACGCATCGAGTCGAGAACTTTCTGGTCGAGCTCCAAAACCGAATTGGCAGCTAGGGTTTCGTACAACGGTGCCATATCTAGCAAATCAAACATTCGCACACACATTAACCTAATTTTAAAACAAATGTATGAGATTGAAAGGAATATGGTGGAGGTGATTACCGTCGGCGACGACGGTGGA